>OY987186.1:8117507-8717507 GCA_963920625.1 Dinocampus coccinellae
GTTCGAAAATATGAACTTTTGTTTCATCGTTCATGTGTCTAAAAAGATTCAATAGATGAAATATTAATAGATAAATGAGTGAATGAATAAATTAATAATTGATGAAGCGTCGAGTAAACATACATTTTCATTTATTTATAAAAAAATGGATTATTTATTGAGTAAACTGAGAAATTTTTATTTCATTAAATTTATCTATGTTCCGATATCTTGTCAAAATTTATACAAGTTCGTGAACAGTTATTATATGGTCTTTTTATGATCTTTTATGACACCCGACCGGTTAAATCCTTCCGAAAAAGGTTTCGAACGCTCAGCACAGGTCATAACGCCAGATCAACGCATTTAGGCCTGCAATCAGAGGTTTCCAACGCTCAGCAGAGGTTATAACGCCAATTCAACGCTCGAAAATTTCATCTCGGGTATATATATAAATATATATAAGTACGAATGAATTTTTTTACATATTTGTAAATATGAATATATGAACGAATATTCGGTTGATAGAGTATCAAGTTATCATGTGACAGAATGTGATATGAAAACAATTTTTTTTATATGAAATATGAGAAAAAAAGATATAAAAAAGACGTTGGGGACCGTGCCGAAACTTGTCGCGTAGAAATTAAATCGCTTAACCACATGGCCACATACCATGTATATGAAATAGTAATAAATAATAATATATATATCGCATTTTTATATTAATAAGAAAAATAAATATAAATTCTTTATATGTTTACTTGACGCTTCATCAATTGATTAATTAATTAATTTATTCATTTATCTATTAATATTTCATCAATTGAATCTTTTTTAGACACATGAACGATGAAATAAAATTTCATATTTTCCAAACGTGAATAAATATTGTTGAAAAATGTGTGAGATTCAGGCATACGGTGCAATTGGTAAAAGGGTCCTAACGCTCATTATATGGAAATGTACAAGTCTCTATGCAGTCAAGGCAATGGAAAAGAAAGAGAAAGATATATAACTATGAAAAAGAAGATATGAACAAGTATGAATGAATCTTCTTAGATATTTGTATGTATGAATATATGTACGAATATTCTATATTTGTATATACTACTGGAACATATGATTCACAAGTGTTTGGACATAAAGTAATGATATGTATATTATCTCATTTTTTGTATATATATTTGCTTGTTTTGCATGCATGCATATAAATATACATGTATGCATGCGAATTATACATTATATATGTTTATGAATGGATGATTCATCAATAAAATAATATAAAGTTGTAAACTGGAAACGGGTATCTATCACGTATAAATGTTAGATCATTATAATACGTTCCAATGTTTAAAGTGATGCACAAATATAAAAAAATCCAAAATATTGCAATAATGAAATTTGATTAAAGCTGCAATATATATATATTTATTCAATTCGAATCAAATTATTTTAATCAATTGATAATTCAATGAAAAAAGTATTATCATTATTATGATCCATCGGGACAATCAGATCCCATTTCGGTTTTTTCTTCTTCATATTAGATTTTAAAAATATTTTGTTTCATGTCACATTCTGTCAAATCATTACTTGACACTGTACCAAGTTATGATTTGACAGAATGTGACATGAAAAAAATATTTTCGATATATAATATTAGAAACCAAAAAAAAAAAGAAGACGTCGAGGACCGAACCTCAGCTTTTGGCGTAGAAATCAACTGACTTATCCACACAGCCCCAGATTATATATACGACGTAAGAATATATAATATTATATAAAGCGCATTTTTATATTAATAATAAAAATAAATTTGAATTCTTTATATGTTTACTCGACGCTTCATCAATTAATTAATTTATTCATTCACTCATTTATCTATTAATATTTCATCTATTGAATCTTTTTAGACACATGAACGATGAAACAAAAGTTCATATTTTTCGAACGAGAATGAATATTGTCGAAAAATTTAAGATCCAGGTATACAGTGCAATTGGTAAAAGGGTCCGAACGCTCATCTTATGATAGTATACGAGTTTTCGAGCACAAACAGCAATAAGAAAAAAAAAAGAAAGATATATATAAATACAGGAAGGAAGAGAGAGAGAGATATGAATGAAATTTATTTCTCACTTGTATATATAGATACTTGTATGAATATTGTGCATTTGTATATTCTATATAAATGTATGTTCACAATTGTTTCTAGATGACGTAGTGCGTCACTATTATTATTATTTGCCGGTTACTTCTACTTAAATTTGAAATAAATAAATAAATAGATAAATAATAATTATAATAATAATATTGATATATCAACAATATTTTGGTATTTATAATCAAAATAAGAAAGTTGTCTACATATGATGATGTATAAAAGTATATGTTGTAGAATGCATTCATTTAAAGTACAAAAAATTATTTTGTAAATAATTTGAAATTTACAAGTAATATTTTTCCATTTAATACAGAAAAATATCAATCAATCATTTTCAGTGGAGTATGAATTTTATATTTTCTGAACATGAATAATTGTTGTATGTAAAAGTATACATTCCAGGTATACAGAGAAATTACTAAAAGGGTCTTGACGTCTCATCCATGTGTTTAAACTTCACTGTAGTGTGCAAGTCTTATTCAGAATCAATCATAAAAAAGAAAGATTCATATGCAAATATATATGTATGATTAAAGATGGAATTTTCTCTATATTTGTATGTGTGTATATTCATATATACTGTGTAAATATATGATACACAATTGTTTTTACATAAAGTAATGCGTTATTATTATGCATTGACAATTGATTCGATATATATAATATATAAATAGATTGTATGTACATTCAATACATCTCGAATATATTTTTATAGATTAATTTTTCAATCATGGCCGTGGAATATGAAATTATTGTAATTATATGCGTTCCTTACGCTTGTAAATAAAAAAAAAACTTTTTCCGCATAAAAATTACATATATGATTAACAATTATATATCTATATTTTCGTTTATATTTATAAATAAATTGCTTTCTTTTCTCATTTAAATAACAGGAAATAATAAAAAATATAAATTGATCAACTGAAAATATATATTTTATATGATTGAAAAAATATATATTATTTTCCTGCATTAAAAGCTGAAAAATTCGAATATTTTTGGCGGTCATTCATATGAACGAGTCAATAAAATCATTAGTTTCATGTAAGCATGTCGGTAAAACCATACATAAATTATTTTACCGACAATTTCTTAGCCCTCTAGGAAGCAACGAGTCGTCATCGACATCGTTCAACGTCGTCCGGCTTCGTTTCAGTTCGGAGAATGGAGACAGACATAGATTGTCCGCGCTCTTTCACTATCCGAAGCTAGCCGAAGCATGCTGCTCACACGGACGTGGCTTGCGACTGTGTGAGTTACCCCCTCCATTCTGCGTTGCTCGTTGCTCGGTCTTCAATCTGGCCACACTGCCCTCTATGCTACTCCAGCGTCCCCATTCTGACTTCACTATTAGCAGCTTATATAAGAACGTTTTCGCGCTTAGTCACTATTGGCCATTAGCCAATGTTTATTGATAAAATGTCATATTGTTAACTTGTAGTATTGGAATTCACGTATTTACGTTTTGTAATTTCTCTTCTTGCCTTATTGTAATAAATATTATGTTGCAAGTATCCTTTATTTGGTTTCTTATTTGTATTATATCTTTGTAATTTCAAAAATCTATATAATGAACGTGGTAAATCGTGCAAAAGAAACGTATGAATATGACGTTCATAAAAGTGGTGATTGTTATTATCAATAGTGTGATTGCTCTTGTAAATTTTATTCATAGTTTATTTTTCGTAAAATTATATCGGAAAATTTTTTCTTTGTTAAAAACTTTTATCTAATTTTTTGTGTCATTAATCACATTCTATAAAATCTTGCGGATTTTTTTATATTCTACGAACATTCTTGAACAATTTCGTCTTTTCCTTCTAATTCGTTGAATCGGCATCTACTGTCGGCTTTTTGATCCTCAAAAATATTCGGTTACTTGACTGTTCACGTGTTTTCTCGGTTGACTGTGTATCATTTATTCAAAACAATATCTGCAACATTTTTAGCACTAAATATTTCGATAAAGTAACCGTCTGGATCTTTTATGAATGCGATTCCTTTCATTTTTCCATCCGACGGTTTTTTTACAAATTCAACTCCCAATTTTTCAAATCGGTTACATGCTTCATCAACATTCGGCACGCTGATTCCAATATGACCTATTCGGCAATCATTTCAGGATTAATTAAATTTGAATTTGTGTAACACTTCTAAAGAGTGGTGCTTAACAAAAGTTTTTATCAATGAGTGTTACTCACCGAATCCTCGAGGTTCTGAATTACCATTATGATAGTATTCATCCGGATCAGCTTCTGTGCCCCAGTTGCTAAAATATATTTGTCATATAGTGATCTCAATGCAAGAGTTGAATAACTAAACGCAGGTGGTTATATATGATACTCTTGCATTGAAAATGCGATATAATTAAAGTGTAAATAAAATCCATATTTTACTGTCGTTTTCATGTTATAAAAATAATAAAGATAATAAGTACTGCGTTAGTTCTATAGTTGCTTTTCTGGTAAATGTCCATTCGATACTATCTCTTTTATTTGATGGTATATCTTTAATGTCTTCGTATCCGAGAAAATAAAGAGAAAATTTATTGTCTGGGAAATCCAGCTTTTGTAATAGTCGCATGCCAAGTACACAAGTGTAAAAAGGCAATGATTTCTTCGGATCTTTTATGCGATACATAGTTTGTTGCATTATATATTGACTGGTTATTGGATCAGGTTCACCGCATAATTCTCTAACTTGACTATTAAGTAGGCCACAAGCTTCACCCATCTATTTCATTGAACAAAGAAGAATTGATGAAAAGTACAATCAATGTGATTGTTTCATGATATTCTCATCATTATTGAAATGAAGAATGAATATGCGTTCGAATATTTATTATCACCTCGTTAAATTCAATAGTTCGCCACAACCCGAACAGCTGTTTCAGATGTGTGAATCTCTACAAGTATAATCTGTCTTGGTGCGTTTGTTTGCGTTAATTGAACTTCAGAAAAAATTTATGCATCTTATGTTATGTGAATAAATAAAATAAATTCAATGAAGTCTCGAGTGGGTTTCCTCGGGTTTAAACCACTTTTCTGCAAAATATGACGACACTAGATTATGTATTATTGCGTATTTACTCTGTGCACGGTTTCAAGTGGCGCCTCCAGCGGATAATAGTGTAAGAAATGAGCACAATTTTTCGTAACCACGTGGAGAAACATACAAATATGTTTTCGAAGTGAATATTTCTCACATATTGGTACGGAATTTTATAGCTAAAATAAAATTATTGAAATCGTCACGAAAATGCGTAACTTTTTCTGGAATGCGGGTAGGTGTGTATGTGCAGGAAAGTGTGTTGATTGTACAAATCGAAGATTCTTAGGACGGCCGAACTCCAAGGTGAAAACGGCTCATCTGAGGGGAACTAAAAATGTCGGTACGCAGGTAGCGCTAAAAAATGAGTTATCAATAAAATTGTCATAAAACAGATTTCAAGCAGTACCAACATAGTAAAAACAAAGAACTATTGACAAGTAATAAGCTGTAGGCAGAGACTAAGGGGGAGATATGCAGAGCCCGTAGAAAATCATTGTCATCGAAAAACCTAGGGGTGTGACATGCGACTAAAAACTGTATCGACGTGTTAGTGAAACAGGACTTCTTGGTGATTGACATTCAAAATCTCTCAGGGGGTTCTCAAACATTCATTTTGATATTATTTTGTGTAAAAAGAAAGAGAACGTCATTCTCTTTTTTTCGTCCGTCGATTGGCGGGACGGCGGAACACGCGGGATCCGCACAAATACATTCACAACTAGTTCATATATGTACGGCAACATACTCGACGAAAAATGAAGTAATAATAATAATAATAATAATCATCATCATCATCATCATCATCATCATATTTATCACTGGGGAATGCAACTTCATCTATTCATTTTCCAGTGATAGATTATCATTATTATCATTTTCTTCTCATCCTTCCTCTGCTAGTCGCGTCGAATAAAAATAATATGACATATGAATATATATAAATAAATATGTAAACTCGATTGATAATTCACGTGGATGAACGAGTCTACTTATTCTCAATAAACATAATATTAATCTGCCATCAAAATTGACTCGCCCAGAATTTTTTAAATATCAAAAAAATAAAATTAAACAACAAAACATAGGAAAAAATTATTCTCACATTTTTTATAGTTATGAATAATATTAAAATTAATATATATCATCGTGAAATCATATTTTCATCAATGTGTATATAATAAATTCATTGGGGAAGAAAAAAAAAAAATAATGATGAATAATAAATTAAAGAATAAGATGAAGAAGAGAAAGAATTATTAAATTGAGATCAATGTCATAATTTCTTCAGACTTTAAAACGAGTTTTTGATGAAACGAAAAAATTCACGTAATTTGAACGTTTCTTTTTCAAATATGTTAGTGCATCACACTCATCCATTTAGTATCCGATGATTATAATTGTATATAGTTGTGGTATAATACAAAAAGATCATTAATATTGTATATACATTTTCCTGGCGATTTCGGTGCGACTATAATTTAGTTTGTCACTTCTGCAGTTTATCTTCATTTATTTTACATCTTCCCGAAATGAAATTTTCGAATCTTTGAGAAAACAATGGTAATTTTTGTTCAGGAACTTAGAAAAATTCCGACAAGATATCGGAGCATAGATAAATCTGATAAAATAGAAATTTCTCAGTTTACTCATAAAATGATTCATTTATTTATGAACAAATAAAAATTTATTGAACAATTCATTTTTGTTCAAATGAAATTGTCATGAACAGAATAATGATTAGTATATTTATAAATAATATATTATTATATCATCATTCAACAATATAATGGTGTTTTTTTCATTCGTTCATTCATTCACTTATTTTAATTCGCAATTATAATTATTACCAATATATTTATTATAATTATATCGATAATATGTTTATGTTTTTTATAATAATCATTTTTTACAAAAGCAGTATATTCATACTATTACTCTTAAATTGGCTGGTTCTATAATAATTTCATATTCGATGATGTCAATGATTTCATGTTAATATCAAAATACACAAAGAAGATCATGGACATTAATTATATTCAAATTATTTATAATTTTACATTCATATATGCGGGTAAAATTAATGTTTTTGATATTGAATTTTGGTGTAACATTACATTTTTTGATAATAGCAAAGTATTTCTTTTCACAACTATCCTCGCAATATGCTTTATATACACAATTCGATATTTTGATAAAACAATGTTTAAATCCAAATTCCCTACCAGCATTGTAGTAAAAATGTTGATATGATATTTATGAAGAAAAAAATTTATAAAAAAATATATATATTATATTTCTCTTTTTTCCTTCTTATATGATACTAATTAACTAATTTTTCATATGGGGTTTATAGTCTTATATTTATATACAAATACATATATACTTGTAGGAAATTGTGTGTTTATATCTGGATTGCCTATTATATATACATATATAATAGGATGTATGAGTAAAATTGACGAGACTTTTACCATTCAAGAGCAATTGAAGTTGTTTAAGGGCAACGAGCCAGCTGTTATGAGAAGGGTGCGTATTCTTCCTCATCCAGAAATAACTAATAAACGAATACAACTGCGCTTACAATAATAATTTTAGCATTCATTGATCTATTCATTTATCAAACCAAAACAAAAAGTCGGAAAATAACATGTAACTCAACTAGAAAAAAAATCAAAAGATAAATTTATAAAAAAAACAAAAAAAAAACAAAAAAAAATCACGAATGAATTTAAATATTTATTATTACTTCTTACCTCGTGCATTTTTTACTGAACTATTCATTAAACCCTTGCAGATTGTAGATCTGTCTTCATTGCCATACAATTAATGCTTAATTGTTTAATTTTAGTTGTACAAAAGCGCTTACCTGTAGCAATCTCGATCTCTGTTAATTTTCTTTCGCGAGTTAGCCCCTCTCCCCTAACTGTAATCGCAGTCTTCTCAAATATACGAAAATAATATCGAAATGAATGTTTTGAACCTTTTGTGCTGTTATAATTGTCGATGACGCAGTGTTCTGTCTTACTTACAGGTATCTACATTTTTAGTTCTCTGTTATACTACTAGGGTTGTCTCATCTTTTTCGTTGACGATTATTCCCTGTGAGCATTGCATATCTCTTCTTTAGTCTCTGGAGAAGCCGAAAATTCCGAATGGGATTCTGGCGCCACCGTAATGACGACCAATCGTAGTCGATCTTTGGGAAGATACATCAACAATCGATTAATCGAAGTTCAAAAACATGACTTACCAATAATCGATTTGAAAAAAGTGATCGATTTATTTTAACAATTGATGAAAATCGTCCATCACTTTTTTGATCACAATTATGTAAGGATGTCGCAATATCCTTGAGGGAGTCTGAAATTTCGATGACCGTTCGGTGTACAGTCATGGAAGGTACTCTATTGATTAACATCTATGAGGGTGATGTAGTGTAGTCACGAAAACTTTTTATATTTTATATAAATTCACAATCTGCTGCAGTGACAGTGACTGTGAATTCCGAATAATTTTATGTATATTAATTGATAGTTTCTTCTGGTACTTCGTTGTTTTATCCAATGTGTTTGTGTGCTATTTCATATAAATCTCAGTAAATTTGGTAAAAGTGAAACATTCATAAATAGTGGTAGCTATTCATCAACATTTATCCTGTTTATAATATCTCTTGATTATAATTCAATTTATATTGATTGCTACACCATTATATTCAAACTAACAAATAACAATGGCATCAGAAAACGATCGAACGTCTGTTGACGTAATACGTGTTGGTTCACGAAAAAGCGAGGTATATTCTATATGCGTACTTGATAACAAATTTTCGAATGAAAATTAAATGACTAACAGAATGATGATGTATCGTAAGGTTGAATATTTCGTTTTCAATTTATAAATATTAAGTTCTCTTTCCAGCTGGCATTAATTCAGACGAGGTACGTTATCAATTATTTGAAGAAATTGTATCCGGAAAAAAAATTCGAAATTGGCAAGTCATCATTTATATAATATAGGGTGAGACAATTAATACAAACTTCATCTCTTATAATATATTAAAATTTGCGGTTATAGTTACAATGGATACGAAGGGAGATAAAATTTTAAATATCTCATTACCAAAAATTGGTGAAAAAGCACTATTTACTCAAGAGCTAGAATTAGCTTTAGAAACTGGATATGTAGATTTTGTAGTTCATTCCCTTAAAGATTTGCCGACGACGCTACCTCAAGGAATGGTACTTGGAGCTGTTATGAAGTAAGTTGTTCACAATTCTATGAAATTACATTTTGAACATAGCCCCGATTTTATCGAGCTCATCCAAATTTTGTATATGTTATGAGATTTATAAAGATATCCACAAATATCTCATATGTATTTTAGACGTGAAGATCCTAGAGATGCTGTAGTAATGTCCAAGCAAATGAAAAATGCAACTCTCTGCAGTTTGCCCAAAAATAGTGTGATCGGTACGAGTTCATTGCGGCGATCAGCACAATTGGCTAGACATATGCCACATTTAAGAGTCCGTAGTATCCGGGGAAATCTAAACACAAGATTAACAAAGTTGGATAGTGAAGATAATCAATTCGCAGCTATTATTTTAGCTGCCGCTGGTTTGAAGAGAATGGGATGGGAGCATCGCATCAGTGAAATGGTTGAATTACCAGAGGAAACATTGTATGCTGTTGGCCAAGGGGCATTAGGAATTGAATGTCGTGAGTCAGATTGGAACATTCTATCACTTCTGGAACCCCTTTGTGACATTGAAACAACCTTACGTTGTGTTTGTGAACGCTCATTCCTTAAAACACTTGGCGGGGGATGTTCAGCACCCGTCGCTGTATCTTCTTCTTTAGTTGACAAAAAAATGACTATAACTGGTGCTGTGTGGTCTCTTGATGGACAAATATATATCAAAGATACAATGTCAAGTAAACTTTATATACCAAAAGAAGATGGAAAAGAACCGCCTAAAAAATGTCCATATCGCGAGCCACGTCTCTACTGCAGCATAAGTCCTGGAAAAGTTAGTAGTATTAGTCTTTTAGGTGCAGAACAGCTGGGGAGTCGTGTCGCTGAAAGTTTGATCAAAAAAGATGCATTGGATGTCATGTCCAAAATACGAAACGAAATAATTAATTTTTAAACAAAAAAAGTTTTTAATAGTTTAAGAATATGACGAATGTCATGAAAAATTATAGTAAAACAAAATACAATATAAGATCTCATTCGATAACAATAGTGACTTGTTTGGAGAATCTGTCACATTTTTTTGGGCGCAGTGGTATTAATTATTTTACTATAATAAATAATATTTGTTATTTCTCGAAAATGTTGAATGATTTATAATTACTATTATCATTTATATAAAATATGATATATTTGAGTTAATATACAGATGTCTATGATTCAATTTTATGTGTATATACAGATATGAGTATGGTTGCGGATTAATGGGAATGTTAATAGAAAATTCTGCATTGTGATATCAATGAAGAATTGTGATCATGAATTTTTTCATTTTTTCATTTATTGTTTTCAACATAATTTAATATTTATCGGTACTGTAAATATTAATATTTAAGACAATCATAAGATACAAGACGTATTCATGAAACATTTATCCTTTAATGTGTATTTCCAACATTTTTTAATAGAATAATTTATTCCACGTCTTCCTCGGCCATGGTTGTATGTGACGTCATTCTCTGCAACATTTATACAAAATTTTTTCATGTTCATCATATCTAGCATTTGTGGTTTCATTACCTGACTAACAGATGGTAATCTCTGTAACAATAAATTAAATATTGGTGGTGGCAGTGTTTTTTGCAAAACTTTTAATAGTTCTTGCGGTTGACCACAAACTGCTACTGCATTACTTAAATGTTCAATCCCATTATCAAAGTCACCAGCAGCAAGCATCTCTTCACCAAGCTGAACTTCTTGAAGAAAAAATTTTTGGACAGCTTCTGGATCTTTCAAATCGGGAATTGCTGATCCCGAACATTGAGCCTGTTTCTTAGATTTTCTCCCTAAATATATCAAATAAGAATTTATGAAAACTTCTTCATGGATAACCTCAAAATAATAGGACTTTAGTTATATAAAGTTCTATTTTTTTCACTAAAATATCTCAATTTTTTCATTTAATGAGATAAATATTTATGCTTTTTTTTTTAAATATTATCGAGGCAAATGTAGCTAATATTGAAGTATAAATATACGGAATCGCTTACGTTCACGGAGTTTTTTCTTGAAATCCGGATCACACCGTCGTTTTTGATCGAAATAAAAGCAATAACCAACGAATATTCCAGCAATACCGACGGCGAGGCCGACAGCGGCTTTGGAAATCATAGTCATTGCAATAATTATGAACTTAACAATTAATGAAATTCAATAATTTTGCATTGCACAAAATCAAATATATTGTAATTGACAATGGTATTATAATGATACTAGAAATGGGTCGGGTGGGTGATCATCAACGATTGTTAATTAAATCGATTATTTCTTCGATGGATTTGAACTTCGATTAATCGAATGTCGATGTTCTTTCCTTAGAGATCGACTGCGATTGATTGCCATCTCACTCAAGGACCAGATTCTTGAAGGCATGCGATAAATGTCATATATGGAAATTATCGCGCCCTTCTTTTCATGTTTGATTTCAGAGACAACTTGACATGATCTGTCTCGCATGCAATACAGTGCCAGTGATAATTTCCTTGTGTGATTGTAGTGTTAACGCGGAACTGGAGTCAGCTTTTTTACCGACGGAATTTTCAAATTTTTAAAAGCATTTTTCACCTCTTTCTCTTGCATCGAATGAAAAATCCTCCTACAGAATTGAAGTAGACACCCGCAAAGATGCGCTACGTAGCGATTTTGGCAAAAATCGAAAAAAAATGGCAAAATTGCAGATATCTTACCACCGCGTGACGTCACTTAAAGTAGGAATTCTTTATATGAGACGATTTACGGCAGATATTCAGTAAGACGAAACGCAGCGCATCTTTCGTTATATGTGTGAGTATAAACGAATTCACAAAAATCAAATTTAGCATCATATTCCAACGAATAGTTACTATGAAAATTTTGCATGCATGTGTGTAGAAAATGACGTCATTGCAGCAAAACAGAGCCGAAATTTAGTAGCTGGGTTTTTTGATAGATGGTGATGCGATCGATTGAATTATAAAATCCCTATCCTAGAGAAATCATGGGATTGGCTCAATTTGTGAAGCATCAGAACTACACTATGGAGACTAGAGACAGGAGGTTCAACTGTGTATATTGGAAATGGTCGAAAAACATCTTGAACCGAATAATGCCGCTACACAACACTCGCGTCGCTCGGTACGATGATGTCGAAAAATTTTATTCAAGTGGGGGAAATTATGAGCGCGTCTTTAGGCTTTGGAAGGGGAAATTTCTTGAACAACTTCGTTGCAGTTTTTAGCAATCAGTACCAGTGGAAGGGAGCGGACAATCGATGTCTGTCTCCATTCTCCGAACTAAAACGAATCCGGACGCCGTTGAACGATGTCGATGACGACTCGTTGCTTCCTAGAGGGCTAAGAAATTGTCGGCGAAATAATTTATGTATGGTTTTACTGACATGCTTACATAAAACTGATGATTTTATCGACTTGCTCATATGAATGACCGCCAAAAATATTCGAATTTTACAGCTTTTAATGCAGAAAAATGAAATATATTTTTCAAATCATGTAAAATACATATTACAAAATTTATGGTTTGATCAAAAAGTCCCCTCCTTCCAACATGTATCGATAACAAGGTCATCAAAAATAATTATTAACCAGCTGATTTTTTTTTTTGCTTAGTTAATATTTATATAATTTAACAGTTACATTGTCCTACAAATTGCGTAGTGCGTTATTGGAGTCCTCCAATTGAATACATATTTGAAATTCATGAAATTGAAAATCAATTTATTTTCTGTATTTTGCCACTACACCGAGTCACACCGGTACGCATGCGCAGAGCATTGTTTACTGCATATTAGGTATCACACGTTAGTGTCGACCATAAGCGCGCAAACATTTTTTCAGTTGACCACGTGTTTTATTTTGTCTCTCGAGAAAGAATTTCAAGAAATATTTTTTGTGCTGCAAAATAATTATGGAGTGTTTTTAGTGTAATTTGCTCTGTGAAAACCCTACTTCTCGAGAGAAAAGAGAAGAAGTGAAGAAATTTAATAGAGACATGTGGCTTTCTCGCAAAACTTTTTTATCTGCTCGAAAGCATCATCAACATAAATCTCTAGATGTTGTATTGCCTGAAAATTGTAATGACGAAGTAATAGGTTATCATTCCTCTTTAAACAATAATTTTAGAAAGTATGTAAGGAATATCCTTAGTCTAATTGAATTGCGCGCGTAATCAGATCGATAAATCAGATCTCTGTATCCGGCACATTGTTAAATTTGCACATATCAATGAGTATGATTAATTAGACATTCAGTGAGATAAGATATTGTGAAGTAATCTAAGAACAACCTTGTGAATAATAATATTGAATGTTGTTTCTTTGTTATTTACAGGTAGAATCATTATTCTAGATCATGTATATAATTGTAAATATTGTATATAATAATGAACAACTTTGTTATTTACAGAGAACCAATTCATGTATTATTCTAACCTCAAAAGAAAAATTATACACATTATAAGTATATGATATTTCACATATTTTTTTAGTAAATTTACAGTATAATATAAATATAATTGATGCAATAGTAAACTTTACCACGTGTTTATCGGTCACTCGATCAAGCGTCGGAGAATTCGAATATGTTCGGAAATGCACGACTCTTCTCGGGAATACTTCATAATTATATTATCCATTGCTCTGCAACATATATACTAAATTTTTTATTATTTAAATTTATGTCCTTGTATGACTATTTTACTAAATATTAATTTAATATAAGATAATTTTTTCAATATCGATAATGCTATGTGATATTTATGTAGACATTATATTTACTTCCATGTTTCTCATATAAACAATTTTTAATTTTTTTTTAATAATTTCTCATACACAGCACTGAGCCAGCTTCAACATCATCAGCATCTCAATCTACTGGAATCATTGATTCCTCGATATCTTTGTCTGCTCCAAATGTAGAACCGGACCCATTACCATGCGCTTCACGGTTAGTTAATTAAATAATTTTTTTATTCGTGAAAAATTGTTCATTTTTCAGAACAAGGTCATCTGAATCTACTGTTTTTGAAATGATGCCATTACAATTTTTTTTTCAATTATTGTTTCTGTACAAATACAAATCTCTAAATAGCTTCTTGAAATTATTTATTTATTTTTTAATTATAAAATTGCTCTACACGTTATCATTCACAGAAATATTGACCAGAGTTCGATATCAATTAATGATGAAATCAGTAATATTGAAGATTTGGATTATACTGTTGACGAGGACAATGTAGATTGTGAATGGATGTACAAAGTTTTGGAGATGATGAATCAGCAAAGAAATGCTTTTTTTGTCAAAAAGTCGATATTAAACGTAAAGGGCGACAAATATACTGTCGTGAAACTGAAAACAAAATACCCTTTCTGGAAAAAATTGAAAATTATTCTACAGAATTAGGCGATATAGAAATGTTACAGAAAATACATCAAGAAGAAAATAACTCTGCTAACAATACTTTTTTGGCGTATCACAATAATTGTAGTGTGAATTATTTTGCCAAATTCCAAAGGAGAATGAATTCACCTCCAACTAATGATTGGGCCACGAAACGAGATGTCCATAAAATCGCCAGAGAACGCTTGATTAATTATATTTAGCAAGAAGTTATTACAAATCGACGAGTGATGTCATTAGCTCACTTGAAATATTGTTATGTTGAATTTGTAAACGAAATTTATGAACACGCAAATTTAGAAGCTACTATATTTAGTACTCAAGCTCTCAAGGACTATATACTAACTCAATTAAAACACAAAATATCATTCGTCAATATTTCAAATAAACAATTTGTTATATCATCTGAAATAGATATAGAAACAATCAATGATGGAGAAATCAAAGATATATTATTTGAACAAAAAATTTTGGATGGACAATAATTGATGGCAAATATGAATATATTTGGTTTGATGGTCCCCAAAGTCCATCTTTTGAAGAATTATCTTCCGACATACAGGGTACCCTATTAATACTATTGTTATTAATCAATTGATTATCCATTATTATATAATTTACTTCATTTTTTCATGTTATTACAGAGTCAGATATCACGAATGAGGAAAATGAAATAGATGAAGATGTCAGCGATGTTAGTAGCGAAGATTATGCAGATTTGTCAGATGAATCTGATGAAGATTCATTTTTTTTTTTATGTACATACACAAATTTTTGTACCTAGTTTACTAGAAAATGAAGTTATTTAAATTTAAAAAAAGATGTTTTCACTGTATCTTATATTACAAGCAGGAAAACGAAAAAATGATAATTGTTGTCGGACTGGTGATACATACCTGTTTTCTTGTAGGACATTGTTTCATTTGGACAGAGAACACACTAATCTATTATATAATATTTTTGTCTTACAGTTAGTAATGAGAAAAATGGTCTTGTGGTATTAACAATTTCTGAGCGTAGGACCTGGATAGCGTACCACGCAATTTGTAGGACAATATGATTGTTAAATTATATAAATATTAATTAAGTAATAAAAAAAAAAAATCAGCTGGTTAGTAGTCATTTTCGATGACCTTGTTATCGATACATGTTGGAAGGAGGGGACTTTTTGATCAAACCATACATTTTGTAGGCCAAATATTTTTTCAAATAATTTAGATAATCATCTTGAGAATTAACAAAAAAAAACCCAGTTAGTAATAAAGTTTTGAGAATTATCAAATCAACATATTTCATTCCTGCTACCCCTGTTACCTACCACAATCGAGTTTTCTTACAGGAAATTGTTGGGCGTCTCATTAAAATGAAGCTACTCACAGAAAATTAGCTTGATAGTAATCAAGTGCAAAAATGTACCATGGATCCCGGATTATAAGTAGGCGTTGCTGAAGTCTGATCACTGTCGAAAAGATATGTCTTCAAGTGTTCTAAAATGCTGAAGAATCTTCCTAAAACGCAGCCTTCGCTTAACCATCTCACATTATCATGCAATAGTAGATTGTCATATTGTGCCTCAACTTCTTCAAGAAATGATTTGAATTCACGATGTTGCAGTGATGATTTCGCACGAAGAAAATTTGCTATTTTCATCACTTCTTGCATAGTACGCTCAAAATTATGATTGAGTTTGCAGCAAAGCACAGTTTGGTGAATAATACAGTGGTAGGAAATCAAATTTTCGTTACATCTTGCATTGCTACTCACCAGGTGAACTAGTCCTTTTTTACTCCCAACCATTGCTGGCGCACCGTCAGAAGTTACCGATAGAAGCTTTTTCAAGTCTAACTTATCTTCATCAAAATAATCCATCACTGCTTTGATCATGTCTTCTCTTCGGGTTCTTCCTCATAGCGGCAGAAGAGTCAACATCTCCTCAACAAAAGTTACTTTCTCTTTTGGTCTAGGTAGCGTACAAAAATAATTAACTGTGCCGTATCAGTGACATCGCATGATTCATCTATAGCCAACGCGTAATAGTTTGCATTATTCAACTGCCGATCCACTTTACAATGATTTTCTTCAGCGTAAACGTGTGTATTTCTGGTGCTAGTAGAAGCAGATAACGGAATCTGTCGTATCATCTCAACAGCATCCTTTTTGTTCTCAAATAAAGCATTACCCGCCTCGAGAAAGCATTCTTTAACTACGTCAGCATTAGTAAATGGTTTCATATGCTTAGCAAGAGTCCGAGAAATACGTAAAGAAGCCTCACCACATTTTTCCTGCTCAGTAATTGAGCGACTTATGATCTGGGTCGAAGATGAGTAACTTGATAGTAATCTCGCAATTTTAGACTCACGCAGATCACTACCGAGTGGAAAAGTTTCGGCAAATGATTTGTGTTTGGTATCACAATGTCATTTTATATTCGAGCTTTTAGTTAACGCCACTGTTTGGTTACAAATCAAGCACATTAGCACTGCTCCAGCACGACTTGGCAGCGTAAAACGATATAAATCGATCCATTCTGGCATAAACTGTTTATTTTCATCTTCAAATTTTCTTTTTTTCGGTTCGATAGTGATGAAACTCGCTAATGTAAACAGGTAGGTAGGTATTTCAACTCGTAAAGTAAACAAGTGAACGTAATATTTCAAGCACGTGAGTCGTCGCGGCGTCCGTCATTCAAAATTAAAACAAAACACTGACACCCCCGGCGGCCGGCAGCGCGATCGCGTGATGACCCTCGCCCTCGCAACACCCCGTGCGCTTCCCCACCGCGACGATCAACGCTTCCGCAATCCGCAAACTGGTGCGAACTCTTTCTCGCTTGTCTCTACTCTCTCGTGATCCGCACAAAATGGGTCGGCGGTCCGGATGCGGACCGCGGTCCGCCATTTGGTGACCCCTGATATATATGATATTATATAGTATTTCATATAACTATTTATTTCAAGGGTTAAAATTCTTTGAATCATTAATTGATGAAAATTGATATTTCATCATTTTTTCATTATTATCATTTTAATATTCATATTCTTGTAGCAATTCATATTTTATTGATATTAGTGAATGGCGTATTGAATTGCTGCCAATACAAAAAGTCTGCCACGTTATAGATATGCCAATACATGTATAAAATCCTGACACGCTATAGATAGATATAGTGGCCTATATAAAATATTCTGACGTGCTTTCGATACCAATCTCACCGATATATAAATCCACAACTATTACTATGAAAAAAATTTAGATCAGACGAATTTTGAAACGATCAAAATCTACTACATCTTTTATTCTAAACTGTTTCTAAAAAAGACATAATGAAAATATAATAAACTGAAAGAAAAAAAAATGAGGTGATGAAAAATCTTGAGGCGAAATAGATTCATTAATTTAGATTTTATGGAAAAAGTAACAATACTATTTATTTAGATTATTTCTTAATTAATGATTTGATGTATGCTTTTTTTTTTGTTTAGAGTTATTTTTATTAATTTTTTGGTGCCGTAAAATGAAGGCGTTTCAAAAATGGCATTTCTTTATGGCGTATGTATACATACATATGTGATATGTATGTTTGTATATGCGAATGTATCTTTAAATGCGTACTTACATCAATAGATAGTGAAATGATATTTATATAGATTATTCATTTTACATGTTGTATTATAAAAATACGTTTATTCTTTTGTTTATTATTCAATATACAAATATAAACAACATAAACGATAAAAAATATCTTTAAATTGAATTTTTGTATGCAAATAATGATATATTTTCATTCTGAAACGAATATATTATAAATTTGCAATTGGAGGGCTCGGAATACAAGTAGACCAAGTCCACTTTTTGTTTACTTTTAAAAAATGTTAACAGGTAATTTCGATATGAAGCCTCAACTTCAAACTTCTGTAGCTCAAAAGTAGCTAAAGTGGACTTGGTTCGCTTGTATTCTGAACCCTCCAATTAATCAAATGATGTGATAAATTTATTCAATTTCTCAATATTAATAGGAATTTTCATTTATATAATTTTATATGTGAAGTAAAGTAATATACAAAAATATTATTTCCCTACACGTGCAAATACAAGACATGAACACAATTTGATTGAGGAATTGAAAGAGTTTTTTTTTTTCAATTCATTCATTAATGAATTGATTCATTTATTGATTAAAATATGATTTTGAAATTTACATTGAAGAAATGTATGGGCAATTTGACAAGGACTGTTCAACAGCTAACAATGTACGGAACATGGGCTATGATAGGATCATAAAGTCAGAATAGAAAGCAGATGTTTCGCTCTTACCTGGCTACCCATGAATTTTCGCATTAACATTTTCGTGGATCTATATGCTTCTGTCTCTTGGAAGTAATATAATACACATAAATATTTGAAATTTTATGTATGTTATGATCTTGAATATCATAAAATATCAGGAAATATGAAAAATTTATACATACATATATATATATAAATTAATGTAATTTGCATTAGATGAAAATATAAATATCTATATAACGCTTTGAAGGTTCATATTTTGGATTCTATTCAGTGAATTTTTATTTCATTAAAATTTTAATGTGACATACTTTGAAAAAAAGTTATGAGATGAACTATAAAAAGTAGGTATATCTGCATATTGTTTTTTACCGAAATTTGTGAGACTATACCTAAGGAATTATCCATCACGTTTATGCGAGGTATGGTCGTTTTATTTATAATATTGTAGAGAATATTTCAGCACTACATTTTTAGTACATAAACGTCCATAGTTTTAGAGATATGATGCGAAATCTGAATAAAGCTATCTATTGCGAAATTTTTTCCCATGCATAGATATATACATACCCGAGTTGAAATTTTCAACTTCCATTTTTGTTTACTTAATCATAGAATAAATTTTTCTGTTAAAATCCGCCTGGTATGAAATACATGTGTTTTCAACTTACTTTCAACTTGAAACTATGCCGTTTTTGCACAAAATGCATCGTTTGAAGTTGAAAGTAAGTTGAAACCGTATGTCTTTTATACCTGGAGGATTTTATTATTAGGGTTCAATAGATGTTTATGGATGTTCCTTTTCTCTTTACCTGCATATATATCTTTATATATAAAAATCGTCCGTAAGAACCTTTGTAATCATACTCCTCCCAAACGGCTGGACCGATTTTGATGAAATTTTTTTTGTTGTATTCCTCTGAGCTCGAGGATGGTTTAGATTCGTAATTCAGTCCACTGGGATATGTTTATTATATTTATTTAACAAAATAAAGAAAAAAATTTGTATTTTTTTGAGATAACTGAAAAACTACTGGACCGATCTCAGAAATTTTTTCACTCTCAGAAAGCTATATTATCCCCAAGTGACATAGGCTATATTTTCCACTAGAAAATTCCGAAGATAAGTAGTACAACTTCAATAATGTAAAAAAATCAGGAATTATTAGTTATTGTCGCGAACGCTGCAAAAACCGTAAGACGTACATCGAACTGTATGTATGACGTAATGTATGACGAAAATGTAGCTCTTTAATAGTTCTACAAAAAAAAAACGCGACAGCATATGTCTATCTCTCACGGTTAACATACCATTACCCTTTTATTGCAATCATATTTTTGCCAAAAAAAAGCATTATTTCGAAGGGTGTTTTCATGAATATAGTGTTGATTCTCATCCGAATGAATACGTTCTCCATCACAAGTATTTAATTTAGTACAAAATTGCCCTTTACATCATTCGATTTCAATAAATATTTCAGAAGATATCGCAGGCCGAAGATAAAGCCGTAAAAAATAACTCTGTGGTGCTTGACGACGGCAACCCAAAATATTTTTCTCAAAATCAGACAGCGCTGCGATCGAAGTATCCCGATAGTAAGCGCTGCGATAAGTAGGCGCTAGAGTAGATTCAGCAATGTTTTGTTTTTGTGTCATAGACAACTGGCTTTGTGTCATTCACTCTGATTCTGTTATAAAGTTCTAGCCAAATTTATATTTTTATTCAATTGTAATGACGTTTGATAGTAAAATAACGTTTTAGTAAAAATTTTCATCTGATGGTCCTTTCAATAAACTTTCAAATTTAAGATACCTATATCATCTATATAATAATTTTGCAGTTCCTACTATTCTATATCACACAAGAGAGGGGATACAGACTGCATGCGACGTATATAAGTATCATTTTATTTATTGAGATAAAAAAAAAAAAAATTCCGACACATCTTGGATCAATATTCTCTAATATTCATCTTTAATCATGTACAAAGTGTATTATACATGCAATTACATTTAGTTTATTTCATATTGAACAGAAATATCAAATGGTTTTTTAAATTAACATAATACGAAGTCAAAGCTGAAAAATAGAAAATATAACTTAAATTTGAGGTAACAGCAGCGGGACTCGAACCTGAGACCTTTGAAATCTGAGACGTAAACGCACTGCATAAGCCACTAGTCACTCTTGTTTTTTTGTTTAATTTTTCAATTTTGTTTTCTTATTAAAAATTTTCAGGTGAATGAAAAACATATTTGCACATAAATTGAAATTTTATATATTTTAATCTCAATTATAATATAAAAAAAATATCATAATAAATGAAAAAAAAAAATGGAATAAAATATAAAAAATAAAATTGAATAAAATAAAAATCAAATATAAAAAAAAATACAGTGAAGTAGAATGAAAAATAATAAGAGAACAAATAAATAAAATAATTAAAATATGAAATAAAATGGGTGAAATATAAAATGAAATATAATATAATATGAAAAAATAATGAAAAAAATAAAATTTCGATATGAAAATTGTATTTATTAACTGTGAAAAATCTGATGAGAATTTTAGTGGACTGTATGATGTTGGAATGGGATGAGAAGCCGGGTTGAATTGCTGTTGGAATTGCAATAATCGTAGTGGACAGTTGTGCTGATTTTATGCGTAAAATATATACAACTTTATTGAGACGCACTTAACACTATATTTACACTTTGTACATTGTATTTTTTGTGAGATGATGAGACAATTGTTGAGATTGAGATGAGAGATGTATTGATATTATTGATCAATATATTTGCATGAGAGATGAGATGTGGACTGATGAATTATTTATCTTTGGAGTAAATGAACCATCACCAAGGAGGATAATATTTATCCACTTGGAATTGTGAGATATTTATGCAATGTTGAGTTACATAAATTAATGAAATAATTTGAGATTTGTGTTGAGAATTTTGGTGAGATTGTGAAACACAGTTGTATGCTGTGTGACACGGTGAGAACGATTGATTCATTTTCACACGATATCGACGCATTGTCTTGAGATCAATGCGCGCGACGTTCCCCTCGGTGCAATTGACCAAAATTGGTCAATTGCGCACCCCCTCCCCGCGTGTGGGAGGAGCAATTGAGCATCCAGGATAAGTTGCCATCAACCCGTGAAAAGAAGAATAATTAAATATTGGTTGAATATTTAACATTAACAAAATTATCAAACAAAAAAAGTAAATAATTTTTTCCGGGTGTTCCGCTCTCAATTGGAACATTTCTTCAAAGGTTATATCGTAAACCCGAGTCGAAATTTAGCGCATCAAAAGTGCATCAATATTCTATGACATTCTTGAATACGCTACGATAACCTTAAGGATGGCTCAATGGTATTTAGCGTTTCAGTAGCGTTTCGAGCGTCTACTTATTGGCTTATTCCGACGTTCGAAACGCTATTGATATGCTATTTTTGATGACTTGGAAATGCTATTGAGACGCTTTTTTTGAAAATTAGGTTTCCATAGCATTTCAAGAGTATCCCGAGTAAAAATTTTTCGTCTTTTCGTACGCCCCCACCTACTCTGTTAAAAATGACATAACTTCACAAAGTGATTGTGCAAAAAAATCGAAAAAAACACATCCACCAATCAAGCACGAGTCGTATTGTATTGCAACTTATTTCATTACTGTTGGTTTACATTGAATAATTTGAAACATTAGTGTACTTATATATATACACGGAGAAAATTTTCTAGTAAAAATTACATAAAACATTTAGGTACTGAACGGACAACTCAATATTCTAAGGAATAATACATTATTTTATGGAAATTTTCAAAAGAAATCTAAAACAAATTCAAATTCAATATAAGAAATTTTACTATACTGTAGGGTAAAATTTCCAACATAACAAAAAGTGCATGATTTTCATGTAGTATTTCATCACTAAAAGGGAAAACTTACGATGTGCTTTACAAAAATTGTGAAGCATTTGGGTACATTTTACTATACTGCAAGGGACTTATTTCATTCGACTGGGGGCGCTGTGGACAATATATGTAAAATTTTTAATGCAATTGAACCAGTAATCGGTTTTCTTCGATAACTTTCGGTTGATGTCGTGAAAACAAAAAAAGGTGCTGGAGTACGTAGATACAAAGAAACGTCATTATTCATTAACCTGTGTTAAATGTCATTTAAGTCAATATTTTTCCGTTAAAAACTGAAAATAATTTATGTGTCAACAATAATTTGTGTTCATTATCAAATATTATTTGGAATTTTATAAAGGTAAGTGCATTTAATGTTTTATTTTTTTATGCTTTACTTGGAAGCAGAAAATTATTAAAAATAATATTTATATCGATTTATGTACGCTTTATCAGATACGATCACAAAAAAATTTATTGAAAAGTGGCATTTCAACGTCAGAATATTTCGACAATATAAAAGCGTTGAATGTGAGCCAAGCCATTCAATTGGTAAGTTATTTGAAATCAATATTAAACTTTATTGAAAATTAAATAATAACTAATTTTTTTTTTTTAGTTTCAAGAAGATTTTATTCGAACACATTTAGGTAAAGAAAATTTATTTAAAAATAGATGGGATAAAATTAGATCCCATCTTGTAAACAAAATAGTGGAGTGCGACAAAATAAAAAATTTAAACAAAAAAATAGCAAAGAATACTTTGTCAAAAACTGGTTTTAATATATTTAAGATATGAGTTATAAGTTTATGTCATAATTTTTTATGTCATAATATTTATGTCATAATATATATTCAATTATAATAAATGTAAAATTTTCCTTGAAGTCAATAAACAAAAAAATTTATTTATTTATTTTGAATATTTATTGTTTTAAACTTCTTTCACAGATTTATATATTGTATATTTCAAAACTATGCTTTGATTTACTGATACGCTTTCCAGGAAATTTTACTACAGCGGTATAGTAAAAATTATAATGCGCTTTGTAAAATTGACACTGAATCATTTTTACAATACTGCATGGTAAATTTTGTCGTGCAAATATGAAAAATACCTACATTATCGGTAATTCTTGATAGACTGCAATAATATCCGCCAGTTACTAAAAGTATAGTAATTTTTCCCTAAATTTTTGTGGTAAAAATACTAAAAAATTTTCTCCGTGTACATATTATGTTGAAAATCTGAAAGGTAATAGAAAATTCAGAATTAAACATAAATCTGAAAAAATGGAAATGTTAGATGGTGAGACTCAAACCAGGGATCCTTAGAAGACTCATGAAGAGACTGACACGCTACCCAATACGCCATCCGTGTACATAAGAAAAATGAAAATATTATATTATAAAAGACATGATTATACAAACGTATCCACACTTAAACACATACCCGCCCATATGAACAAATGCCAATTATTTTTGTGTCTATAACAACGACAATAATAATAATACTCCAGTTTTTGATATTTTAAATTCGTCATTTATTAAATTTCACCAATGATTCATTACTCAATAATGACAAGATTGCACGAGAACAGAAGAAAAAAGAAAAAAAAATTCTTTTTACATCACATCTTCATTCAAACTTTTCTTTCACTTATTCATATAATAAATTTAATTTCGTTTAATAATGTAATATTTTTGAAACAATTGTATATTTCATCAAAAATCAAAAATTATGCCAGATTTCATTAACGGGACTGGAGTTGATCCGATGCACGGCATAGATGGAGGGGTAATAAAGAAAAACAATAAAATATCATGCATTCATATCTCTAACGATTGTAATACATTTGGTGATTCATTACCTACATCGTTATAATTTTTATTTGTTGAAGGCGATGGATTAGGGACCGGATTAAAATTCATTGTTTGATTTTCAGAAGGAATTTTAAAGAGGATAATAAAATGGATTATCATTTGTGTTATTTGAGTTGTACACAGAAGTTTGAAAGTTTTGTTGGGGATACGGTTGATGATTGTTGATAGGAGATGCATGAGGAATATGCTGAGGGTACGACGGTGTAGTATGTGCAGTATAATATAATTGTTTCTATCAAAAAACTTTTGAATGTATGTATTTACATGAATGTAAATAAGCAAAATTATATCATTTGTCCTGTAAATAGTAAAGAATTGGAATAAATATATTTTTGAATTTTAAAAGATTCATTTTTTCGTCTCAATAAATTCTTAAATAATAGTACATGTGTGTACATTATAGTATAAATATTTCGTATAAACTTCATAAAATTGATATGGATTTTTATTTAATAAATAAATAATTTTCATTTTATTTTAAAAAGAAATGTTATTTTCGTTATGATATTCAAGTATAATTATTTTAAAAGTTTGAAAACCTTGATGACTCGATGAAACCCCATGGTGTTTCCAAAATATTGTTAATTTTGATGAACTATTGAAACGGTATTTCAAAGTAAAATTGAAAGTTATGCATTTGATGTGCTATTGGTGCGCTAAAGAGAACCTGGATATCTTATTGATATGCTTAAGAGAACCTGGGCATTCTATCGACACGTAAAAGAGAACCTGCATATGCTATGGATATGCTATAGACACGCTAAATTTCGACTCGGGAATCCTCCTAGAAAAAGTGTTATAACCATGAAGGGTATGCTTTTATATGGAATTTGTGATCTAACAGCGAAAGCACAATTTTTGAATTTGACTCAGTTTGATGGATTATATGGTTGTTCAAATTGTTTACGTTCTGGAGAAACATTCCATTTTCCACATGGTGGTCATACACATGTTTATAAGTACACAATGCAAGTGAATTTTAGAACTTCATAACAAACGATCAATCACGGATATCAAGCTCTTCATTCTCGGCAACCTGTAATAGGTGTCAAAGGACCATGTGCTCTATCTTTGTTTATGCCAGACTTTATTTTAGGGACAGGAATTGACCGTATGCATGGTGTAGATGTAGGTATTACAAAAAAATTGTTGACATTGTGGTTTCATTCCAATTATAAAATGTTCTCTTTCTCATTAATAATCCGACCTGATTTTTTAAATCATTATTTACATTCAGTACTTGGTGTTTCTTTATTGAGCTTAGATAGTATTCCTATTAATATGGTGGAAAAAGCAAACGATTTATTGCATTATCTTGTTAAGAATTTCGAATTGTTATAATTAATACATTTAACAACATGTGTGAAAAATATAGGTCTATTTTGGGCATATACGTGTTATCTGTTAGAAGATTTGAATGTCCGTTTACTTGACCTTATTCATGATACATGGCACATCGATACTCAAATTACAAATGCTTATTTCCCATTTATCAGAATGCAAAAAAAATTAGATGAATTACCTAATAGCAGAATGAAACAATTTTGTACCTCTAGAAAACGTCAGGTGCAGCTTCATGAGGAATTATTTGACCATTGTTTTAGCGTTGGAGTTTATAATGAAGTACATGGTCAAACTTTTGTAGATGATATTCAAGAAATGATTGAACAATCAGAATTTCATATTAATGATATAAAAATGTATTCGAAGAAGAAGGCGCCTGTTTGGCAAGGAGTCCAATTCAAAAAAGAATTAAGCAAAGCAAAAAGCAGTTCCCAAAGCAACTTCCAAAGCAGCCGCCAAAGGAGCCCCGGCTGGAACTCAAGAGGAAAAAACCACGAAAATGGATCAAACCGGATGCACTCATTATCCGTCCAGTCGAGAAGGAAAAATATGCCGACATACTGCGCCGAATAAAGAAGGACCTTCATGATGACCAGGTCCGCTCTACGGTAAAAAAGATCCACAAAATCAAGAGCGGAGATATGCTCATCACGCTGTCAAAGAAGACCACTGACGAAGGCCAAGCGTTGCAGAAGGCCATTGCAGGCATCCTTAAAGAGAACGCTGAGGTAATCTGCAAAGGACCGCAGGAGATCATCGAAATCCGAGATGTTGACGACACTACAACGAAGGATGACATTCAGGCCGCCCTGCGAGAAGAAGCTGGAGAAGCCACTGAGATACCACTGGAGGCAATTAGAATCCGTAAGGCATATAGAGGTACACAGACTGCTACAGTGACCCTACCTGCAACCATGGCACAGAAATTGCTAGACGGAAACGACAAAATTAGGATTGGCTGGGTCAACTGCCGAATAAGGGCAACAAAAAGACCAATTCAATGTTTTAAATGCTGTAACTTCGCGCACTTCGGATCCCAGTGCAAAAGCCAAGTAGACCGGTCTAATCTCTGCATCAGATGCAAGAAAAAAGGTCACAAGATCGCTGATTATAAAAATCCAGCGAAATGTGCACTGTGCGTTGAACATCATGATGCAGACAACGCTGCTCACTATGCCGGCACCAATAGATGTCCGATATTCCAAGAAGCGCTTCAGAAGATGAACAAACGGACATGAAGACACTGCAGTTCAACCTTATCATTGTGAGGCTGCGCATGACCTGCTCATGCAGACCGTGCGGGAACTAGAGCCAGACTTAGTACTGATAGCGGAGCCATATAGACATCTGAGTACCCGATGCTGGGAATCAGACAGCACAACCAGAGCTGTTATCTGGTCCTGTGATATACTTCCATTCCAGAGCGTGGTCAACAATGTAGAAGCCGGTTTTGTAGCAGCATGGATAGATGGCATTCGCCTCTACAGTTGCTATGCACCGCCTAGTCTTCCTATTGAGCAATTTTCAGATTTCCTCGATCGGCTGACCGAAGATGCGAGGCAACATTTCCCCGTGACAATTGCCGGTGACTTTAATTCCTAGGCAGTAGACTGGGGCAGCAAGTTCACTAACACACGGGGAAAGGCACTACTCGAGGCAATGGCTACCCTAGACGTGGTTCTCCTTAACATCGGCGATACACCAACGTACACCAAGGAAGAGGCAAGCTCAATTGTGGATCCAACATTCGTCAGCAGTAGCCTAGTTAGAGCAAGTTTTTCCTGGAGAGTAATGGACATCTATACGGCCAGCGACCATAGCGCAATACTGTAGGAAATATCGATTGACCAGAATACCAGGAAAGCGCACAGGCAAACTACTACGACTGGGTGGGAAGCCAAATCTCTCGACTCAGCTGCGTTTGTAGCAGCCTTAGACTGCGACCCAATTACTGCAGAAGATGCTCAAGAGAAGACCAAGGACCTAATGAAGAGAATTACTCAGGCTTGCGACGCCAGTATGCCTCGGAAACGTGGCATAAATCAGAGACTTTCGGTGCACTGGTGGAACGACAAAATTAACGTCCTCCGCTTAGAGTGTAGAAAAGAAGAATATCCCAGCGTGGCTACCGAAAATAAAGAATGTATGCGCGCGCGTATATGTGTGTATGTGTGTAAATAAAAATAGATTGATGTACGTATGTATGCATGTATTTAAATAATGATCATAGTAATCTCGTTCGATAATTATGACGGACTGATATTATGTATATGAAAGTATTGTTATGTGTCGTTTTATGCAACGTAGCACGCCCACCAGGGCGCAACATCAGGATACATGACAACACTATAATACATGTCAACACCAGGATGCCAATGAAATAAAAAAATTAAAAAAAATTTGAAGGAAAAAAATTATTCGACAATTAAAGGATAACAAATGAAACAAATATAGCAAAGTTTGGAAAACAAAAAAATACGAAAATAATATAAATTATTATTATCATATTCATTGTTGTTATTGGTGTTGTTGTTGTTGTTGTTTTTGTTGTTGTCGTGAACATTTTTTCTATTAGTTCATTTCATTCTTTTCTTCTTTTTTTTTTTTCTTTCTTCCTTCGTTTTTTTTTGTGAAGGGACACAGAAATCACCGTAAAACGCACTTCAATGCGTAATAAAAAAAAAGAATGTATGTCTTGTAATGTTGTTCCTATGGTTTTCGAATTTAAATAATATAAACGAATTATTATCTCATTCACAATATTTCTCTTCTCACCATGGGCATTACAGGGGAAATTGAATTACTAAAATTGAGAAATATTATCAAAAGGGGAAATTCTGAATGCCACTTGATTTATCTAAAACCAAGAAAATACTTGAAATCTGAAAATAAGCTAAAACAGAAAATCACAAACAAAAAATAATATATAGGGGTAATGGATTCTTTTAGGTCGTGAATTATGATTGAATCTACACTACAAATAAATATGTCACATCAAAACCAGTTTTCTTTACAATATGAATTAAATTAAATTTTATTTGTTATTTATTGACATTAAATTTGAACTCAAAATTAATGTAATCATTTCACAATATTGCTCCCAATTATTTGGTATTATTGAATACGAATTTTATAAACTTATTTCAAAATTTATTTCTTGATCTTCGAACCTTATCTTTTCAGTTATTAATTATTTTTGGATAATTGATAAATTATAATAGAATATTTTTCTGAAATTTTAATTTATAATTTTATCTATTTATTAATTGATAGATCTTTTTATTTGTTTCATTAGTAATAATTTTCCCTTTCTTTCATCAATTTCTTAATATTATCTCCCCATGAATTGTTATATTTATTTATTGTCTTATTTCTCGATCTTCTAATTTTATTAATTCTCCTTTATTAATTAATCAATTTTCGTTTCAACAATTAATAATTCAACATTTATCAATATTTGGTTTTATTTTATGAATTCTTTTTCTTTTATCAATTAATATTTTTATTTATCAATCAATATTCTTCTCAATAATCAATAATTTATTATTTATTTATTAATTGATGATTCTTCTCATTCCTTTATTTAATGATCTATCAATATATTTTTATATTTATTTAATAATTAATATTCTTACTTTCAATTTTCTTTGATAATAATTAATAATTTAATTATTATCAATATTTTGTTTTATTTTATTTTTTCAATAATCGCTATTTTATTATTTATTTATTCATACCGTAAAGGGATTGGGTTGAGAAAAATAGTAATAACAAAAAAGGGGAAATTATTGTTGCGCAATATCAACAAGGGGTAATGGCGTCGCAATGAAGGGAGAAAGATAGAAAGAAAGAAACAAACAAAGAAACAAAGAAACAAAGAAACATCAGGAGGAAGAAGGAAAGAATGAAATGAACTTATATCGATGAAAAAATTTTCACAACAAAAAAAAAACAACACCAACAACAATAGTAACAACAACAACAACAATAATAATAATAATAATAATAATTTTGTGTTCTTCAAACTTTATCATATTTTTATGTATTTTGGTGTTATCGTGTATCCTGGTGTTGTGCCCTTGTGGACGTATTGCGTTGCATAAAATGTTTCCATGTGAAAAAAGAATGCGCACAATAATGAAATTTATGTGTATAAATGATAATTGGAGAAATATATAAAGAATCGAATGAAATTATTATTTTCCTTTTTTCTATTTAACATATTCCTCCGATTATTTTTCATGCACTTGAATTATATTATTGTGCACGTTCCCATATGTTTAAATGTATTTATCCAATTACTCTTCATAAGAATCTTATTTTCATTTATAATTATATATTCTATATTTTCTATCATCTTTATGAACATATAATAAATTTGAATGTTCGAATAAGAATAAGGGGAGGAAAATATGAATTAAAAATTACAAAAAATTCACAAAATTAAAAATTAAATATTTCAGCGTACGACCAATATTTATGTATATTTATTTATATTGATATTGATGAAGAAGAATTTTTTTTTATTTTAATAGAAATGAAATATGTGGAATTCTGCGTTTGGATAAAATTATGAATATTTTACTTATTTACAAATTCAAGTTTGAGAAACATTTTATTCAAAAACAATGTAAAATTTGATTCAATCAAAAATTGTCAAATATATATTCTGAATAAATTTTATTGAAATTACAAAAAAACAATTGTTGATGTTCTTCCCCATTAGTATTTTCAATATCAGTGTCAATCTACCTTGAAGATCCCAAAACATTTCATACGTTCGAGTCAGCGTGGAAAGGAATATATGTTCGTGAAATAAGATGAATTTTGTGCGCTATCACGTATACACGCGTTAACTCTTAATATATATGCACACATAATTAATATGATATTGGGATGAATATTATATCAATCGTATATAATAGAAGAAAAAATTTCTTGTATAATACATATAATACGAAGGAAAAAATCATGGATCTGTCCCATACATCATTGACACTAGGTTTACGAGAACCGTCATTCTGACGCATTTTGATATTGAATAATACAAATTTTATACAACTATATGTCTCATATTTTCATTCTTAAGTTTATAATGTATAATTATATTGCTTTCTGAGTTATTTCTTACAAAAAATGTATGTTTTCGTTCATGCGTTGAAATGACGTATGTCAGTAGAGGTAGGTATATAAGAACTATCCGTAAACCTAGTGTTAAATATGACTCTTTGAAGTAATATTGGAATGACCTAAATTCATAAATTTGTGGGATTAATATGAATTTAAGTAACGCATTAAGCGACACACGTGACAATCCTATTATACACATAATATTAGTCTGTCATTATCATACAAGATTATTATGATCATTATAGAAATGCATGCATACATACATACATCGATCTATTTTTATTTACACACACACACACACACACACACACACACACACACACACACACACACACACACACACACACACATGCATCTATTATTTTTTTTTCATAACGCATTGGGGCGCATTCTACGACGATCTCTTCGTTCCTTCAAAGAAACAGAAAAACAAAAAACAAAACAAAGAAAAAAGAAGAAAGAAGAAAGAACATACATATATTCATGCTGTGACAGAAATTCCTATTCTACACGTCGCAACATGTTGGCTAGAAATTATATTATGAAACGAACCAATTGAAATAATTACTACCTTGTGATTACGTCATGCACCAGATTTCATGAGGAAGTTACTCTCGTCCTGAGATAAAAAACGTTTTCATCCAAGTACACCGGCGCTCGTATACGTAATGTAATACAGCAATGACCATCACATCTGAAAAGAAGTAATACTAAAACTTGAGAAAATACTATCAGTTTCATCTGGAAAAATCCATAGATAACTTCATCGATTATCGGAGCATGTAAAACCGGTCGATGCGGGTTAATTCTTTTCAACACCGTCTCACCGCGCAGCCCAACGTACTCCATCCTTTGTCGCCTGAGTATTCAACAGAAGGACCCACCTCGTTCCCCCACTCTCGCGTATCACGATGCACTTAGTAGGTGTGGCGATATATGTCTCTCATATGTGTGTGACATAGCGAATATCAACATGTGCATCTCCTGCTTGCACCTAACATTCATGCGTCTGTAAAACAAGTCATACAACGACAACAACACAAGAAAATGTATACATTGTCCTAATGGCCATCATCGACTGTTTCTCTTTCTATTCGAACATTGAACTTGAATCTGAAAGAAAAACTGAATATTCAGTAGTGAGAGTCGAACCCGGAGTCTACGGATCGAACTTTTAGAGACTGACATACTACCCAATGTGCTATTCATGCATATATTCATATCAGGATGTATAGTAAATAATAAAAGGCATCATTATATCAACTTATAAATTTGAAATTTTTTTTGTGCATAAACACACATACATACATTGTCAGCGGATCCAAGATATTTTAAATTTGATATTTGAAACCTACCACAGACCAAAAATCTTATCGGTTATGCGTAATGTTGAATTTTGATTATTTATATTATACGACAAATATATGATATGTAATACACAGATTTGTAATACATATCCATAAGTGTAATTCTCCATCGTAAAAACATTGATTATTGATGAATTATGTATATATTCGAACAATATTCGAGATAATTTGGACGGGGTATCCTAAATTTCCTTCAAAGGGAATTACTCTTTCGAAAGGGAAGAATAAAAAATAAGCGAGAAGTACAAAAACAAGCTCTGAGGTAAGACGAACATCACAACTCCGGTAATTTTTCTGATTTTACATTACCCGTTCTATCTCGATGATGTTTTCAACAATCGTTCCGTTGTTTTGCATGTTTGAGAAAATGCTTTGAATCCGTCGCATCCAGTACACCGTTTAGTTGCGGGAAATATTGGATGAAGCGTGAAAAAAACAAACAATTGGGTAGAGTGCTCTCAGGATTAGTAGAGCCGAATTACTCATCATTTTATGCGTATATATTGGGCATACTGGACTTGAGCGATTGATTTATTTCATCAAGCTCAGAAATCGGATGGAAATTACAATCATGAGTGGAAATAAACGTATAGCTATCTTTCATTTATTCCTACATCATCAAATATTCCTGACCGATAGATTCGTCATTATGCATGATTATAGGCAATGCTAGAACGGACGGAAATTGCTTTGAATCATTCAGATCCGATATGTGTTTCAGTCACAAATTTCAATCGAATAATCGATACAATTATCACGCGATCGTCATTCATCCCGCTTACCATAATATAGTTTAATTGATACACTTATAAATAGTAAAATGTTTTTTACACAATTATTGCTTTTCCTAAAGTCCTTGTTGCTGTATGATTTGATCTTATGACTGGATGTCATAAAATATCATGAAAAACAATAATAAAAGTAGTTCAGAGACTTTGTATTCGTTCACTTGTTCACTTGTTTTGATTCACAATTATAATTATCACCAGTATACTTATTATAATTATATCTATGATATAGGTGGAAGGGGGGGAGGGGGGGGGGGAGCGTACATAAATGTATGTCATGTACATTTGAGCAGCGCGCTTCGGCTAACTTCGTACAGGAAACAAGAGCTAACAATCTATTTTTGGTAAAAAATACAAAATTTGTAATCATAAATGTAAATTTCACTCTTATGAAGAGAAATTAAATAAGTATATTTATCCATGATAGGAAAGCGCATATACTGAAATTTATATGTATGGAAAATAATTGGGGAAATGTGTAAAATAGAAAAAAAAATTATTTATCGCTTAACTTCATCATTCCCAAAGTAGAAAAGACTAAAATTACAAAACAAAAAACAATAATTGCATTTCATCCATTATATATTTCCCTAATTTTATCATTAGTACACATGAATGTTATCATTGGCGCTTTTTCATTTTATATAAATGTACTTATTCAATTACCCTTTATGAGTATCATGATCATATTCATATGTATAGTTTTTTTTATTTAAATATGTAGATAATAACTAATACTAATATATAAAATTGAATTGAGGAAAAAAATATATGAATAAGTTTGAATGTGATGGTTTTTATATTTGTATACATGTATTTATGTACATACACATATAAATTGCACGTCCGTGAATCAACGAAACAGCGAGGATGATTTGCACCCGTTTATCCACGCGTTACTATATCTATAGCGTTCCACAGTTTTCAATGTGGCAGTGGCACTTCATGCTAATTCAAATAATATCCACACAATATAATTTTTTTTATTTGCACTCATTCATTCATTCATTCTTTATTTTTAGAATGTTCTCAATTATAATTACTATCATTATCCTTTTTTACAATTATTGCGCGCTATTTTATTATATATAAATGTATTTATTCAATTACCGTAATCGGGGGCTACTTGCACACCCCGGGGCTACTTGGTTACCTTATTAAAAGTGTATGGAAATGGCATTTAAAACGCGTTTTATGACCATGTTATACCGACATCACCAAAATACACTGCATTACGTATAGAAAAACCGTAAATTGGGAATGATTTTTGAAAAAAAAAAGATAATTCATGGGGTGACCAAGTTACCCCGGGGTGTGCAAGTAACCACCGATTACGGTACTCTTTGTAAGTGGAACATTTTCATTTTTAATTATCTAGTTTGTATTTTTTATAATTTTTGTGAATAGATAATAAATTTATATGTTTAAATGAGAATAAAGAACACAAAAATTTTTGATTAAAAATTTGAAAAAAAAAAAAAAAAAAATTAAATATGTCAGCATATGACTACCGATTACATACATTTATTTATATTGATATTTATTCCAAAAAAATTTTTCCATTCCAATAGAAAAAGATACATAAATTTTACGTTCGGATATGATTACGAGTATTTATTTATGAATAAAATATTGAGAAACATTTTATTTTTATACTTATATATTGATGATATTCAATAATATGATTCAAATCATTTCCATTGGAGGAACAAATAATCTACATGTTAATTTCCACATTCTTTTGTCTTTTCAATATCAATGTCAATGTATCTTGATAATCACAAAACATTTCAAACGTCCCATTGCAAGTGGTGCAGGCATATCTATTGATGGGATGAGACGAATTTTATGAAAGCAGAAAATTCCTTATATAATGAATAAAATACAAAAAAAAAAATCATTGATTCGTCTTATTCATTATTGAATATAACCCTTTGAAGTATTATTGAAATTACCTAAATTCATGAATTTGTCAGATCAAAGGTGTTTAATTTATTTTTGGCGGCCATTTATAGGTGTGTGTGGGCAAAAACATAAGATCCATGAAAATAAGTTGGTGAAACATGGTTTTACTGACAACTTTTCAGCCTATAAAAAAATAAACAAAAACAATATGGTGTATTTCACACGCGGTAGAAGTGAAACCTTCAACATATGTACAACGCTTGGTAGACAAGAGTAGAAGGCTACGAAGCACGGCACAAAGACGAGACCAAGATAATAGGAAACACTGTATATCTGTATTCTATCTCATTTTCACTCGGACTAAATCCCATAGTTGTATGTTTGTCTTTTTTTAGTGTCGCTTTTTCGTTTCATCGAATTTCAAATCACGAGGGTGCTAAAGAAGTTTTTCGACTTCGTTCAACATCATTCAGCCTCGTGACAGTCGGAGAACGAAGACAGGAATAGATTGTTAGGTCTTGTCTATTCTACGAAGCTAGCCGAAGCGCGCTACTCGCATGTGCATAGTTGAAATTAATGTCCGTTACCCCCTCCATTTTTGTTACTTTCTGCTAGCATCTACAATTCATCATCACTGACCTATAGCAGCTTAAAATTTTATTCTTGCATTGGTTCTAAATATTTGTTTATTCAAACAAAAAAAGTGAACGAATCATATGGTCTATAATAAATGATAATGACTTGAACAATTTATGAATCGTGACAAAAAAATATGAAAATCCGAAATATTTTTCAAGGTACTATATTGAAAATATTGGGGTTGTGCTAGTCATGAATTCGTTGTTGCTCATTTCAATTTAAGAAAAAAAAAATGACAGAAATTGTATTTGATGCAAAAAAGAATTGTATTGGAGGAAATAAATTACATATGGTATGTTGTAATTATAAATAATTGATATTATTGCGTCATGTTTCAATTTTCATCTAAAATATAATTATGTTCATTTTGTGTATAAGTCCATATATATCATGGGCATTGTTTGATGTACCACTTAAAAAACTTTTTTAATTATATGAACATGTGTATACATATACTGAATCATCAAATAATTTTGATTATGTTATAGATATTTCATCATATAATTCTTCTATCTCATCGATTCATACTGAAATATGTATTAATGATATTTGTGAATATTACATATTTGGAAAATTGTCAAGTCTGTGTAAACTAAAACTCATGCGAGCAAGAAAGTTACAAACCACATATGCCATAATACAACCTTGCAACACAATTGAACAGAAAAAATGTTGAAACTCCAACATAACTATATTCGTGACTTGAATGATGCGAACAAATGTATTCGGTTGTACATATTTTTGGAACTCCTATCTAAAATTCTTTTTTGTTTAATAAATTTAAAAGTTACGTTTCCTTAGACATTTTTAAAATTCAAATTTTCTATAAATATCGTTCAATATGACCAGATGGCGTTTCTCACACCACCAGATCCCATCACATTTTGCTATTCAACAAAAAAAATTATTGTGAAATGAAATGAATATAATTAACTTCATTGAATTTATTGAACATCTGTATATTTTCCATGTCACTCATATTAATTTTTCATTTTAATAATAATTACATTTTTTCATTGATTCATTCAAAACTTTATGAATCTGAGAAGATGGTGGCTATTGCAGCCGCGTTCCGTCCGATAGCTACTTGTCAATAGTTATCTGCTTATACAAAGTTGGTACGACTTGAAATCTGTTATACGACATTTATATGGATAACTCATTTTTAGCGCTACCTGCATACCGACATTTTTAGTTCCTCTCAGATGAGGGCGTTTTCACGTCGGAGTTTGGCTGTGACTCCCGTTTTGCCTCAACGGTCTTTCTTGCCCGCGTGGGGTCGGTAAGCCGGTAAAAAGGGACCATAGAAACCGACCCACACAGAACGGCTGCCGGCATAGGAGGACATGTGTTGTGCCCGAGTAGTCAGAAATTAGACACATGCAAATGGAGAGCATAGTATAGAGTAAATAAACAAATATAATAGATTGATATAATGAATCAAGATATCAAATAAGTACAAGTAATAAATATGATGAATAAATGAATATTTATTTATGAAAATGGGGTTTTTCCTTTTTTTTTCTGTTTGCCCACATTTTGTGAATAAAAAATAAGTGGCATCCCTAGGCATCCAAACCGCCGTCCAAAGAGAGAGGTAAGAGGTAATCGAAAAAAGATAAGTGAAAATATAAATAGTGTAACGTGTTAAATTGGTATTGCGTTGAGCTCAGGTGCCAAGATTCGTCAAACAACACGTTTACTCTTTATTTCCCTTGCGAAGTATAAAAGTAGCGAAATCCCCATGAGTTTTTATCTGGTGTACTCTCAATTAAATTGATCTATTCGCGTGCAACAACTCGCTCATTCAGATGGGTTAAACTGTTGGTTAACCCTTTGGTTCAATCATCGCAAGTGTCAGTTGCAGGGAGGCGTCATGGTGTGTCCGCGTGAGCGCGAAAACTAGCCAGTTATATCCCCGCGTAGGTATCAGGGTACTATTATGCCCTATGAAGCTATTCCCTTATGCCGCTGAGCTACTTGAGTCCCAAAAATTATTAGGCAGTGCCAAAGCCGGCGTGTCTATTCTTAAATATCTCGCCAAAGCCAGCGATATTATGAACAAATATCCGCCAAAACCAGCGATACTATTTATTTAATCCTTTCGCCGAAGCCAGCGATATTATAAACCAAAATATCCGCCGAATCCAACGATATTGTACACGAATACTCGCCGAAACCAGCGGTGGTAAATAACCCTTTCGCTGAAACCAGCATTATTAATTATTGCCAAATATGACAATAACAAATATAAATTTAGATTCTGCCGTATCCGGCAATTATGAATCTACAAGAGGTATACCAACCACACTGGGTGGCTACCTTAGACTTTTATGGCTAGCCGAAGCTATTATTGGGCCCCAGGTACGTTAGGGGTGTGCCAATGCCACTTAATTGCTGTAATGAGAACACAAAATACAGATTTATAATACGAAACGAGATAGTAACGCCTAGATCGGGCGTTACTTCTTCTAGAAAGGCTATGCGTGGATCAAATTCGAAACCACAGCACTTTTCCAGATCAATCTGCAGAAGTTAACTGGAGTCCAGCTTATGCTCCTCAGAGGCCTCAGTACTTCCCCTTGCGAGTAGTTACACAAAATAATAATAATCAAAGCTTTGTGTATTACGAATACTCAGTCTAAGCAAGTGAGATATCCCGAAGACCATTTCACACGGGTCGTCGATGGGTTTTTATGCCCGCGCCCGCGCCTGCCTGTACGCGAGAGAGGCCGCGACGCGAGCCCTCTCGTCCTTCTGAGCTAAACTGACACTTGCGATGATTGAACAAAAGGGATTTAACTAAAGTTTAGCCATACAAATGAGCGAGTTGTTGCACGCGAGAAGATCATTTAATTGAGAGTACGCTGGATAAAAACTATAGGGGTTTCGCTACTTTCATGTTTCGAAGGGGAAATAAAGAGTAAACGTGTTGTTTAACGAATCTTGGCACCTGAGCTCAACGCAATTACAATTTAACGCGTCACAATATATGAGTTTTCCATACGTACAGAAATTTTACCATGAATGTATTGTGATAGATTCAGTGAGACAATATCCTGAGTTATAAAATTTTCTGCAACATTTACCTTCAAAGACATCTAAAAATTATGAAAGAATATTTCTGAATAATTACATCAAATCTCTGATGTAGTGAAAAAATGGTCCAAACGAAAAAATGTATTTTTAGCATTAATAATCGAATGAAGAAAGTTAATTGTTGATAATAGCTAGGAAGCTGGTGGCAGAAATAGTGTATGATTTGCTCGCCGTTAAGAATGATAGGGAATCTAGTTTTGATGTTCGTCAATAGGGTAAGCTATGTGACAAAGGGCAGGTGTATGTCGCTGCGTTTAGGAGATATTCGCAAATGTATGACTGAAAAATCTTCAAAAATGTACGAATATAAAATATTTTTTGATCATTTTCATTATGCATACCAAAAGTATAATCAGTGAATGATATAAGAAAATATACATTAATATTTAGTAATTCATGAATTTTTATACAGCATTTTCTACATCACTTTCGTCCATTCCACTATTTTCATCGATATCATTATTATTCAAATTCTGCTTCTTCATCTATTATGTTATTGTCTTCAACTGAAATGAAAATTTAATGTACAATAATTTGCATTCAATATTGTATTGATCAATTCAATTGAACAATTTTTTTGTTTTTATTAATTTTTCAACTGAAATGAAATGAATGAATGAATTTATTATAATTCAATTTTATTCCATTTCATTGAGTCATCATAATAACTTTTGTTATATTACTTTTTTTCATTTTTCAGTTAAAATTAATTAAACTTTCCTCCCTTCCTAATAGGGATGGCAGTGGGAATGTAACGCGATTTTGGGTGGGTGCCTAAGGGGACCTCGGCAGAAATGCTGCAGTTTCAAAAGGCCTTCATGATGACCTCCAGTAGTTCACTTAAATTTTCTCATTAAGTCCATCTAGGATAGAGAAACTCAAGAAGAAATTGTAGTCGGATGATTTTTGAGAACGGCAATTATCTGGTACTATAATAATAATTATTGTAAATATCGATACAATTATTATTGCGTTTATTATCAATACTGTTATTGAGGAATCATCATTTGAGAACGTTCACTACCGTCGTTGCGGAGAAAGTCATTCAGGGGAGCGAGGAAAAGAACCAACTAAAGCTGTATTTGGGAACAGTTTTCCATCTTCTAGAAAATTACGTGGTAGCCAAGTTCATTTTTGCATACATTGTTCTTTATAAAAATACAAAAAATTCAAGCTAAAAAATTAAGAATCTAAAATTTTATGATGAAAATATGCATTTTTTAAAAATTTTCCTAAGAGACAATGTTAAGCTCAACCTTTGACCTTCTATTCTAGAAAAACCACGTGGTAAAAAAATCTGAAAAAATTCAGATGTTCATTATTTGTCCTGAACTACAACATACCAAAAATTTCGAAAAATATAACGTATTTCGTCATAGGTAGTGAACATCCTTAAACTATATCATTAAATTAATTGATGAATCACATTATTATCATATGCGTTCAGGCGTGAAGGTTCGATCAATCACTGAGCCGTTGACGTTTCAATGAAAATCTTCTGGCTACGCAAAATCAGTGACAATGGGACGAGCACAGCAATATTCATTATTTGAACATATAATGAAACAATCTAGCCAAGAGCCATAAACAAGCAAATAATTTGATAGAGGTTTTTTTTTTTGCAATTTCAAAAATTCGCCACTCATTATCGCGGTGAAAATAAAATGATAGACAATTGTTTCCCCATTAATTATGACCTAATTTAGAAAATCGTGTAAATTTCGTTGTAAAGCAGATGATTCACATTTATATATATCAGAAAATTAGAATTAATTACTCATTAATGTAGAACATACATGTCTGGCAATTATTGCAGTAACCGAAATGTCTTGAACGGATCCATAAGCGATATTCGAGTTATCTGCCAGTTCTCTAATTGTTAATTTACGGTTTGCAACCACCATTTCTTCCACTTTATCGATGTTCTCGTCAGTTTCCGATGTCGACGGCCTGCAACTGCGTTCATCATCTTTGACGGACTTGCGACCAAGTGTAAAAGCATTCGTGCCATTGGTAAACCATTGTTATTTTCAGAGCATCATTGCCGCGACACTTTTTCAACATTTCCAAGGTCTTTGCACCATTGAATCCGTTTTTAACGCAAGATTTAATACACACTTGTTTTCTAGAATTTAGCTCCATTGCAAAAATCGAAACATGCACAAATAACAGATGTACTTTCATAAATGTCAAGCTGGGATGCTGAAATTTGGAGGCAATATTGCTGACAAGTGTGGCAACCCACAAAAAAAAAGCCAGATCGGATGACTGAGAGCGTTACACGGTGTAGTCCAGTCAAAATAGACGAAAAAAAGTGCTGAGCTTGCATTAATTCCCAACAAGCTGAATTTTTGTATAGATCTTAAATACGTCATCACAAATTCTATGTCAAAAGTCCCCATCGATCCCGCTTGTGCGTTCTTTTTTATCCGGGGTCAAAGGTAAAAAATTTTCATTTCTTGCGTATATCTCTGAAACAGTGAGGACTACCAGAAAAATGGGTGAAAAAAAGTTAATAGATCGTAAAATTCTCTACAAAGAAGGTTTCAATACTTTTTTCCCTACGAAGCACTGTTCTCGAGTTATCGCGATTTCAAACCTACAAAATACGAATATGCACTCATATGTGACCAGTATGCATTATCGGGTCATCCATTTGAAGAAGAAAATATTGGAATATTGGTTTTTGTGACTCATACACTCAAATACGTGGAAAATATACGATTCTGAGTAAGTCAACGTCCGTCCCTAATTGCATTACACTGCCCAAAAATGGCAAATGACAGTAAGTGTCACTTACTCCCTATGTACTTACTGCCTTTTGCCATTTCAGGGCAGTTTATTAGTCAGTTGGCCTTGTATTAAGTAACATCTGCCTCCGATATTCCATTATTTGAGTAGAAACCGGCATATATCTGCTTTTTTCGAAAGACATATCGAAAGAAAGAAACTCTAGTAAATCCAGTCAGTTTTGAACGGTTTTTCGTAGTGAATAGACGTGTTTGTAGATCATATTTTCATTTTAAACTGTGCCGTTACAAAATTTCATGAAAATGTCAGAAGTTTGCTTCATTTGCAGTAAATCTTAAACTGAAGGTGAAATTGTGGTTGTTGATCGTGAGATGAAAACTTTAATCGATTCAAGTAATGGAAGAGGTGATGGGTTTGATGAATATTTAATAGACAATTAATCTGTAACGATCCATAAGCAGTCGTGAAGTGTACACCCGGAAGAGCAGCATTGCTGCAGCTGAAAGAGAACGCGAGACGGAAACAGCTAGCACATCTGGGATTAGTCCTCCTCGGACTAGAACGCGAGGGAATGATTCCTCTTTTTTTTCAAAAGAATACTGTTTGTTTTGCGACAATGAAGCAGATAAAGCAGCTGAAATGAAAAAAAGCGCAGAATCTTCCAGAGTACTACAGTGATTGTTACAATTCCTTTCTGAAACCTACTACTAGAGGTAAAATTGGTCGTCCTGAAAGTGATTCTATTACTTTAGCGATGAAAAAAAAATTTGCATTTATTGAAAATCATGATGATTGTCAATTTTCAATGCAAGAATCGAAAGCTATTTGCGGAGAACCATCTATCGATAACAGAACAATCAAGTCGAAACTGAAGTTGAAGTATGGTAATGGAAATGGAATCATCATAACTGAGAAATTGGGAAGTTCGACATTCATTTGCTTCATCAACAATCAGCACAACATTCTTAACAAAGCTTGGTATGAGAATAAGAAACAAAATGAAAAGGAAGAGCGATTCAGAATACTTGAAGCAGCTGCAGCGATCGTACGAGAGGATATTCAATCGACAATGCTTGACACTAATAATTATCCTCCACCTAGTCAAATGTTTAAAGATATCAATAGCGATATTCTGGAATCATTGAATTATTTGTTAGAGCAAATAATTTTGAAAAATAAGCGTTGTAAATTGGAACATTTGGAATTAATATGCACAAATGTCAGCCACTGTATTATGGCTGCTGCTAGGCCTAGGTATTTCAAATCACGATTACAGTTGAGTCTCTCAGTGTTTTTTCATCAACGGTTTGGATTAAAACGTCTTATTCAGATTTTTTCATCTTTTGGTTTATGTGAATCGTACAATGTAACTTTGATGTATGAGGCAGCAGCAGTTCTCCATCGTCCACCTCATATCCTACCACCAGAAACTGGAACAATTATTCAGTATGCTGCAGATAATGCTAATATCAATGTAAATACTCTAGACCAGCGGTTCCCAAACTTTCTGATGCTGCGACCCACATAAGAAAAAAAAAAAAATTGGCGGCCCCCTTATTGGATAAAACAATAAAATAATATAAGCACATTTTCAAGTTGTAAAAAATAATGTATTCATAGAATAAAACTAAACGAAAACTAATAAAAATCTAGTATGTATATTTCTAGAAAAAAATTTAATGTAATGGATGAGCTTGTTTATTAGTACAAAGTTTCTTAAATCGTGGTGTTATTGTTGGAATAGCCACCTAAAGTTCTTCTTCCACTACTAAACAATTTCGATATTTCGATTTCATGGCTGCTAAAGCAGAAAATCTGGTTTCGCATGAATATGATGTCACGAATGGTAACAGCACTATTATAGCTCTGTCCGACAAAGTAATATGATCTTTTTTTTGTTCCACCCAAAACTGGATTGAAGTTTTACTATCAAATTCCTGTTGCAATGAAGTATCGCAAGATATTTTAATCAGTTGTTCTTTTTCGAAAATTGTCAATTCAAATGCATCGAGTTGGTTATTCAAAAATGGATTCTGGATCCATACAAGCTTCGTAAAATCAATATCGTTGAAATAATATGGAAAATGTTTTAGTAAACTTTCCAAATCTTAATATATAAAAATCCTCTGTAAGAATCTTTGTAATCAAACTCCTCCTAAACAGCTGAACCGATTTTGATGAAATTTTTTTTGTGTATTCCTGTGAGCTTGAGGATGGTTTAGATCCACAATTCAGTCCACTGGAATATGTTTATTTCATTTATTCAACAATATGAAGAGAAGAATTTGTATTTTTTTGAGATAACTGAAAAACTACTGGACCGATTTCAGAAATTTTTTCACTCTCAGAAAGCTATATCATCCCCGAGTGACATGGGCTATATTTTCCACTAGAAAATTTTGAGGATAGGTAGTACAACTTCAATAATGTAAAAAAATCAGGAATTATTAGCTATTGTCGCGTGCGCTGCGAAAACCGTAAGACGTACATCGAAACAATGTATGACGAAAATGTACCTCTTTAATAGTTCTACAAAAAAGTCCGCGACAGCATATGTCTATCTCTCAAGGTTAACATACCATTACTCTTTTATTATAATCAAATTTTTGCCAAAATAAAGCATTATTTCAAAGGGTGTTTTTATGAATATGGTATGGATTCTCATCCGAATAAATACGTTCTCCATCACAAGTATTCAATTGAGTACAAAATTGCCCCTTACATCATTCGATTTCAATAAATATTTCAGAAGATATCGCAGGTTGAAGATAAAGCCGTAAAAAATAATTCTGCAGTGCTGGACAACGGCAACCCAAAATACACGCCAATATACGCGAAGGGCAGACGTTGATGGTTTTGTCCATTGCCGATATTGTTATGGGGATGTTACATCCCCAAACATAGGAACGTACTCAGAGCGCACATCGAACGCATATGTATATAGAGATACGGTTAGCCGCCATATAATTCAAAACGCGACAACAAGAGATATTTATTTTCTTTTCCAAGTAGAGCCCACTTCAAATGCAATAAATAAAAGCATGAAAAATATATACGCGAGAAAATAAACAACTTTTAAATAAATAGCCCGACACATTTATACGATAAATAAGATATGTAATCTAACACAGGAAGACCAACTCGACTTTATAGCTTTTCTAAGAAAAATCACTCCAAATAAATAAATGAAATTGAATCAGGAAAATCATGTATTCTCAAACATATTTTTCCGATAAATAAATGTCAACGATACAAGTAAAACACGTACAGTTAAATTCCAAGAAACTATTGACTAAAACACTACCATTAGTAGATAGGAAAAATAAAACAGGCCTTCACAAATGCCAAAAGAAATATATGTAATAAATTATAGCCATCGTAAAAATAATATCAAGTTTCAAACGAATCCCAACACATGGAGAACTAAAACAAAATAATATTTTTTCCCACCCTTTGGAAATAACTGCATTAGATTAGAACATATAAATAGAGGAAAAAAAGAAAAAGCGTCAGTCTCTCGCATCATAAAATCCACACAAGACATCTCGATGTATATATTCGCATAGACACATAAGAATTAACTAAGACATTATAAAAAACTTGTAAAAATCAAAAACCATCTGTAGAAGTCAGTACAACTAAATAACAAATAATCGAACTATAAGTGAATAAATAAAGAATACATCAGAAATAAAAGTGTAACGTTTATTGTGAAATACCAACTTCTCCTTTGAATTTCCCGGGTAGAACCTACTTATAAAATTGTTTTTATCAACAGTTGAGTGACGTCGCCCAAGACGTAACAGGGACTCTAAATAACTCAACGCCCTCTGGTGGCTAAACACCGAACTAACAGAACAAGTATGTTCGTAGCTCCCTCAACGGTAGTTGGAGTTCCCAATATCACATTCTTTTTTCTTTTCAATTATTCGATTTTAAAATTTTTAATTGTCACTTTTACGATCTCTTTCACGAACCCTCCAGTAACTTTGATAACATTCAGGGATATCTCTTATAACTAATTTTCCCCAAGATCCGACAGCGCTGCGATCGTAGTATCCCGATAGTAGGCGCTACGATAAAAAGGCGCTAGAGTAGATTCAGCAATGTTTTGTTTTTGTGTCATAGACAACTGGCATTGTGTTATTCACTCTGTTTCTGTTATCAGTGGTGTTATTGTTTAGGTTGTTACTGGTTAGGTTAGGTTATGTTGTGTACCCTAAATGATCATTTCATCGCCCACCAGGCATAAGGTAAAGTTCTAGCCAAATTTATATTTTCATTTAATTGTAATGACGTTTGATAGTATAATATTTCGGTAAAAATTTTCATCTGATGGTCCTTTCAATAAACTTTAGAATTTGAGATACCTGTATCACATGTGTACAGGACAACGTCTGTCGGGTCCGCTAGTGTTCTATAAAAAGATTTTTGTTTGCTTTAATATTGTTTCTAGTACCAGCGTCATTTAAAATTGAAACATGTTATATATATCCTTTTCTAAATTGAATATCCATAGCTCCAATTATTTAATGAATGCCGTGACTTTGTCTTTTTGAATCAGAGCATGAGTTGTGGATCTTGCATTGATTTATTTAAATCGCCTAATTATTTGAAAATTCCAACTAAATAAGCAATTTTAAGAATAAAGTTATCGTTGCGACAGGAAGATACCTCATCTTTGTGATTCTCAGCAAGAAAGATCGCAATTTCGTCTTTAAGTTCGAACACTCTTTGAATAAATTTTGAACGAGATAGCCAACGTACTTCACGATAGTACAAGAATGATGTATATTCGGCTCCCATATCTTCACACAACTTTCCAAATAATCTCACTTTCAAAGGACTGTTTTTGATATAGTTAACAACTTTTGTAACAATATGAAATATGTTATCAAATTCCTCACTCATATTTTTTGATACAAGAGCTGCTCTATGAAGTATGCAGTGCGTTCATATAAATTTAGGTGATTTATTTTTACCCAATGCTTGAAGACCTGCTTTGCGTCCTGACATTGCTTGTGCATCATCAGTACAGAGTCCAATGCAATTATCTCATTTTAAATCGTTTTCAACAAAAAAATTGTCTATTATATTAAAAATTTCCATAGACGTGGCCTTGCCCAAAATAAGTTTGCAAAATAATATATCTTCTTTTACATTATTTTCTGTAACATATTGAACATATACAATTAAATGAGCATCTTTAGCTACATCTGTAGCCTCATCTACTTGTATAGCGAATTTTGAAGTATGAAGTTGATAAACTAGCTGATCGCAAAGATCTTCAGATATATAAGCAATTCTTCTACTAACTGTATTATCAGCGAGCGGTATATTTCGCAACTGCTGTGCATATGATTCTCCGAACATTGTTTGAACCATATCAATAGCTCCTAGTAGTACTAGCGTTTCACCTTTTGAATGGGGTTTTTTTACATTTTGCAATTCTATAGGAAACTTGGTATGATGCAAACAGTGTTTTTGATGGAACAGAAACTCTTTTTTTAAATGTTTGTTTCCTTTCATTAATCTCTTCTAGTCTTCTTTGAAAAAAATTTATGGATTTATCAATATATCCAGAATGCATAGTTTCAAGATGACGCCTCAATCTTCTTGGTTTCATACTCTCAACAGGCAAAACTTTCGTACAAACCACACACATTGGTTTTTCCAATTCATTTAGCAGAACACTCGTGAATCCCAATTCGATCCTTTCTATATAAATCGAAATAAATATGATGAATCGTATTTTCTTGACTCGGGGGGGTTAATTCCTTGTTCACTTGCGTATTTTTCATTCTTACCATCTTCACTGGTGCTAGCATCGGTATCTTCATTATTACTTATTTTTCTTTTATAACTGATTGAAAACTTATCCATTCCTTTGATAGGGATAAATATAAATTATTTAAAACTTTAAAAAAATATTCTATCTATGAATCTCACCCAAGAATTCAGTTTTATGAAATAAAAATAGGTGTTCACATTACTTTAACTTTAACTTAATAAAAGAAAATACACAAAAAATTATTTCACAACACACAAACGGTTTTTTTTTTTCGTTTCTTTTTGTTAAATATTCAACCAATATTTAATTATTCTTCTTTTCACGGGTTGATGGCAACTTATCCTGGATGCTCAACTGCTCCTCCCACACGCGGGAAGTTGGTGCGCAATTAACCAATTTTGGTCAATTGCACCGAAGGGAACGTCGCGCGCATTGATCTCAAGACAATGCGTCGATATCGCGTGAAAATGAATCGACAGTTCTCACCGTGTCACACAGCATACAACTGTGTTTCACAATCTCACCAAAATTCTCAACACAAATCTCAAATTATTTCATTAATTTATGTAACTCAACATTGCATAAATATCTCACAATTCCAAGTGGATAAATATTATCCTCCTTGGTGATGGTTCATTTACTCCAAAGATAAATAATTCATCAGTCCACATCTCATCTCTCATGCAAATATATTGATCAATAATATCAATACATCTCTCATCTCAATCTCAACAATTGTCTCATCATCTCACAAAAAATACAATGTACAAAGTGTAAATATAGTGTTAAGTGCGTCTCAATAAAGTTGTATATATTTTACGCATAAAATCAGCACAACTGTCCACTACGATTATTGCAATTCCAACAGCAATTCAACCCGGCTTCTCATCCCATTCCAACATCATACAGTCCACTAAAATTCTCATCAGATTTTTTACAGTTTTTTTTTTATTTAGTTGTCAAAATAAAGCACAGGGTATAGTATGTCGATATTATCGACATTTACAGAAATTCTTAATAAAGTAATATCGCAACAAAAAATTTGCATCAAATATATTTTTGTAAGTATTTTTTTCAACCGTTCGGTCAATGACCAGGTACCCGGGTATCCATTTCAGTTTCGCAGATCCAATTTATTAACTTTTTCTCAAAAAAATTTTATGACCGCCCAGATCCCCAAAATTGTAGTAGTTTGCCACCCAATTTCCGTCAATTTTTTTTATAATCAATTATTCAATAACAGTTATTAACTATCAAAGTTGATACCTCCTTCGTTCTATAACCAGGTACCCGGGTACTCACTGAAGTTATTATGTATCAATACCGGTTTTATGCACACTAAAAAAACTGTTTATTAAAGTATTAAGGTAATTTGACTTTCGAATAAATGATGAATAATATCGTTCGTAATTTTTTTTATTCAAACAATTATTATTATGAGCAATAGCAAAGAGATAGTAAGAAAAACATAGTTTCGTTTATATTTATTTTAGTAAGAATTTTTTTTTGTTTTTCGATTATTTATTTATTTACATTGGTTACGTTTTATAATAATACAATGTTACACAAAAATAAAAGTACATTTAATTATTTCGCACACTCTTTACATGTCGTAGTTTTGAAACAATGCTCATCACAAATAGGATTCTCACATACAGAACATATTTTTCTAGTTTTACGATGTTTTTCGAATTCACTTTGAAGACAAGCATGGCATACACCAGTAATCTTTTTCCTTCCGGTTGAATCAAGTTGTGTCTGGGGTGTTAATGATGCAGATGTTGTTGGCTGCGCATATGGATTGATAGCTCGACCGAGAAAAGATTCAATCGCCACGTTCGTTGTAAAATGCCTCATAATTTGAGCATTCTGCGAACGATTCTCGATGAATGGAGTACACAGTTCTGTGCCCAATTGCCGATAAAATAATCGCCGTTCATACGATTTTTTTGCAAGCATTTTGTTATTTTCATAATACAGAATATATGATGCAAGACAGGCAATACCGAGAATATTATAGAAAAATGCTAGAGGCCATCTTTGAGTAGATCTTTTTGTGGTATATCTACCAAGCATTTTATCCATTGTGTCCACTCCAGCTTTTGACCAATCATAAAACCCAATAATTTCGGGTTTTTTCTTTGCATTATTACTAATATTTGCTTCATGATGCATTGATGATAGCATAATTACAGCCTTTATTTTTTTTGGTACATAACTGCACATAGTGACCTTTCCATGAAAGCCAAACACAGTGGATAATTCTTCTCGCGTTTCCGATGCAGCTATTGCTAGTGGAATATATGCCTTATCCTTCTTCAAAGTGCCAACAATTGTCAAATTCCAGGATTATAAAGATTTTGCTTATGGAAGAGTAGTGAAATAATTATCCATTGTAATGTTTCTACCGGATCCTTTGTACGGTGCCACCAAGTCTTTGACAACTCTCTCACCAACGTTTTTTTCACGACCTCCACTCGATTTCCCAGTGTAAAGCTGTCCAGTAAGTGGATACGAATTTCCAGCATCACATATCCACTATACTTTGATTCCATATTTAGCTGGTTTTGATGGAATATACTGAGTAAATTTAGTTCGACCACGGTATGGATAAAGTTGCTCATCTATTGTCAGGTATTCTGTTAGCTTATAATGTTTTGCTAAATTACTATTGAGCATCATCCAAATGTCTCGTACTGGAGCAGCTTTATCAGTCTCCATACGTTGAGCTCGAGTATTGGTATCATCAAATTGTATAAAACGAATGATGTTCCAGAAGCGATTGATGCTCATTGCTGCGCGATATAATGGATATGAATATGTCTGCCACATATCCGTTGTATTATCAGTATTTGAGTTGTTGGCACCAGACGTTATCAAAATTGCCAAGAATGCATAAAATTCCTGCAGCTCAACATTTTTCCAAACTAATTGTTTTTCCTCCGGATTTTTTTCATTATACGCTGCATACGTTAAAGCTGCTTTTTTATTAGTATGGCGTTTAATGATATTTGCCATTTCTGGAGTAAAAAATAATTTGAAGGTGTCGAGAATGGATAGCATGTTGGTGTTTCTATTAGGTCCACATCTCTCTCGAACAATATTACGCCTTTCAACTTGGTGTTTACTTGGTGGTGTCGCAGACCACTGAGTACCATCTTTTGCCGTCATTCCTGATCCCGCCGTTGCTACATCACTTTCTTCATCTTCATCTTCTCCATTGTCAATATCTTCATCTTCATCTTCATCGAGTGCAATTTCATCAGCTATTCCGAAAAATATACATAATTTATAAAACATGATGATTATTGACGTACATAATAAAAAACAAAAATGATTATTACCTGCATCATCACAATCTGAAGTTGCAGCGTCACTCGGTGGAAAATATTCATCGTCGTCACTATTCGACACGTGGTTATCTTCGGATATTTCGGCTTCGAATGTTTCCTCCAAATGTTTTCTTCTCTAAGAGCGAGTAATTCTATTGGAAAAAGTTTTCACTTTATTATTTACTATTTTTTTTAAATATTAAAAATATAAAATAATTTACTCGAAGATAAAACACGTCAATTGAATATTGAAAATATAAAATCATTCACTTGAAAATAAAATAAGTAAATAAACAACAAATAAATCTCTCCTCACCGATGAAAACTCGATGAATCACACATCGTATTTATATTCACTACGATTATTTATTGATAATATTAATTTTGTATATTTTTTTCCACTTTCACTGTAAATTTTATTCAAGTTTAGTTGTAAGTTAAGATAGTACAGGTATCCAACGTCTGTTCACTACGCTTCTAAAATTACGACTGATCCCTTTGCTTCTTTATTGTTTGGGAAGAAGGGGAAGGGCATCCTAAATACCTTAGTGTTTGAAAACCTTTTATGAGAACTACAAACATCGTACAATGCCCATAGTTATTTTACATGCCACGTTGCCAGTTTGATACTAACTTTTGTACCTGGCACGCTTACGTGGGTACCCGGTCATTGAACGAATGATGAAAGTTTGGTCATTGACCGGACGGTTAAATATGTGAAAGAAATCAAAAACTTCACGACCCCCTTGAGGTTATTACGCGACCCCCCTGTGGGTCGCGATCACAGTTTTGGAACCGCTGCTTTACACATTTCAGAATGTACGATTTCACTAGAGTTCTTCCTTCAATGATCCAATGAGTTTGTTTCGTGTCCGCCGTTGTAATAATATTGGCAGGTGATAAGGCTGATTTCTTTTTTATTTCAGCAGTAATTCTGAAACAATATGATGTTACACTGAGAAGTCGATTGAGAGATAAAAATCTGTAGATGAGATCCCAATGATATTCAATCTTGGATGCTGCTACCATGAGTGAAACACCTGGACGTGCCTCCGAGATGCTTGATTCTTCATTTTCTTCGATTCGTTGGATTTATTGCGGCTATGAGTCCCTCGATTGAGTCATCCATGCTGGACTCTTCCACTACAATGAGCGTCCGCTGAGTTCCCTAGTACCCATGCCTCTTGAGACACAGTTTGTAAGATTGTGATTTTCAAGGACGTGTCTCCTGTGCACCTTAGAAGTAAGATCCTGATTTTGTATTGCTCTATTTTCAACATATTCTTCCCACTTTAAAGGATGAAACAATCCATGTGAGTACAACTTATGAGTCCGTCCACGAATTAGTGTCCGTAATTTTTATCTCGAGACCTTTTGAGACATGCGAAATCATTATTGCGAGTAGCAGCGCTATTGTGAGTTCCAATGGTGGCATTGTGAAACGTTTGAGTGGGGCGACTTTTGTTTTTGCGCTTACCAATGATGAGGTGATCCCTGTGGACGTTGAGTAAACAACGCGATACACAACTGCGGCCATGACAAGCTGTGATGTATCCAAGAAGTTATGCAATTCAACCATTGAATTGCTGAATGTATTGAGCCACCTTGGTTTACGAAGCTTGTCCAAGCTATTGAGATCTTCTCTCATTTGTGACCATCGTGATGAGAGCTGAGTGGGAAGTAGTTCATCCCAAGTAGGTTCATGTAACCAAACAAATAACAGGTGAAATGAAGCCGAGTGGATCGAATATTTGGGCAAAGTTTGATAGTGCGATTTTCCTGGTGAGTGTGCCCGAGTGTTCCTTCAACCTTAATGAGGAAGTAAAAATTTCTTCTTGAGGAAATCATTTTTATCCGAGTATTCATTCATATTTCGGTAGCACATCTGTCAAATAAGATGGATGAATTGTCAACTATTTGTTTTTAAACAGCTTCAAGAAGGTATGTTAGTTGAATGCCACTTGGCAAACGGGAATCTGCCGGCGTTGCACAAGCTTATAAGTTGATATGCGACTTGGATGAGTTCGTGTACAGAGTCAGCTCCACCGAATATGTCATCCGCATACCTGTCTCCGATGATAGAAGGTACGGCAGATGAAAATTGAAGTTCTTCATCTTCAGCCAATTGAAAAAGAATATGAACGTCTAGAAAAGGGGCTGCTCGTGTACCATACGTCATTGTTGTGAGTTGAAAATGAGTTTCTGTGCATTTATCATCGATCCACAGTATCCTATGTAAATCTCAATCGCTTTTATGTATCTTAATTTGACGATACATCTTGGTGATGTCAGTAGTGAATATGTGGCAATGATGACGTATCCAAATGAGTACATCTGAAATGTTCAATAGCGAATTTGCCCCAGTGTGCATTATATCATTGGGTGAGTGTTCCGATGGGATTGAGCTTGATCTGTCGAATACAACCCGTAGTTTGGTTGTGCTGCTGTCAGATCTGAGTACGCCATGATAAGGTTGATAATAACATTTTTGATGAACAGATGCTTGTGATGACACACACCCAGAATGAGACCCTCAACCATCCAGATGCCGAGACATCTTTTCCAAACTGCTCATGTTGAGTGATACTTGATGATGTAGTTTCATACTCTTGTTCTTCAAGTATGAGTGAACTCGTGTTGTCCGTTGATGGTTCTTCTTGGGCCTCAAAATTGTGTTAGTAGCTCTTGAAGAGTCTATTTTTTTTTTTTTTTTTTTTTTTAATCAAGTTATGGTATGATGCATTACCGCTATCGATGAGTGCGCCGAATGCACTGGACCAAGAACAAGCTACCCGAAAATTGCTAGTATGGCAATTGGCATTGATGATGAGTGCTTGATAATATTTGGTTCGATTATCATTCTATATGAGTCTGCGCCAATAATGAAATCAACTGCTCGTGGTATGAGAAAGTCGGGATCAGCAAGTTTCAATTGCTTGATGTGAGGCCACGATTGATTGAATGTAGTGACTGATGGTAATATTGTAATCGCATTCGTAAGCTTTTTTTTGTTTAGTTTGTGAGAATATGAACCAGAGTTGTAATTAGATCTTGAGTGTTCATTTCGTGTAACGTGAGTGTGGTTGACCCACGTATATGAGTTGCTCGATTTTCACCAATCCCGATGATTGCGATTGATGAATGGTGACGTTGAGTGTTGCGTTGTTCAGAGAGGTGATCTGATATGAATGTAAGCTCGGACCTTGGGTCCATGAGAAGTCGAATTCGAAGAGTGGACACTAACGTGTTCATAGTAGCAATAGTTGTTACCAAGAGTGTGTTAATATGAGTATTCAATGCACCATGTGTATTGAAAATTGTACCAACATCCTATTGTGATGATGATGTTGATGGTTGAATTGCTGCCGATGAGCAGTCTTATTGAGAGGTTGATGATATGTTCACCTGAGATGTGCTATTTGAAACGGTTTTGATTTATTGACATTGAGTGATACCGTTATGAATATGTTTTACATGGATGAGTCGATCTACAATTAGCAACACAATGTCTGCTCAGACAATTGTAGCATAGTCGTTGTGTTGACGCTACTCTGCGTCGCTCCGTTAATGCCATCGGCCGGAATTTTTCACAGTCCACAATAAAATAAGTGTTTTGACAACAATCGCATTGATGATTTGGGTTAATTGGATTAATATCACCTTGAGAGGTCCTTGATTGAGAGGTGCTCAGATGCGCCGTCGCTTTCTTTGCTGTCGTTTCTTAAGGCAATTGTCCTTTGGATGAGTTTTCAAGTCGTTCCAATGTGCGAGCTCGTGAGTTCAAGAGAGAATTCAACTGAGTGAACCGTGAATACTATGTTGATGTCCCTAGTGATGTTCCCCATAATTCATGAGTGGTCTCATCCACTCGTTTTGTGACATGATGCACCAGAATACAGTTCTACAGGTCTTGAGTAAATCAAGAGATGCAAGTGCTTTTTTTGCCTCAAAAATTGATGAAATTAACTTCGTGAGTGACTCTGTACAACGTGTAGTTGGTGTTGTGACATTCATGAGTCGATCCAATTTTGCTTGTATGAGGAATCTTTTATTATCATAACGTTGCACAAGAGTTGCTTACGATTGAGTCGAGTGCATGGCAAGTCACCGGGCGAAGACTCAGGTATAAACTTACCAATAGGAAAGTGACCTGAAGTGAGTACCGACAACTCATCTGGATCTTCACTGAGTTGTTCGGATGGGCGTAAGTTGAGTACAGCTTTTATTTGCGCTAGAAGAATTTCCCTAATAACGTGATGCGAATGGTATTTGAGTGACTTCATAGCAGCCCCCTACTTGCCTCCCATGTGAGGCGCTGCTAGTGGATTGAGCTTCCAAGCAGTTTCATCATGAGTGAAGAGACCTGCGAGATGAGTATATTCAAGAGTACCTTAAGTGAACAATTTTATGAGTAAAGCATCTGCTCCAATGAAATTAGTGCCACAGTCACTAAAGAGTGTTTGACAGATGCCCCTGCGTCCAGTGAACCGTCTCAACGCAGTTATATATCCTTCAGGTGAGTTGTCACATACAACCTCCAAATGGACAGCTGAAGTGACCATACAGACAAATACTCAGAGCCATCTCTTGTGACACTTTGAGCCACGACCAGGCCAGTTTCTGATCGTGAGCGGACACGCGTAATCCACTCCTAATGATGGGAATAGTCTTGAGAGTGTAACTCTCGAAGGAGGTAATTATCCCATGAGTTGTCGTGCTTGTACACCGCGTTGACGAGCACACTTAATGCAGCGTAAAATGAATGATCGTACCAGAGCTCTTCCACCAATAATCCAGTATGAGCTTCTCAAACAGTTCAATGTGAGTTGAGTACTACTATGCAGAGTACGAAGATGAGCATATGCTATGAGTAGATCTGAGAACTTCGAGTTTCGAGGTAAAATAGCAGGACGTTTTTTTCAGGGTCGAGAGTTGCACGGGAGAACCTTTCACCAACACTAATAATACCTTGAATGTCAATAAAGGCATACGCTGCTTGAGTAAGTTTTATCCAGAAGATTCGAGTTTCCTCAATGTCCTGAGTCGCGAATGGGAAAGACATTGCAGATTATAGTATTTTTACGAATCTTGAGTAAATTCGGAAACAAATTGTGATAATTCTGAGTAGACGAGTAAGTGAAGAATACTTGAAAATGATATACCATTGATAATTCAATAGAAGATACCACAGTGAGTGAGGCCCAGGCGCTGTTCAATATGTACGTTTGAATCTTCGGTGAATACTTGAGTTGACCAAAATTCTATATTTTTGAGCAACTATGGTGGGCCTGTTCACCTCAGCTGATGCTTTTTGAGCTGGGATATAGTAAGCCTACGAGTAGCACAATCTGCTTTTTTTTGTTTGCCAGGAATAAATCTCCATTGACAATGTGGAGTGAAGGATGAGTCTGAATCCAAGTGAGTATGACTTATGAATCAGTCCATAAGATACCGGTACATTAGTGAGTTCAAGAGTTTTTTTGTACATAATGTACGAGTTTTTATAAGAAAAGAGCAGCTGTGAGTTCGAGACGCGAAATTGTGAGTTTCTTGAGTAGGACGATCTTTGTTTCAGAGCATACAAACGAAACTTGAGTTCCAGAATCTTTTGAGTGAACTTCGAGATGAACGACTGCAGCTATTGCGTTTTTTAAACGACTGCAATTGTGTGTGCATATTGAGGGAGAAAATTTGTCACCCCAATTGAGCTTGTTGAGCTGGAGTTCTTGTAAAAGCAATTCTGCCTTTATGATGAGTGGTGAGAAAAAACCAAGAGGATCGTACAATTGAGCTGTTTCTGACAAAATTATTCGCTTTGTGAATTTTGACTCTGAATGTAGTGGTTTCAATTTGAATTCGAATACATCTAAATGCGAATACCAAAACAGGCCAGAGAATTTTGTATTGCAGTCTTCAAATGAGCGATTTTCATCTAGAGTGATAGCAGGAGCGAAGACTTTCAATAAGTTTGGAATATTACTTCGCCATTTTTCTAGCGGGAAATCGCCCGCCAAACAAAGTAACCTGATACGCAATCCAATGACCGATTCGATGTTATCTGAGCCACCGAAAATATCATCAACAACGACTTTTTGTGAGAGGTTCAATAGCGAGCGGAAAACGATTCCTTCGTCATGAACGAGTTGCAACACAATACGAACAGCTAAAAATGGAGCTGCTCTTGTTCCAAGAGTCACTGTTGTGAGTTGAAAAGGAGTAATATTGAGTTGTTCATGCATCCAAAGAATACGTTGAAAATCTCAATCATCATGGCGTATATTGATTTGTCGAAACATTTTAGTAATGTCCGTTGAGAGAATATAGCAATGTCTTCTTGCCCACAGAATTACATCCGAAATATCAATTTGAATCTTAGTACCAATGTGCATTGTATCATTGAGTGAATGACCCGCGGTAGTTGAGCTCGAGCCGTTGAAGAGAACGCTGAGTTTTGTGTTAAAACTATCTGCTTTGAGTACACCATGATGAGGAACGTAATATTGAGTTGCATCATAATTTGAGTTGAACATTGCTTTTTGCATGTGAGTGAGTTCCTCGCATTCCTTGAGAAATGTTGAGTATGATTGAGAATATGTTGAATCTCGATTTAACCCATATTGCAACCGCTGAAGGAACTGCTTTGTAGTTGTGAGTGAATCACCGAGTTGATTGAAGGATGCACAAAATGGAAATCTGAGTATATAACGATCTGAGCAATTACGAGAGCGTGTTGATTGAAAATGAGCTTCACCCTCCTATTCTGCAGGAGTGAGTTGATGATGTGACTCAGTTAGAACCTCTTCTTGTCTCCAAAATTTGGTGAGAAAACTATTCAATTTATGAGTAGAATAATCCATGGCTACATGGTAAGCACTCGCTAAATGTGATGAATTAGCTTCGATTGATCCCAACACGATCCAACTGAAGTGTTTGAGACTGAATTTAAAATTAATTGAACCAGAATAAATGTTGAAAAAAATGTGAACTGTATATGAGAAGGAATGTCTGAGAAATAAATGCGTAGTGTAAAAGCACTTCGCGATGAACACTTGCACAAATCTTTCATATAAAATATCAACACGTTTATTGATAGAATTGTTTGAATGATATTCCCACTGTTTAATGTTGTTCAATGTTGAGCACAATAGTTGTGATGTGATGAAACTGATGGGAATTTGAAATCAACTGATATAACTGATCAGTTGAATGAGCCTGAGTGTTGAGATGTGGACTATCTATTCCTAAAAATAAAATCAACTGGCCTCGAAGTGAGAAAATCTGGATCTACTAATTGTAATTTAGCAAGATGAGGCCATGAGTGTTCGAATTGAATATCAAAAGTTGGTAGCCATGAAGTGGACTTTCGGAGAATAAATACGTTGATTTCAATTGTGAATGGAGAGTAGTTTGATTTGAGAGAGATGATTGTCCTTCCTTCAGTTGCAGTTGACTCGGCATCCCCAATTTCCATTACAGAAACATGTGAGTAAGAACTAGTTGATTTTTTAGTTGATTTTGAGAGACAGTTGATTCAGAGATGGAAGATAATTTAGAATCATTATCAATAAGTAGACGTACCTGAGTAAACCCCAAAAGGGTGATTAGCGAAGCTTGGCATGTTGCCAACAGTACTGATGGTTGTGATAGGCGAGTTGTACAATGTTGAGTGTGAGCTGCTCCTAGTAAAGATGATGGAGCGTATGGTTCTGAAGTTGATAATGGTGTATGAGCTGGTAGAGTTGACCATTGAGCGGGCGTAGCAATTGTTTGAGTGGTCGATTGATGAATAGTCGATGATCCATCATCAAGACGTAATATAATGTAATGGGCACTGGAGCACGTGGAACATCTTTTTGAGCTTCTGCAATTAGATAATGAGTGATGATCAAGATAATTAAAGCACAATCGTAATTGCTTGACCACAGTGAATTGTTGTCGTGGAGTGAGCTCTCTGAATTTGGGACAAGTCACCACATAGTGTTGTCCCTGACAATGATTGCAAGGATATTGAGTTGCGCTTTGAGTTATTGAAGCCTCTGAATGATGAGTAGTTGCAATATGAGCTTGGCTTGCAGGTTGAATGGTACGTGTTGGTAGTGAGTGGACTCCAGTTGATTTGGTCGATTCTACTCTCTCTAAGGCTCTGGATCGACCAGTGATAAACTCTTTCAACTGGTCGAGAGTTGGGAAATCAGGAAATGCCCCTAAAAGCAACATCTATTCCTTCCTGCTCTTTGAGTCTAATTTATTTGTCAATAAATAAACCAAGAGTTGATCCCAATGTTCGACTGGTGAGCCCAAGTTTTTGAGCGCATCCAAAGATTGAAGTGAAATAGCAAGTAGATGATTGAGTGATTGAGCTGACCTTGAGTAGGAGGGCAATGATAGAGGCTTTCCAAGTTGAGTGGAAATCAATAGTCTTTCCACCTCGAATCGTTATTTGAGTAGTGCCCACGCAGTTGCGAACAATTTATTTTCAATTGACAAGTTTTGAATGAGTTTATGTGCCTCATCCTTGATGCATGATTCCAAATAATGCATGCGTTTCACTTCAGACACCTGTGAGTTGCCGATGAAGAGTGAGTTGAACAAGTCTCTGAATTGATGTCAGTTCTTGTATTGGCCATCAAACGATGGGAAGGCGAGACGTTCTAAAGTCGCCTAACCTGGCAACCCTGCTCGTAACTCTACGATTCTCTTCCCACTCGGCTTGGCGATCCCCCCTCTCTCTCTCACCACGCTGAGCTCGTATATATATCGCGCATGCAGTGTTGCTAGTCGCTTTGGAACACATTGCCTGTGTTTTATTTGAAAGTAACAACTGTAACAATAAAATACGAGTGTCAGTGATAGTTTAGAACATGAAAGTGAGTAGCCTCTTGCGATGAAAGTAAAATATACTATGACACACAATCGAGTGATTCAAGTCAAAAGTAAGTTAATTATATTTTCATAATTAAGGTGTGCATTTATGTGTGTACATGAGTGCGTATATATTTTGTGTGTTCAAGCGTCGGTAAATACGAAATTTATTTTGTTACTAAACGCATGTACTCGTACAAATGATGTATTTTTTACTTTTTACTTTTTGTTTACATTATTACAATTTTAGAGCTGAAGGAAAGAACGCTCTTCAAAAAAAAAGAGAACGTTAACAAAGATACAGGGAATAGAACAGAGAAAAACTGAAATAAAAAAAAAGCGGAAAGAAGGCAACGTCAACGAAATTCGGAAATAATTAGTGAAGCAATAATAGATGATGAAATCAGTACAAATTCTCTAAGTGTAGCTGGTTTGAGAGAAACGCAGAATCTTATCGTTGAAATAACTGAGCATTACAAATTTTATTCTTATACCATCTACAACAAATTTTGAATTATGGATGTATTTTTCTATGATAATTTCAGAAATGAAAGAGGTCAATGAAGCGCAAATGGAGCACCAATTTCGAATAACTACAGTACATTTAGATGTCATGAATTCACTCACAAATATTTTGACGATAACTTTGAAAATAAATAATTTGGACACGCTTGTTTAAATAAAGAATAATTTTTTTCTTCAAAAAAAATCTAAATATTTTGTTTTTAATTGTGCCATATGTATTTCCTTTAATAAACCATCCTTTCATGCATATTTTCTATATAAAATAGTTTCTATGTCTCACATCTGCCAGGCGTCCTACGATGGCTCAATTTTTTTTTTTTTTTTTTTTAAACGTTTGTCCTCTTATGTAGAGGTGTTTGTGAAATGTTGATGAGCACTTCTTTCCCAATTGGTTGTGTTCCTGAGAAAAGCTATTCCACAGCTTATTGAGTGCTTGTATTCGTGAGTTGATTCTAGGTAATGTGATAGTAGAGAGTGTGAATTGATCAACTTCATCTTTAATAGTTTGTAAAATTTGAAGTCTACTCATTCGAACCGTCATGCAGTGCTCTACCTCTGGCGTTTGAGTGTATCATCTAATGGCTGGTGAGGACAAACATGGGCATGTATGAGTTGAAGCAGCCTGATCCTCTTTTGATGGAACACTTGGAGACTCAAGCATTTTTGTGAGTTGAGCTGTACTTTGAGGTGAGCACTGATGAAAGCAGGTGTTGTATGAGGCGGTGACGTCACTGGCGTCATCAACTCCTCCTCTGAGTCTAAAGATGCTGATGTGATTTTTGTTTTCTTTTCCATATTTGATGAGTTAGACAAAATAGGTGCGAGTTGACCGAGTGTGCACGTGAGCGCGAGAACAAAAAAAGAAGACACGCGTGAATTGGAATGCGCTTTCTCACTGCGCAGTTTAGGTACGGAATGACGCACTTGAACTAATTCACACAAAGGATTCACTTGAGTTGATCACAAATTCACTTGAGTTATTCATAAATTACACTGATTGAGTTTTGCCGATAATGAATTAAAAAACCAATCACGACCAACGAATCCGGCTCGAAAGACCAAAAAATGTTGCGTTGTTAGTTAAAATGAGCGAATGCTTATCTGGATCCGCTGGTCGTTGAATAATTGTACGAGCTCTCGAACAAATATCAAATTTGAATAGTTGAAGATAACAAGAATAAAATGAAGTGATGCAATAAACAATTTCATAAATCTTTTGGATAAAAAAATAAGATAAATAATCTGAATTATTTAATAACTCCCACTGATGTGATGCTTTGAATTCACTCCTACAATTTTCAACTAAACAGATTATATTAATCACGTGAAATTACTCTTTGTCCTTGAAAAATTGCAAGAAGCACTTGGAGAACGGGTCACTTGAGGTTAATACAAAAAAGACACGTGTTGCTTGTAAGGTGGCAGTGCGTAAAGAGAGTTTATCATGGCGGCAAATTTACCATGCGTTCGGCTTCCAGAACATTCCAGAAAAGTCGAAAAGCTTCCTCGGAAGTATGATGTGTGATTGATTGTGCACGCCCCAAGTGTGCTAAGTGTGAAGTTTGTATTGAACTTAGGGCGCCATGTGTATTCATATGGTAATGAAGGTGAAGCGGGAGAATTCGACTTAGTGATTTCTCAACAGAGAACTATTCATTGTTATTTTTTATGTTTATTGTGCTATTCATGAATCGAAATTTATCAATTTTAAAATCACTTAACCATGAAATTTTTTTGTTAGAACTATTCGTCTTTTCATAATTCTTTCGACACAATTGAGCTAGTGGTCTACCGTTTGTAATTAACGGTTAATCCTGCGCAAATAACTTTCAAATAGGAAGTTATTTATTCATTTCAATGAACATTTTTGGTTGAGAACATCATCTGATATACGTAGCAAATTATGTATGTTCATTACTTGCGCTGGAATTCTATCTAAAAGATGCATAAATATTACAAATTTCCTAAAATATTTTCTTGCTGTGACATTATATTCAATTGCAAGACAATCAGATCACTATATTCTGGAAGCCAAATAGTGTAATGAAACACTTTCAAATAAATCATTTGAAATAGCATTCTCCAAAATAATAGGTCCACAATGTAACAAAAAGAAAATCTAAATTCGGTGGTCTTTCATTGACAAACGCAAGAAATTGATCTAGTTTTTCTCTGATATTCTAATAGTAGTTGCGATTTCAGATACTTCAATCTTTGAGGAATTATAAATTTGCTCACCACATACAATTGAACATTCTTCGGGCCATACATTAGCATCTCAAGTATTTTTTTCGTGACACCAACATAAATTAAATGTATATAATTCAAAATAAACATTCTTGACATGTCTACTCGGATGTCGGCTGAAAAACATTTCAATCTCACAGGGAAATTTTTTTCGAAAAAATTAATTTCATATTGTTGCAAAAAGTTCAATTTTCCAACAAATTGCCTCAAATATAGCTCCATCACGTTGGAACCCACTTTGAGAAAAAAATGATTTTTTTTTGCTGATTTGAACCTACAAACCATGCTACTGAATGTAGAATTCTTCATTTTTTTGTGGTATCAGTAATGACTTAGGAAAAAATAATTAATATGGTCCAAAGCAGTAAACATTAAGAATAATGGAATACGTAGTATTGATAGATCAATGAAGTAAAGTATGTCAACATATATGTCGAATTCGAAAGATAATAATGATGATAAATTAGAGAAAAAAAAATCAATTTAAGAAATTAATCTCTTTTTCCTGAATTGTTCCTTCCTATGTAGGCCCTAGTTCGCGAAAAATGTTGGACCAAGTGAGGAAGGGAACTTAGGTCCTTATTTAAAAAACTAGACATATCAAGTATTGGACCAACTTATGATTTTAATATGGCCCCACATATACTCTTGGAAGAATATATGGGGCCAACTTTGTGTTTCAACAAAATTTTCACACGAGTAAGTGGAAATAATATTCCATTATATTAATAATACAATGAGATTTAATTACAATAAATGCGGTATATAATATGCAATATAATGGTTGAATGTATAGTCTCACATATCCCCTCAATTCGTAACTAACTCCTTTCCGAAATTATGTCAAATTTCAATATTTATTTACTTCCAAACGTGGCAATAGAATCGAGTCAAATAGAGGTTAAGAAATTTTTCATATTCTGGATGATATATCGTTTGCAATATGCTCATGTGTGGACAGACACTCTGTATTTTCTACATGTCCAGTCCATTGTACTCACGATATCTTAAAAACTGGTCAAGATTTTTCAAAAAAAATTTCTACTTTTCGTTTGTTTAGTATCAAGGAAAGCATTGTTTTAAATTTTGGAATATAAATAATATTACATTTAGAAATTATTTTATGTTAATAAAATATAAGACTTGGAAGATATACAAATCTTTTTCCATAAGAATTAAACTTTTTCTGTTAGATTGTTTAGTTCAAATTTCTAAAAGTGTATTCTAAAGGTTCTATTTAGACCATAAAATTCCATTACATTTTATGTTTCTGGATAGTTGGTTTACGAGTAGACTTTCATAGATTCGAATAGGAACATAAAAATCGTGGCACTCAAGAGAAAATAAAAAATAGACTTTCGAGACTTTATTCAAACGTTGAATTTCAATTTAGGTAATAACGTTGGTGGCCGGCATATGAGTGCTAGTACTACGTTAGAATATGTGTGTATATAACTGGAAAGAGTGACATCTTCGAATGAGAGCAAGTGTGAGATGTATGTCTGGAATATTACATCATTTTGCTGTATAGCGTGAAGGCTAAAGGTTGAGTGTATATGATAATAAAACAAATTTACTAATTACAACTGATTAGTCATATGTTGAATGATTAACTAATACAGTGGTACATTTACGTACGAAGTCAATTCATACAAGTCCAAAATTCAGATCTCAGAAAATATATATTTCGTAACTGAATTTTTCATCAAATCTTAAGATAAATCAATTTATTCGTTTTCAGAGTTGAAATTTTTTTCATGAAAATCCATTTGTATCTAAAATAAAATTATTTTCATTCATAAGATTTTTGGTTTCGTAGTGGTCCAAATGTGACAATTCAAAATTTTATCGTTATTTTTTTCATACATTTCAATTTTAAATTACATAGAGTTGAATTGTACCACTCTTTAAGTTCAAATTACTCTTACATGTTTTTAATATTCATCTGTATGTGCAATACTTTATATGATATTGAGTCTAAAAGTATTTTCGATGATATTTTTCAATATATTGTGTTCAGTTGATTAAATAACTTGCATGTTGTCTTATCTCTTTTTCAATAATTAATTGAAGATGGTACGTATAATGTAAACTGCATCATCCAATCTTCCACTATTTAAATTATTTGATCTTGAAGAAATGAACTAATAATGTAGCTATATTTTGTCTTCACTTCAGCTCATCTTTTTTAGTGTTCAGGTTTAACAGGAACAATTCACTAAATGATAATATATATTCAAATCAGAAAAGTGTTTTATGAAAGTGACAGTTAAAAAGTCATTGCCAAATTATTAACGTATATTATAATACTAGAAATTCTCTCAGTACGTATCGAAATTAAGTTTGAATCTAGAGACCAAAATAAAGTATGACAAAAGATATAATATTTCACAAATCAATAATATTAAGGTGAGTGACCCTGTTGAACGCTGTGTATTTAAACAAAACACGTTTCAAACAAAAACAAAACCAATCATTAAATATTTTTGGTTAACTCTATATTCACTATCTTCTATGTAATATATGAATTTCAATGGTTTCAATAAGAAAAAACAAGCATATGATTTACAATTAACGAAATCGCAAATATTATAACAATGCTCATCGGTGACAACTGCTATGAAGAACTTGTTATTCAGTATTCTTGTAGTTCTCTAACTCGACTGTTTAACCGATACTCAACAGGAAAAAGAATGGATGAACCCAATATCATTTGGTGAAATAGATGCGTTTTTACGGTTAACAGTCGATTCTACGTGAATCTTCTCTCACATTTTCTTTCATTCTTCTCATCGTCTTGATCGTATCATTTCAGCGACAGTATGCTGTAAAACATTGTCAACAGTATGAGTAAAGTATCATTATTTACTATATTAATTTGGTATCCCGAGATGAAATTGTTGAGTCTCTAAAAGTTATTATTAGTTCTTCTGAGTTGTTAAAAGCCATTATTGCCGTACGGATTATCCCTGTTAGTATTTATTATTTTTTCTGAAGTCCTTATTGCTGTACGGATTGCTCTCATAAGTATTTATTGCTCTTTCGGAAGGATCATACATCCGATCGGGTGTCATAAAAGATCATAAAAAACAATAATAATAGTCGTTTAGGGATTTAAAAAAATTTTAACAAGATATTGGAACATAGATAAATCTGATGAGATAGAAATTTCTCAGTTTATTCAGAAAATAATTCATTTATTTATAAATAAATGAAAACATATTAGACAATTTGTTTTTTTAAATGACATTGTTATGAATGGAATGATAACTAGTGGGTGTATTATTATATAATCATTCAACGATATGATTGTGTTGTTTCCATTCGTTCACTTATTCACTCATTTTAATTCACAATTATAATTATTATTTATTATAATAAATATTATAAGCAATATACTGATTATAATTATATCTACAATATGGTTATATCCTTTATAATACACATTCTTTGCCAAAGCAGTGTATTCAAATTAATTGGTTCGATAATATATTTTTTGAAATATAACAACAACTCAAATATCTATTCAATGCAATATTATACTGTACTTACCTAATTATAGGTGTATTAAATATATATTTTTTAATTCTTAGAAACACGCATATAAATTATATGCGTTTCAGGGTATATTCAAAAGTATTTCAAAATCCTGGATATTATTATTTTGAAGGATTATTCAATAGTATTTGATCATCCTTCTTGTGGTACTGAGCAGGACTATTTGAAATACTATTGAATACAAAATTTCGAAATTTTTTATCTGAGAATAGCAGAGAGTTAATAAATGACGTTTCTTTTTGTTCAAATATAATGCATCAATTCAATACGTATTCGATATAATAATGCAAATTCTATTCTCTCATTTATATATTCACCATTAACTTTTCAGATTAAGATAGTGCGATGCATTATATATACAGTTTCAATTTTTTCCTTTTCCCTCGGATATCAAAATGGTGTGTCACCCACCAGTAATGATCGCCAATCCTGAAAAAAACTTACGAGTATTCTTAAGTTATTGGATATTTCAACATGGTCTCATGAATAATGTTTGACCAGCCTTCTAGTTTATTTCAGATGATTGTATGAATATTTATTCGTGCAGTTCGAGTTTTTCTAACTACTTAATATTCATTTTCAAATTTGTCACATCATGTACTTGTACGTGATTAATATTAACCCTTTCACTGTATGTGCCCCTCCGTTGGGACATCGTTATTAAAAGAATAAAATTTCTCGACTTTAACCTTTTCACTGCACCATAGTGAAAAAATGTTGGGAAAATCATTTCCTTGTTTATGTGAAGCAAGAGCGGCGAAAATAAGTATATTCGATTGAGAAAAAAAAAAAAAAAAAAAAAAAAAAAAAAAAAACTGATTTCCCTACGGAGGGACAAATACTGTGAAAAAGTTAAGAAAAATGTGTCTCAAGAATTATGAATGAATGTTCTAAATCTGAGTACAAATGAGGAAAGAAATTACGATCTACAACGTCTACGAATTCTAGAAAATGAAATATCACCTTTGCATGGAGACCCACACAAGCGAAAATCCAACACTGATGCAAATAAAAAACGATTTTTGATAATTCTAATTACTTTGTAATTCCAATATATGAATATTGATCAGTTTTTAATACGTGAAAATCCTTCATTAATGATATTTTGCAGTTTTATTGTTTACGATTTATGGTATAGTGCTCTCATACCATCAACGGAATATGTTGATAAATTAATGCCCGCCACACTATATTTATCAATTCAAGTTTTTATGAAGTTGTAAATCAACCTGCATCACAAAAATTTAGTTTTTAATGTTTAAAATAAGACATATGTACACGTAATAACAAACATATATCAGTAATCCGTTAAATTTTTTTGTTTTTATCGCCATCTTGACTGAATCGTATGACAGAAACAAAAATAAATACATCAAATGTATTGAGACTTTCATTTTTTTGTTTGATGACAGTGCATATACAAAAATTTATGGCGAGTTTCGACATCTTAACATGTCTTATGATGATGAAGCTAACCTAATTCATATAAAATAATGTTAACGTGGTGAGGACAAAGATAAAATTATCGATATTCCAATAGCAAGAATAAGATATAAAATAATCTGAAGTGTTTCTGCAATCGCTTAATTGACTTCTATATCTACATTTTCATCTATATGAAAATTATCGTAAGTATACTAGAAAAATGTAAGATACATTCCTGAATCCGAAGTTCATAATTGAATACAATTAATTCGAATTCTCATAAAAAATGATATCGAGTATTCATTGCACGCCTATAATAAGGGTAGTGCGTAGACGCAACATTTTTTCTTGAGGATTTTGATGCTGATGCACGCGGTGGCATCGGCACACCGTCAATCGGGAGTAGTGAGAGCAGCTACTATTGCTTCTTCTCTACTCATTCGACTCATCGTATACTATCTATGTAGATGTACTTGTGAGTCGTATATGTGCGTATCCATGTGGCTCGACGCGAAAGCGAACCGACCAAATGCCCGAACCGAGTCGAAGAAGAGCATCGCGACATACGTTCAGTAGTTTCTCGGACGCCGTACCGGCATTATCCGGCCTCTGTGGAATGCGATAACCCTCTACCTTTCATCTATATCTAACCCTTCTTTTCTTCGTCGAAATATAATTTCTTGTTTTTTAAGTGAAAGTAATGCACGTGATTATTCATCTTTGGCTAAAGCTTATCACACACCTTATTCTACTCTTGTTATTTCCAATGAAAAATTTTCTTTTATTTATAAATTCTAAAATATATCGTTTTGTTTTCAAACAGGCAACCTGTGTCTAAATATTTTGTGAGGTGAATCTGGTTGTGATAATTATTGTTTAATGTAATGAGAATCTGTGATGTAAACATCGACGAAACAGTTGATAGATAAGTACATTGTCGAAATTGAGTGATACTATCGCATATAAATCGACGTAAATTTATTGAAGTAGAAGTAATGAGAAAGGGAAGAGGAGGGAGGATGTGAAAGGAAAACAGGCAAAGAAGAAGGGAGAAGCAGAGTAAGAGTAGCAGGGGGAAGGAAAAAAGCAGAACGAAGCAGAAAATTCGTTAAGGTGATACAAGAGACGTTTAGTTGCATGCCCTCTTGCAATTGAAAGAACAAGAGAAGGAAATTGAGAGAAAGATCAAGACTTACATGAACTATGAGTAGTCGAGGTCATCGAAAATAACTAGTAAAAGCTTCATAAGTTTGTTCAGGATAAAACCTTGTAGAAAAGTCTTACCAGCGAAGAAACTTAATATCTATCACGATCGGGAAAATACACTTTTGTTTATGGAAGTTAATATAATCTGCTACTTAGATTGATGAGGTGTAATCTAAATTTCCTGCGAGTACAATTTTTCAAAAGTGTGAAGATACCTAATATTTGATACACAAGCCGAGAGCTTTTTTTTGAAGTGATTTTCAAATACCGCTAGAATGTCAGATCATCGAAAACGAGGAACACGGACGTTTGTGTGCAGACAGCGGTGCTGTCTTATGGAAGAGGTGGAAATAATTGAATTGAACTCAATGTGCACCTATGAAAATTTGTAAAGATACGATTCTAAAATTGATAATTTAGGAAATTCAATCAGTAATAATTTACAATATTCATAAAATATAACAGTGGTGATAATAATAGAGGTTGGATGAGAGCGTCATGCCCGCAGTGATTGACACGAGAAGGCCAAGGGTGCTGCGTTATAATCCCAATTATATGCCCTCTATCCCCAATGATCCCGATAGTAATATATATAATAGAGAATTTCTTCAATGTAATCATGGATGTACTGAATCAAATCGATTTCTCAGAAAAACTTGGCGAGAACAGAAATTTCGAAGACAAAAATCCAGATGTCATAAAGTTGCTATGGATATGGAGGCAGTTCTTTCGATGGAGAACATTTATCATACGGCAAAGGAGCTGAAAATTCAGTTAGGTTCATACATTACTTGCCTTCATGGTACGAAAATTATTGATAATAATCACGACGTCGAAGACGTCAAAAGTGAACCTAATTATACGAGTAGAAATTTACAACAGTGTCTTCAACTTGATCTCCATCGATCAACCCAAAATAGGTTGCCAAAGTCTTCCGCGGAGTCTAGTCAATGCTCCTCTCCATCTAAGATTGATAGGAGTAACAATAACAAACCTGTAAAGCAACGACATAATCTTAATTGTGAATGGTTCATAGGCAAATTCGGGGCAAGTCTCATTAAATATAGATTCAAAAATAACTTAAACAAAATTCAGCGGTGGGAAAAAAGTGCGATAAATAATTCAAAAAAACAACTGTATCTTCAATTTGTACTATTATTCTTTCTTTTTACTTTTGGGCATTCAAGTGTAACAAAATCAACTGTCTCAGGGGTTGTTACTTTTAGCACAATATTTTGCACACCCACGTGGGCTGCACCGATTCATTCAGTAGAGGCTACAAACAGAACTGAAAGATCAGCTAATCTGTCCCACATGACTGGAACTTCGAGGTGGATACAGATGTTTATCAGAAATAGATTTCTACAAATTTTACCAGATGGCACTGTCAATGGGACTCATGATAGCAATTCAATTTATAGTAAGTATGAAAAGTTTATTTTTTCGATAAGAAGAAAGTATCTTTTCCGTTCTCAGTTATATAATCGGTTATTTGATATAACATTATGTTCACCTGACGAAGCATCAATATTAACAATCAACGAATACTTGTAGAATTCCATTCTAAACTGAAAACACTTAATGTCCATATTTCACGTTACCGCTCATATCAGTGCTCGTAATTCTACTTAATGGTTGATAACAGAAACTAATTATTGAAAGTGGGCTAGATAAGTTTTCAATCATCTTGTACTTTATCACAATCTTTCTTCAAATTTTTTTTATTCATATTCCGTAAAAAAAATCTTATATTTAATATTATTTCATATTACTTTAATATATTACTTTAGGCTAAACCTCCGTATAATTCTGTTAAAAGTTTGTGTTTACTTTTGAAAGGACCCTGAGAACGTATCGAAAAAGCTAATGAGATTGTGAAACAAATTCATTGATTGATCAACTCTCAAGTTGTGGTTGAATTGATCGAAGAAATCGTCTTCTCAAAATATCTCGTCAAATATACATTTTGCAATAGAATTTCACTTGATATTTATTTATAAAAAGAAAAAAAACTACTTACAAATTTCTTATTGCGACTTTTTGGTTTAGGTCCAATTGTTGGAGTAATGACTTGCATTGAATGCATAAACGGAGTTATATTTCATGATACTATGCGAGATATTGTTTTTACGACGAAACTATACTCTATATAAATGGACGAAAAACAAATTATTTAAAGCAATAGTGCGTGCACTCTGGTCAATATTCAAACGTTGAAGAAATGATTCGAATTATGCGTATTAAAAATTGAGTTTTTTTTTCATAATATCACGTTAAATCCCGATCTGACGATAAATCTTTATTCAACATGGAAGATAGAAACAAGGACTATCTACGTTTTTTGTATATTCATTTCTTAATCTAGCTTGGACCGTTGAATAGAGCAGTCCAATGTACATGCTTAATCGAAAGTGTTCTCATTCATATTTTCCATTACAGAGTGATGAAAAAGAACGAAATTCAGCTGAAATGACTTTCACTAAAATTACTATTGTTTAACATTTTATCTGAAAATTAAAAATCACCGTTTCCCAAACCTCATAGTTTTAAAGGTTATCACAGGGGATCCTAAGTTGATTCAATGTTTGATATGTCCGGTTTTTAAAATAAGGATCTGACTTTCCTCTCTGACTTGGTCCAACTTTTTTGTGAACTACACAGGAAGCAAAGATTTATTCAATACAAAAAAAAAAAAAAAAAAAAAATAATTTGTTAAATTGATATTTTTTTCCAATTTATAATGATAATCATTTTTCACATCACACATGTATGATAGTATAATATTGACAGTCTGAAAAAACATTAATTAACGTTGAAAAACTGATATTCAGATTTTCATTTTTATATACTGTATATATTTTATACTGTATATATTTTACTCCCATGCATTATTATTTTTTTTCGATGGGATATGAAATTCGATCTAATTTATTTTGATTTTTATTTCAATTTATTTGAAATTCAATTTGGTATATATATATACTATTTATCCTAGAAAAAAAATATCTTGATTTTGTACAAAAATTAAATCTAACATCATTTATATTAATATTTTAAAAAAGTCAATCTCATATTGGAAATTTATCATTGATTTTCAATTAATTATTCAATTTTCGCACTCGAGGATTCCGAAAAAAAAAAAATGGTAATAATAAAACTTCCGATTTCAGAGCGAAAAAATGAACGGACATTTGTTTCGTCATCGTTTTATATATATGATATTAAAGCACTAGTATCCGATCATTATTCTGTTGAGTTCAACTAAATTGGTCTATAAAAATATCTCTTTTTATTGAAAGTTCATATTTTTTGTTTCAAATTATTATTTAGTGTTTCTAGAAACGGAACTATCAAAATCTTGAATAGTTGATTGAAAACAATCACTAATAGTATTATTTAAAAATAATTTACTCATTACTTCAATACCTGATCACGAAAAATTGGGGGAACTAATAGTAGATTAGTAGATATCGCGAGTAGCTGATCACTAAGAAGTATTAGTATAAAATGACAAAAAATTGCAATATAACTTTGATGTCTATTCCAAGTAATATAAATAAGGAATAAGGAATATAATCAGAAATTAGAAGAAAAATCAAAATGATTAAATTGAAAGATGCAAATGAACTAAGAAATTATAATTTTTCAACTTTCTGTTTTTTTTCAAATTTTCCTTCTGCTTTCCATTCTTATTATATTTTTCGAGTCTTCTTTTTCCTTCAATTTATTTTTCATTTTTTTGGTACAATTTTTTTTTCTCTCGAGCAGTTCTAGCATTTTTTTGTTTTTGAAAATGTTCCTCTTTCCTTCCTTCGTCTTCTGATGTGGAATTCAATCCGAACTACTAGCAACCGCAGGTTATTTTTCTTCTTTCTTTCTTTATCTTTTATCATTCTCTTGCTGATCAGTTGTTGGCTGAAAAAGTATATTCTTGAAAAGAAATGGAATGTTAGGTTCGAAGTTCATATGATTGTTCGAGTGTTTTATGGGCGTATTTGCAAAATTTAATTCTCCAATCCAAAAAACTTTATCAGTAAAATCTGCAATAAATGAAAATATTAAATATTTTATATCAGCTCACAAAGTTTTATATTAATTCGAATGAAATTCATTACTTTTGTTGATTAAAAAATCTATATCCAACTCAGTATCAAAATCATCGGTATCTTCAGGAATTGAATAATTTCGCTAGTAGTTAGTGATGGCACTTCAATGAAAATCAGAGCTTCGTGTGATTTACTAATATTCGTCGATAAAATTTCATCAATCGGTGCAATATCATTCTCAAGATCTGAATAATGTTTTTTTCGTTTTCATATTATTGAAATAAAAAAAATTATACTTAACAACTGAAAAAAAGGCAATTTTTACAGAAGAAAATTGATTTGATTATAAACGCAATGTTATATCTCACTGATATAATCAATATGAAAAAAATTATAATTACAGCCAATCGTCAATTATTACCTAATTTTAAACATGATTCAATTTAATTAATAAAGTCAATAAATTATTTATTTTATTATATAGTAAATTACATAATAAAAAAAAAATATATATATATATATATGTACACGGAGAAAATTTTTGAGTATTTTTCACTACAAAAATTTAGGAAAAAATTACTATACTTTTAGTAACTGGCGGATATTATTGCAGTATATAAAAAATTACCGATAATGTAGGTATTTTTCATATTTGCACGACAAAATTTACCATGCAATATTGTAAAAATTATTCAGTATCAATTTTTTTTTTATTTGGTATAGCAAGAAACAAATGCAATCAATTACAAAGCACATTATAATTTTTACTATACCGCTGTAATATATATTATAATTATATTATAACATATATATCTCAAACTTATAACTTATACTTATAACTTATGTAATTTCAAAATTAATTACAAATCGTCCATGATTTCCACAAGAAAAACAGAAACGTCAAGATAACCTATGACCAAATTTGACCAATTGAGACATGAAATGAAAATAAAAGAAAAATTGCATTGAAAATTTTACAATGTAGTCCTGTAAAATTTGTTAGAATTTAACATATTTTGTCCACAGTGCCCCCAATCGAGTGAAATAAGTCCCTTGCAGTATAGTAAAATGTACCCAAATGCTTCACAATTTTTGTAAAGCACATCATAAATTTTCCCTTTTGGTGATGAAATACTATATGAAAATCATGGATTTTTTGTTATGTTAGAAATTTTACTCTACAGTATAGTAAAATTTCTTATATTGAATTTTAATTTTTTTTAGATTTCTTTTAAAAATTTCCACACAATTATGTATTATTCCTTAGAATATTGAGTTGTCCGTTCAGTACCTAAATGTTTTATGTAATTTTTACTAGAAAATTTTCTCCGTGTATATATATATTAAACTATCATTACAATTTCTTATCGAAAGATAAAATATAATCATTTGTTGCATAATTATTGTAAGAAGGATTATATGATCAGAAGAAATCATTTACCAGTATATCAGTTTGATTTTCATCAAAAATCCTTATTATTTTATTATCAGTAGATACTAGTTCTTTCTGTACAGATTCTTTTTGTTCATTGGAAATAGTAGATGAAGGATTAGGAATATCTGTTGGTTGATCGGTATGTTATTGAGAAAAATTGTGAGAATCTGTAAAACAAGTTTATAACCCGAATCCATATAAGCCTTTTTCATTTCCAGGTCCATTCCATACTCTAATTCCTGCTGCTTTTTCGAAACGTACAAGACAATCACTTTCAATATTTTTATCTACACATTTTATACTTCATTTTTTATTACTGTCATCTGTCACTATTTGACCGTTATCCTCTCAACTATTGCCATTTGAACTATCACTTGGAATGTTACTATAATTGATCGCATCAGCACAAAATGGATGAAGCCCACTTGTTTCAAATCCTTCACTTAAAATTTTTTCTAAATCTCGTAGACTTGAAGCCTTTGCCAACGCATTTCCGAAATTCGCTTTACTTGAAGATGAACCATTATGCCATTCACGCCATTTCCATTATTACACTTTCATAGGCTGTTTTCAGCGATTTAAATAATGCAACATCTAAAGTTTGCATCAAGTGAGTGGCATTTCGATATAAATATATTTATTCAATTTCTCTCTCAGCACAAAACTCACTTAAAGGAGGTCTAAGGTGTGAGCCATATCCATCAACGTATAAAATAATTGGATATACAATTTTTTTATTCAAATACCATGGATAAAAAATATTGACAATACATTCATAAAAACTTTCAGCCGTCATACAATCATTTTTACTTTTACCAATTACAAATGGACTCGGAAGGAATTGGGCTATGTTGGCAGAAAGTTTTGCTCCTTTGAACATTATCAAGCTTGACAGCATTTGTCCTTTCGCACTGCAAGTTATCAAAGCCGTTCATGATTCTTTATGGTCATTGCTCAAGTTATACACAGTTTTTCAACTTTTTTCCGCAGTTACTTTTTCAGTTTTTAGAGTCAAAGGAAAAACAACTCTTATCTAGAATAAATATCCGTGATGAGTAGATATTTAATAAATTTTCAGATTTGAAAAATTCACCAACCACATAAAACCAAAATCTAATAAATTTCTCATCAATTTCTCTTTCGTGTACATAATAATTTTTTATGACGTTTCATGAAGCTATTATATCAACGTTTTGATGGTTTATTATTCTCGAGATATGTTTCTTGTGTAACTTATTGCAGACCAATTGTACAGTATCAAGAATAAACAAAAAAATGCAACCTAAGTGAATTATCCACTTCACTGAGTTGTTTTCTTCATCGAAACTCAATACGGTAATCGGGCTTTTTCTTATAACCAACGGATGAATATCATTGCATCTTGAGCGTGAAGTTGTGAAAATGATATTGGAATTCTTTGCTGATTAACGAATACTTCTGCTTTTTTTATAGCTGTTAGTGACTTTTCTAATTTTTTTGAATAGGACTTTTGTTTCTTTTGATATTTTCCTATAGTTTATCTGCTGTTAGTAATAATGAAAATATTGATTATCAATACTATATTCAATTATCATTTAATAATAATTGGAGTCATCTAATAATGAGATGAATACTCGAGTCGAAATTTTCGACCTACCTTACTGTCCTAGAGCTGCATTTCTTTTGTTCTTCAATTTTAGAAGAGGATGATCGATAGATTCTTGGCCGCAAACCTTGTCCCTGAGCCGCACTGAGGGTCCAAATCATAAAATTGTGGACCTCGAACCAACACCTAGAATCTCAAAATGGATTAAAACTATGAAATTCTCGATTTTCGTCTACTTGAAACAATTTTATGATACATCATAAAAGGTCGAGAGCGGACGAAAGTCGAGAATTTTGTTGTTTAGATCCACATTGAGGCTCTATACGTCTGTTTCATTGGAAAAAAGTTATTTCGAATCGATATATATATATATATATTAGACTGTTTCAAAAAAATCAACTATTTTTTTTTTTCCAAAGTATATCGAGAATATTGTCGGAAATGATGGAAAAAAAAAAAAATACTGTGTAAGTTGGAGCCCTTGATATTGATATTAAGAGGTGCCGTATCGCAAATTTCAATTCTTCATTCAATTAACATAGGAAAAACTTCTTTTTAGTTTTTGGAATTTTATTTTACAGGAAATTACAGTACTTATTACTAGTTATAAGTGAATACAGAAAAAAATTCCCGAATTGTATTAATATATTTTAATGTAACAATTGTTTATTTTATTACGAAAAAATGAATTCCTCATGCGCATTGAGAATATATTTTCAATAAGATATTTTTACGTAGATGAATTATCTTTTCATGGTTAAACAAAAATATATTTTCCCAAAAAATTTCATTGTAATCATTTTCATATTTTGTAGAATGAAAATTGTTTATCATAAATTGATTTCGTTCATTTAAGAACTTATATAAATATTTTAGAACCTATTTTTAGCTTGATAAGAATTTTTCTCAAGAAATATTTATAACTAATTCGAGTAAAGTTGATAGTTTCATCGAAAAATTGAAAAAAAAAATTGTGAATTTATCATGAATCCGACTCGAACCCCAAATAACTTTCACCAAAGCAGATTTGCCGAAAATTCATAAGAACCCTTTTTGTAGAGCGTAAAATTTTTCACAGGAACATATTTTGATCTTTTCGAAGTATTATTCTGTTAATGAGCTATAAAATTCCAAAGTGCAAAAAAAGTTTTTCCTACGTTATTTGGATAGAAAATTGGAATATGCAATGCGGCACCTCTTAATATTAATATTAAGGTCTCCAACTTACACAGCATTTTTTTTTTCATTTCCGACAATATTCTCGATATACTTTGGAAAAAAAAAATAGTCGATTCTTTTAAAACAGTTTAATGTATATACATATAATTGGGTCGTGATATATGAATATAATTATATATATCTCTCTATATAAATTATATATGTACAATTTGTTGAGAATCAATGTATATTTAAATGAAAATTACACACACATATATATTAAATACATATATAATTATTATTATTTATATTTATTTGATTCGAAAATTATATCAATAATCGTATTAATTTCTTCATAAATTTTTCATAAATTTTTCATTTAATAAATTATAAGGTAGAAATTATTAATCAATAAATCATATAAATATGTGAAATTAAATAAGAATGATTGCATGTCTACTACTATTCACTATTAATTTTTGTAATGATAAATTCATGGATGGCGCTTTGGTTTGCGTGCCTGTTTCGTAAAATGCAGTCCGAGGGTTCCGGGTTCGAGTCTCGTCAACTAATATTCTGTTTTTTCTAGATTTATGTTTCAATATTTCATGTTTAATGTCTAATTTTCAAATTATTTTCCAGGTCTCCTACATAAAATTATAACGCCTGATTAAGAATTGATAATTCAATGTAAAGTTAATACTAATAAATTACAGCAACAATTACCCATATAAAACAATAATCAATTTTGTGAAATATGTGAAAATTATAATTTTTTTTTTCTTCTCAAACTTCGCTTATTTATCAATGAAAGCGTTACATACATTGATAGTCACCTTCTCAAAATGGAGAGCACGCTTATTATTTTTTTGATCCGCAATCATTTTCATTATAGCAAATAATTATTTCTGGCCATCTTCCAATAAATGTGATATGCGAAAGAAAAATGTACCCAACCCGTGAGTATTCGACCCTCCCTGAATTTCATAAATTTCGACTATCTAGGAAAAAGGGTGTCATAAATCATCGGTAAATATTCGTCCTCCGACCGATATTCAACTTCAAAGTGGAGAAAAGGAAAATAAGAACTACCTCAGATGTCGAAAATCAGCTCTGGAGCCAAAAAATTATCATGTAATTCAGTGCAATAAAAATTATCTTTAATCCTCAGGGCAATGAATGTAGGTTGTAAGGGGCAAAGTTCCGGCTAAAAATTTGGACTCGGGATCACTTTATAATGTTATGAATATAATTTTATACATACATAATTCTAATTTCATGAATATAAATGGACAACAATCAAGAAAGAACACATTCCACAATCAAGCACGAGTCGTATATGTGTTGCAACTTATTCGATTACTATTGATTTTACATTGAATAATTTCACAATCATCAGTGCACTTATATATATAGATATCATTCTGAAAATTTGAAGGGTAATTGAAAATTTAAAATTAGACATAAATCGGAAAAAATCGAAATGCTAGATGGTGAGACTCGAACCAGGGACTTTTGGACGGCACATTATGAGACTGACACGCTACCCAATACGTCATTCGTGTACTTACAAATATAAATTTAAATATTAAATTATAAAAAAACATTATCATGCAAACTCATACACACTTCAACACATACTCACACATATAAATAGATCCCAATAATTTTTTTTGTTTAGAATCAAATGAATTAATAAAGAATTATATTTTTATCAAATTAGTTCAATGAGAAATGAAATAGAAAAAAATATACATAATACATAATATTTAACATGAGTCATCACATGTTTGAAAATGCATAACCAAATCTTTTTCATAATTTTTCTTCTATTTCATTCATTCTATTTTATTCATTATTTCCTTCTATTTTATTCATTTCCTATTTTTGAAGATTTGAGGGAAAAAAAATATTTGAATCATTATTCGGAATTAGAATCAGGCATATATGTTTTAAATCAAAAACTAATAACACTGGATGATTTTTATTTGGGTAAAAAACTTTCAACAGCATTTGTTGCTTTTGAAAGCATTCTTGGAAAAATAAAGAATTATGTTCATGGTACACGTTGCATTGGATCACAAATATATTCAAAAATATCATATAATTTGATAGTCGCAAATAAATTAAAGAATATAAATTACTGAATAATTACTCACTGAAAACTGATGCTTCCAAATATTGTGATAGATTAAAAACAATTGGAAAATGAGTCGATCCTCTTCGGCGAATAGAAGTACAAATTTATGCTCTTGGAAAAATGATTTTTTTTTCATTATATTCTTCATAATTTGGAGATAGCATTCCACAATACTGGAGGAATAATGAATTGAAGCAATCGAAGCAATAAAAATATTCAAATTTTCAAGATTAAAAATAAAAAATCAAATCATTCATTCTAAATGTTATATAAAAAAAGCTAAGTCAGATTCTTATTGCGTTGAAATTATTACTCAAGAAGGTCCAAAAATGGGATTTATTGAATATTTTATAAAAGTATATAATTATGCTACAATTAACTGCCATTTAAATTGTTCAAATCCGAAATTTGATGCTTTTTTCCAAGAGGCAATTTGTCAAAAATCTTATCAATTTAGATCCGCATTATATGTTATAGAATCAAATGTTGATAATCATGTATTAGGACCTTGAATAAGTTCTCGCTGTTTCTTCAAAGATGGCAGTAGTACTACTCCGTGCATGGAATTCCAAATGGTAACGCACATGCGAGGAAGTACTGCACCTAACCTTAAATTTCAGTGTATGATTGTTCACTTTAGTGTTGACAAGATAAGTTTTTATTAGCTCTAAAAATGTATACTTCTGTGCCAAATAAAGTTTATTTGCGGGGAATTTTATTGCACTACTCTATTCAAAAGAAATCTGCAGCTGAAGCACATAGAATTCTTGTTGAGACTTATGGTGGCAATGCTCTGTCGGATACGACATGCAGAGACTGGTTTCGACGCTTCAAAAATAATGATTTTGAACTTGAGGATAAAGAACGTTCTGGCACACCGAAAAAATTTGAAGACAACGAATTGGAGGAATTACTCAATGGAGACCGATTTAAGATGCTAGCAGAACTTGGAAAAACATTACAAGTTGATGAGTCAACTGTTTCAAAACGTTTGAATTAGGAACGTTAGGAATGATCCAGAATCAAGGACATTAGGTGTCGTATGAATTGAAGCCAAGAGACGTCGAACGGCGTTTTGTCACGTGAACTCCTGCTTCAACGGCAGAAAAGGAAAGATTTTTTGCACCGTATCGTGACTGACAATGAAAAATGTATACACTATGATAATCCAAAGCGTAGAAAATCATGGGATAAGCCCGGCCATGCATCAACATCATCCGCGAAACCAAATATCCATGGTTCGAAGCTTCTTCTCTGTATTCGTTGGGATCAACAGGGTGTAATTTATTATGGGCTGCTCAAACCAAATGAGACTATCACGGGGATCGCTATCGACTTCAATTGATGCGTTTGAGTCAAGCCCTAAAAGAAAAACGGCCGCTATACGAGCAGAGACACGACAAAGTGATTTTGTTACATGACAACGCTCGGCCTCATGTTGCTAAACCAGTGAAAACCTACCTGGAAACGCTTAAATGGGAAGTTCTACTCCACCCGCCGTATTCACCTGACATAGCCCCTTCAGATTTTCACCTATTCCGTTCGATGGCACATGGCTCAGCTGACCAGCGCTTTCATTCTCACGAAGAAGCTAAAAAATGGACCGATTCTTGGATAGCTTCAAAAGACATGTCGTTTTTCCGAAGGGGAATCCATATACTGCCAGAAAGATGGGAGAAAGTGGTCTCTAGTGATGGGCAATCGAATGAAATGTTTTTGTTCCTGATATTTTATATGAAGCATTTATTTGTCGAAAAAACAGCGAGAACTTATTCAAGGTCCTAATAGATAATAATATAACTCAAGTAACAGTTCGATATGTATGGAATCTTAAAACAGCACATCCATCTCAAATATTGATTGAGGTAAATTCATTCCTAAATTCATGTTTTATTGTAAAAATAAATTAAAAAACATGCGTAATAGAACCCGATAATAATATAGAATTTTGTGAATAAATATAATAATAAAATGAATAAATTTTTTATTAAAATATAATTTGAATATAAATATAAATTTTTTATACCAATCTCAAGCTAGATTTTCATTATTTTTTTACATTCATTTTCATTTATTTTTTTTAAATATTTATATCTATTTTCATTCATATATATTTATATATATTAGTACATTTATACATACACACAAACATACATAAATACAATGCAAATTCTGAATGTGTTTATGTATATATATATGTTCATATGTATGGATATATGTTTTTTATATGCAATGCCGACAACTAGACTAACTAGTGCACATTTTGTGTTAAATATTTAATGTAATAAAATGAACCCTCATTAAAATATTAGGACAGTGGGCAGTTTATGTTTGATGACCTTTCAAAAATACTACGAGCGTGTATTGGGCGCGTTCCGGGCCTGTGTATATTTACTTAAAATTTTCGACTGAAACCTTATGGTGTTTTCAAAATATAGATAATTTTGATGGCCTATTGAAACGGTATTTTAAAGTGAAATTGAAAGTTACGCATTTGATGTGCTATTGATGCGCTAAAGAGAACCTGGATATCCTAGATATACGATCAATTTCGACTCGGGACGCCTCTTGACGCGACAACGAGTAAAAACTGACACGATTTTCGGTGATTGTTTAAAAAATATTGAATTTATTTTTATTGAATATTATAACATTTGATGATACAATACATTTAAAATTAGGAATAGTTGAGTTATGAGATGCAAATTTTTTATTTAGCTTTTTTGATGAAGTAATTTTATAAATACGAAAAATGCTGAAAGTGATCGAGTATTAGCCTCTGATCGGGTATTAGTGCTCTTACTTTATATAATTTTGTAATTTTTTAAATGTTATAGCTATATATATAAATTCTCGATAAGAAAAATTGTTTCATTCTATTCTGCCTCCACCAACTTTTATATAATATGTTAACATAATGCCACGATATAACATGATAAATGCATGCACATTCACAAATTTAGTTGCACACATTTTTTTTTTCGAGATCAATGATGGTAAGATTCATTGGGTCAGCTCTTTTTCTTAAAAGTTATTGTTACGAAACATTGTAAACGGCAGAAATATGTTTTGTCTGCTATTTTTCCAGAGTATGTACCTATTCGGGATGAGACGTTATCAGTTTATTTAGAATATTGAATAATTGATCGCAAATGAACTTTTTCCATGATTACTCTGAAATTTTGATATAACATGGATGAAAAAATTATCAATCCTATAGTGGCACCCTGGACTCCATCATGACTCTATCATGTTAAATATTCGCAATAAAAAATTGCAGTTCTTACTCACAGTATCTTATCGCTCAACGAGCCAATGTGCATACACTCAAACAGTTTAGACTCATCATTTGAAATTTTGTATGACTTTGGAATTTTTCGTTTCCAATATCATATTGTGAAAGGGTAGGGGAATATTTCATCAACAAAATTAAGTTTTTCTTTTATTGACAAAATTAACAAGATTAAGTTATCAAAGAAAAAAAAATTGTAACCAGTGATTATTTATTTCAAAAGTTGTAGCTCATTAGGAAATATTCTATTGGATGAAATTTTTGAAGGAAATGTAGCACGTATGAAATACTGGCAACAGTGTGTATATAAGACATTGTGGTAGGAAAATGCGCCTAACTTTAAGTAATTATGTATTTACTTCACTATGTGGAATTTCCAATTTGTGCATGATTTGCTGTACAACAAAAATTTCTCTTCTTTTTGTCTCGGATCCAGAAAAGGAAACTTATGTCATTGTCGAACGCGATTGCGCTGGCAATCTTGGACTTTCTAGTACGATCATTCATGCTCGAAAGTGAGACGATTTTTACAAAGAATATCCAAAACACGTTGAGTTTGGACTCAAAATCTTTCTTAACTCATGACCCAATGAAATTCATTGTTAATATCTATTTCGCGTCGGATTCTACTTCTGGTAATATCGGAAATCAAAGATTTACCACAAAATATGTCGAAAATGAGTCATGTTGGGACTCAAGCTTTTTCTTGATGTTCTATGATTCACATATCAGAGTTATTATAACTCTTGCACAAAATCACACTTTTGGTGAAACCGCAAATGATTGTTTTTCGATAAAACTAGTCGAATGCATATTGTGTACAGGTATGAATGAATCAATGTCACAAGGGATTAATATTTTACTGTTCTATTATATAAACTGGCGATACAAAACTGATTGCAAGGATGTTACATTTCAAGTATCTAATCATAAATATTCCTCGATTATCGTCATGTTAATCATTTTGATATGCAATTATACCATTTTATGTCAAATTTCAGTAGTTATGATTTGTTGGATTCATAGTCCATTGAGCGGTGGTCGCATAATGAGACTTGTTGTTAGTGTTGATAATGGAGCGAAATAAAGTGAACCAAGAGAAAACTTTATTAACAATTTCTTTCGGCATAGTATAATCGAAGAGAAAATTTTAGTCAGTAGAATATTGAAAATATTCATCTTAACTTCGAATTTTTTCAATATATTTTTTAAGTGTGTAAATAATTTAAAGTAATGAAGTTTCCACATTGAAAACGTATATAGTAATAAAATAATAAGTATGTTCATTGGATTTTTTTACAGAAGACAATTTCATAACGATTTTTCAGAATTTCGTCCTTGAACAATAAAGACCGTTTCAATCCAATTTCAGATGTAATTAATTGAAACGTACTAAAAAATTAATGGAATCGAATTCTCACTTGATTCTATCAATATAAAATTTGAAATATAAGAGATTCATAAATAATATAAAATATGAATTGGAACAGGCAGGCACCTATGCTTGGGGCTCGTTATATGTGTGCGAATATATATATACACGAGATGGAATTTTTGAGTCTTTAAAAGTCATTGAGAGTCCTGAGTTGTTATTAGTCTTTCTTGCCGTACGAATCGTCCTTGTTAGTATTTATTGATTTTTCTAAAATCCTTATTGCTGTACGGTTCGCTCTTATTCGTATTTATTGCTCTTTCGGAAGGATTATACATCGGACTGAGTGTCGTAAATGATCATAAAAAAGAATAATAATTTTCGTTCAGGGATTTCAAAAAATTTTAACAAGATATCGGAACATGGATAAATCTGATGAGATAGAAATTTCTCAGTTTACTCAGAAAATGATTTATTTATTTATAAATAGTTTGAATGACATTGTTATGAATGGAATGATAATTAGTGGGTTTATTATTATATAACCATTCAACAATATAATTGTGTTGTTTTTATTCGTTCACTTATTCTCTTATTTTAGTTCACAATTTTGATTATTACCAATATACTGATTATAATTATATCTATCATATGGTTATAATTTTTATAATAATTATTCTTCGTAAAAGCAGTGTATTCATTCCATTTCTCTCAAATTGATTGGTTCCATATTATATTTCGTGTTTGATGATGTCAATGATTTTACAGCATGATGATTAACATAAAATCGTTCATACAAAAACATACACAAATAAGATCATTGACATCAATTATATCAAAATTATTTGTAATTGTACATTCATATATGAGTCTATGAAAGTCATAGTGGTCTAAGTCGAAAATAGTTGTTTTGAGATATTTTTGTTCAAATTTGAGCTCAGATTGAGATATTTTTGTTCAAAATTGAACATGTAAACGTAGTTGCGTTATACATCGAAATTTGAAGCACCGTCTGTGATGGTTAGACTCAAACTAGGAATTTCATATTTTGTCCAAAGATAGAATACTTCTTCATCTATGTAATGGAATCGGAATATGAAAAAACGAAAAAAAGTGACTTAGACCACTCTCTCTTTCATAGGCCCATATACAAGTAGAATTAATGTTTCCTATACTTAATTTTAGTATGACATGACATTTTTTATCACAGCAAAGTGTTTTACTACATAGCTTTGCTACATGAATTACATGCACAATTAGATATTTTGATATGAATATGAATAAATAAAAAAAAATATTAATTAAAATATTATACATAAAATTAGTTGAAATATTCTCCACAAATGATTCCTACACCATTCGAAATAAATTTTCATGTTAAATATATCTTCATAAATTTCATTCACATATATATATTTATATATCAAATATAACAGCAACTCAAATATTTATTCATTGCAATATTATACTGTACTTATCCGATCATAGGTGTATTAAATATATTTTTTTAAATTCTTGCTGATTCTCGTGATTTTCATAAATCAGTATGAAAAAAAAATATATTGATTAAAAAAATGTTTATTAATATATAATTAATATATTGACGACGTGACATATAGAAACACGTATATAAATTATATATGTTCTCAATCGCCCTTGTATCAAGGATTTTTGAATATTTCGAATTATTTGATTTCGGATTATTTGAAAGTATTACAACATCCTGGATATAAGGACTTTGAAAGATTATTCAATAGAATTTGTTCATCTTTCTCGTGGAACTGATCAGGGCTATTTTGAAGGACGATTGAATACAATATTTCAAAATTTTTCGTCTGGTGTATGTAGATCTGCTAATAATTGAGTTGGTAAATAATATTTCAGAGAGAATCCGAGTATTTATATTTCACATTAATGTATATACGTATCAAAAGACTTAATATGAACTTGAAACGAATTCATTGATCAGGAGTTAGGGTTGAATCGGACGATCTCTCATTTGTGTATTGTAGCCGCCATTATTTATATTTTGAATGGACTAATAGAAAACCACACAGCAAAGATGTTTTAAATGAGATATTCATCCATGAATATCGTGAAAATTACATATGAATTTTTAAAATATTTTTTTTCAGCGGATGAAACCGAAACAACATTAGCATAATGAGATATACATCATTTTCCAAGTAATAATTTATGTATAAATTATTCAATTTATTCAGAATAGTATTAGTTCCAAATAGTGCAATATAATTTATGTGCTCTTTCGTTGAGATCGTTTTGAGATAGTGCAATGCTCATTTACGTAATACCTTTATAACTGTTCTTCATAGAAATGTTTAAAGTGGTGAATCTGGATTATATGAAAAATTAAGAACAATATTAACACGATGAAAAATAAATAAAATATAGCAGTATAGAATAGGATATAGAAATTTTAAAATAATATTTTATTTGTGATTTATTATTTGTTGATAAAAGATATATTGTACGAATATGTATCGGTAGCGGGTATGTATGAATGGATAAGATCATTACACATATAAAAGTTTTTCCCGTCATATTATATATGGACACGAAAATGGTAGTTACATCCATAACTATATATATATGTGTATTCATATCAGAATACGAAATTCATACATCAACATTTTCAGTTCGCTTTTTACTATAGCCCAACTTCAGGCTAATAAAGAAGACTTAGGGTCTATTTACACTTTCGTTCCGTTCACGCTCATCAATGTTCACCCTATCGCTCCGCACACAGTCTGCTCTTGCTCCAGTTCATATTCTTAAAGGAGAGTTACGTATTTGTGTTCACACTATCGTTTATGCTACGCTCTCGGTCTGCTCTCACTCAACCAAGGATTCTGTAAACTAATTTTTTCTATCGCATCATCACACCCTAAATTAATCTCTAAGTGACCGAGAAAGTGCATACCTGAGTTGGTGAATTGGCGTCATTATCTTATTCTACCAATATTTAGGATACTATACTTTTTTTTCAGTATAAAAAAAATATGAAACCTCCAGAGGTGAAAAGTATTATCTCGCAATATTGCTTGTGACAACATAAGTTACTTTTGGCATCATAAAATTCTAAGGTCGGATTGTGACCGTACCGAGAACGGAATGTGAACAACAACGTGAATGCAAGTACATAATCCTTTTCTAGAATAGCTTCGGTCATAAGCGAACTGAGAGCGGAAAGTGAGCGAAGTGAAAGTGTGTACACCCCAGGTAGATGAGCGGAGCGAAAGTGTGAATAGACCCTAATAGTTTTCACATATCTGGTCGGCTGTTCCTATGATATCGTAAGTACAGGTCAAGATTTTTCACAAATTTTCTTTTTTGATTCGATCTGTATCTGTATGTGATGACATTTCCTTGTATTTGATCTTAATTTGACGTAGGTTTCTTTCGGAAAATAATGAAAGCACACTATGACTGCATTATACAACTTGTATTTTAGGTTGAATAATATATTTTCAAATGAAATAATTTTTGAAGAGAAACATGATTGAGCGCGATGGATGTAAAATTTCAAGGTCATCATAAGAAATTTTGGTGACGAAAAAGCGTGATAATATACCGAAATTATGTTGCGGCGATAGACATTTCCCTTTCCACTTCTGCGTATCTACGTTGCTTGGTGGGATGAAGAAACATAGTTGTATACGTAGAACCAACATAGCTGCTGAGCTCGTGAGCCTCATTCTTTCTACTCATAATGTTTGATGCATAGGTTTCAAATATGACTATAACGAATTTCGAATCGAACTGCTCATGAGGGTCATAGGTATTTATTTTTTTATTATTAAATATGCGTGCGTAAATATTTTGAATCATTTGGGAAATTTCTGAATTATAACTTTCCTGAAACATCATAAGAATCCATCGTGTTCTATCAACTGATGGAGAAATCACCGATGAATTTTCTTTTTTCATCAATACAAGGAGAGAATTTTCCTATAATAAATACTATGAATTATGGTGAAAACTGTAGTCGAATTCGGTAAGCCAGAGACATCTGAAATGAATCACATAAAATACCGATCATGTGGGAAGAATTATTACTGAGCAGACAAAGATTCCTCTTCAACATGAATTCATTTTTTGGCGAGCAGTATGATAGAAACTATATTGAGTTTCGAATAATTTTTGCTATCGAAAACAATAATTTTTAATTTTATAACTACTCGAGTGGAAATTTTCGTCAGATCTCGGAGCTCACAGAGCGTCATTTCTTCTGTTCTTTTCTATCAGAAGAGGATTATCGATAAATTCTAGGCCGCAAAAAGACGTGGGTCGTACTGTTAGTTCAAATCATGAAATTTCAGATCGTGAATTCTGACAGGGCCTCAACATAAATCATAACAATGAAATTTTCGATTTTCATTTGCTCGGAGCAATTCTATGATACCCTATGGAAGTTCCTAGACGAAAAATATTCAAAATGGTATCTTTCCGTAGAAATAATAAATGAAAACATCTTTTTGTTCGAAAAAAATTTATATTGATATCCAATAAATTCTTAATGTGAATATATATATACGTATGATTTATTGAAAATCAATGTATATTCAAATAAAAAGTAACGCAGATATATGTATTACATATCGGTGTATCACATATATTATATATAATTCGTATATTGTAAATGATTAAATATTATGAATAACTGAAATTTAATATTAAAGATGACCGAAAAAATTTTTGGTCTTCAGCGGGAATCAAACCTTGAATCTTGGATCCACCAACAATGTATGTATGTATGTATGTATGTATGTATGTATGTATGTATGTATGTATGTATGTATGTATGTATGTATGTATGTATGTATGTATGTATGTATGTATGTATGTATGTATGTATGTATGTATGTATGTATGTATGTATGTATGTATGTATGTATGTATGTATGTATGTATGTATGTATGTATGTATGTATGTATGTATGTATGTATGTATGTATGTATGTATGTATGTATGTATGTATGTATGTATGTATGTATGTATGTATGTATGTATGTATGTATGTATGTATGTATGTATGTATGCATGTATGTATGTAAGTATGTATGTATGTATGTATGTATGTATGTATGTATGGATGGATGGATGGATGGATGGATGGATGGATGTAAATGAACAAAAAAAGTTGCGAATCAATAAGTTTTTTATGATAATGTCGTTCACTATTCACTATTTTTCTTATTTTATTCGTATTGTTTTTTTTTTCACAAATACTATTCGTATATTGAGATATGCTGAATGGCGCATTACTTCGTGTGCCAGTCCTGTAATATGCAATTTAAGGATTCTAGGTTTGAATCTAGCTATCAAATAGTCTGTTTTTTCAGATTTATGTTTAATCTTTAATCTTAAAATTCCCAATATTTTTCAAATTTCTAACATAAAATATAGCATGTGACTAATGACCAACAATTAAATGTGAAATTAATGTTAATAAAATAAGCAATAGTTATACATTCGACGAGTTTTTAATTGTGTGATATGTTTTTTTTTTAAATTTCGCTTATTTACCTTTGAAAGCTTTCGCCGTCTATCGATAAATTCTATGAACGAAAAAAAAGTGAGCAACCCATGGGTATATGATCCTACTTGAATGTCATGGATTTCGGTTACATGAAAAAAAGGGGTCATGAATCATCAGTAGACGTTTCTCTCCAGACTGCGTGTGGACTTTGAATTAGTAAAAAAGTAGATGGGAACCCTCTTGGACGTTCAATACCAGATCAGGCAGTCCAAAATTATTATGTAGTTCAATGTAGGAAAGATTCTCAATAATTGTCGGTGCAATAAAAATTTTATGCTTTGAGGGGGTCCGGTTTCACGTAAAATAAAAATTATATGTTTATACACGGAGAGAAATATCTGGTGAATATTACCCTCGAATACAGGGGGAAAATTACCCTGCAATCGAGTAGGTCGGGGATATTATTGTATTCGGATTATTATTACTGCTTGGCAGGAACAAATATTCCCCATCAGCTGGGTAAAAATTATTGAAGTAATTACACGAACTGCAGGGTAAAAATTACCCCTAGTGTAGAATAGAATAAACACTTTTTGTGAGCATATTTTATCGACCGTAGATCGAAATTTCACCATAATTTTCCTAAATTTTACTCATAAGCAACGGAAAAAATTATTTCATATTTTATAAAATATATGCAAATTAAGATAAATGTACCTACCGTGCACGGTAAAATATACACGGACCATGTGATGAAAATTTCTATTATGATTACGTAATTATTTTTCTCGAATAAAAGAATGGATATATCAATCAAAGTAAATCATTGATAAATTAAAAAATTGACTATTCGAGGTTAAAAAGCCATTGAATAAAATATTCATAATTTTATCAGAATAAGTGGTGATTGGAAAGTAGATTGATTGAAATAAATATGTACAAAGATAAACATATCGACATAAAAATAATTTATATTTATTCATTAAGGTTCAATGCCATCTCCTTACTATAAAATTTTCACCTGTACTTATTTTTACGATATGTGTCAATACAAATTCATTCATATCACATAAAAATAGAATTTTCCCCGTATAATTATCCGTAATAATTTCATACGATTGTATATGTTCGTTGAGATACACATCATTCATTTTTTTCACAATCATACAAATATTTTCTTTTTCATAAATTATTATTTTATAAATTTCATAAAATAATGAGTCATCATCTCCAGGAATCATTGAAATGTTGCTTTTGAATAGCACATCACCTTTAAATACAATTTTTTCAACGTAGTTACTGTATTCGAACTTTCTATTTGAATAGGTAAAAGATGTTTGAAAAAATTGATTGCTGCCAATTCCTCGAATCTGTCTCTTTTGATCCTAGCAAAAAAAAATTCAGAATAATAATGATAATAAAGTATAATAAAACATATTTCTGTTTGAAATTTTTTGTTAACAAATAATAATGTTAATACAAGGTGATACATACGTGAATTATTGCCATTGCTGAAGCTCTCCTCTTATCAGGAGTCCTTAAGTCACGATATCTTTTTCTTCGCGAATTATCAGTCGTGTCATCAAATTTCGAATATTTTTTACAAAATATCCCTTATTCAGATACGATGATAATACGAGTTTTCCATTTGCCGATTCCAGCAATATGCGACCAATTGGCTATATTCAAAAGTAAATATTGTCAATATGAGAATAATAAAATTTAATTGCCGATGTAATGTGTAGTTAATACGTACGTGATTTCGAAGTTGTGAATCAGCAGGATAACCTTGATAGTTAACTTCATGAACCTATGTATTCAAAAAACACATTGTATATTCAACGGTCATCATTATTTATCTATGAATAATTAAATAATGAAAAATGAAAAAAATTTAAACGATGCAAAAAAAAAATATTTCATTAAAAAAAAAAGGATAGGATATATCACAAATATTTTCCACTTGTTCCTTTTTTTCATACTACGCAAATATATAGTAATTTTTTTTTTCGTTCTTTATCTTTATTTATAAAAACAAAGACCGCTTTATATCATTATTGCAACGAGGTACTAGTCTGCATGTATTCAATATACATATAATCTGAATATCTTGTAATAATGATAAATATAAAATATACTTACGTATAAACAGATAATCCAGTTATCCAATGATGAATAATGTACACCGATTGATAATATACACTTAAGAGGCAGAAGAATAATAATAGAAACGTATGTCACTTATGCGTAATATTCTTCACTTAAAGCACGTCTTAACTTGTCTCGAGTGACCGATTGATTTGGCGCGCAAGTGCCATGCATGTGTCAATGCAGTATAGTCAATTTGTAACGGGCCCGAAATTTTCCGAAGATTATCGAACATGAACGAAAAATTCCCATGTATATGTGGTAAAATTTTCTCCAACTCGGTGGATAATTCATTCTAAGTATCGGTAAATTTTGTTATTGTGGCGCGTTATTAAAGAAATAGCGTGCTACATGGTAAAAATTCATCAGTATAAGAGTAAAATTCAAACATATTGAGAATATAATCTAGCATAATTTGGACATTTTTTAAACTCTCCTAAAAATTACCACGCAATATGGTAAAATTTATTTTCAATGAGAGGAATTTTTCTGACTGATTCTTCTAAATATTTCAATAAAAATGAATAATATTTTTCATAATAGTGGAATGTCCCGAGCCTACCCTGAATCGCAGGGTAATTTTTAAGAGAAAATTCTCTCCGTGTATGAATATTTGTTTAGAAAATTCATCTAATATCAATATATATTTGTTCGAATGAAACAACATATCTTCATCGATTATTTCATCGAAAATAATTTATTTCAAATTTTTTTCGAATATATGTAATTTATTGATAATCAACGTATATTTAAATAAGAAATTCGCACACACAGTCATACGTACACGGAGAAAATTTTTTAGTAAAAATTACATAAAACATTTAGGTACTGAACGGACAACTCAATATTCTAAGGAATAATACATTATTTTGTGGAAATTTTCAAAAGAAATCCAAAACAAATTCAAATTCAATATAAGAAATTTTACTATACTGTAGGGTAAAATTTCTAACATAACAAAAAGTGCATGATTTTCATGTAGTATTTCATCACTAAAAGGGAAAATTTACGATGTGCTTTACAAAAATTGTGAAGCATTTGGGTACATTTTACTATACTGCAAGGGACTTATTTCATTTGACTGGGGGCGCTGTGGACAAAATATGTGAAATTTTTACAAATTTTACAGGACTGCATTGTAAAATTTTTAATGCAATTGAACCAGTAATCGGTTTTCTTCGATAACTTTCGGTTGATGTCGTGAAAACAAAAAAAGGTGCTGGAGTACGTAGATACAAAGAAACGTCATTATTCATTAACCTGTGTTAAATGTCATTTAAGTCAATATTTTTCCGTTAAAAACTGAAAATAATTTATGTGTCAACAATAATTTGTGTTCATTATCAAATATTATTTGGAATTTTATAAAGGTAAGTGCATTTAATGTTTTATTTTTTTATGCTTTATTTGGAAGCAGAAAATTATTAAAAATAATATTTATATCGATTTATGTACGCTTTATCAGATACGATCACAAAAAAATTTATTGAAAAGTGGCATTTCAACGTCAGAATATTTCGACAATATAAAAGCGTTGAATGTGAGCCAAGCCATTCAATTGGTAAGTTATTTGAAATCAATATTAAACTTTATTGAAAATTAAATAATAACTAATTTTTTTTTTTTTAGTTTCAAGAAGATTTTATTCGAACACATTTAGGTAAAGAAAATTTATTTAAAAATAGATGGGATAAAATTAGATCCCATCTTGTAAACAAAATAGTGGAGTGCGACAAAATAAAAAATTTAAACAAAAAAATAGCAAAGAATACTTTGTCAAAAACTGGTTTTAATATATTTAAGATATAAGTTATAAGTTTAAGATATTTATGTCATAATATATATTCAATTATAATAAATGTAAAATTTTCCTTGAAGTCAATAAACAAAAAAATTTATTTATTTATTTTGAATATTTATTTTTTTAAACTTCTTTCACAGATTTATATATTGTATATTTCAAAACTATGCTTTGATTTACTGATACGCTTTCCAGGAAATTTTACTACAGCGGTATAGTAAAAATTATAATGCGCTTTGTAAAATTGACACTGAATCATTTTTACAATACTGCATGGTAAATTTTGTCGTGCAAATATGAAAAATACCTACATTATCGGTAATTCTTGATAGACTGCAATAATATCCGCCAGTTACTAAAAGTATAGTAATTTTTCCCTAAATTTTTGTGGTAAAAAATACTAAAAAATTTTCTCCGTGTATATATAAATTTTAAGCCACAATCAGACTTCCTGGGCCGTACTATGTGCCTAAATCATGAAATTATGGGCCGAAAACAGACCAATAGGGCCTCAATATGAATCGAATAAATAAAACTATTGTTTTTCGTCTGTTTGGAGCAATTTTATGATACCTTATAAGAATTATTCCGAATATTTTTCGTCTAGAAACTTTTGTGGGGTATCACACAATTGCTTCAAGCAGACTCAAATTGAGAATTTTTTCGTTTCAATCGATATTGAGGTCCTATCGGTCCGTTTGCGGTCCACAATTTTGTGATCTAGACTCTGAATACAGCCCAGGAACTCTGTTTGTTGCCCAGAATTTTTCAATTAATCTTACCCGAAACGAAAGAAAAGAAATGAGGCGAAAATTTCGTTTCAGGCATTCATTTGTGCGTCGTCCACTTTAGTGATATCACGAACTTCATTTCATTATTATTATTTCTTTTTGAAGCATTGACATAATATTGGTTTGGCATTACAACACTTAAGGTTAACAAGAGTATTTTATATACCCTTGAGATTATAGTAGCGACTCCAATGAAACTGTTTTTCGCAGAGTTCACAGATATTTGATCAATGAAACTTGAGGCGATTTGTTTATCCTTTTTTTTTTAGATCTGGTTTACTGAACAAAGACACTATTATTCCTTGTGTAGTAGTAATTTGATATATACCATTCGTTACGTTCATAATTGCGGTGATAAGAATCAGTGGGTCAGCCGGATTTCTATTAACATTACCAATATAAACCTAAATATAATTTCCAACATCTATAATAGGCAAAAGTTTTTGCGTTATAGCAAGCATTAGCTTAAATTTTCTGATCTGTATAAGCTTGATCTAACATAATTGAACATTCATCACACTCATCATCTTCATCAATAAAATAAATGAAGAAAGATGAATTATTTAATATGAATAAAAATTTTCAAAGTGCAATATAGCAACTCGAACCAAGCGAGCAGTTATTCCATCCTTTTTGTCTCTAGCTCTTGCCAAAAACGCGCTAGTGGAGGTTAGGATCTTCAATTCGTATTTTTTCTTCATATATTTGTGAAGGAGATATTCTGAAAATGACACAATAATAATTAAGTGACTAGAAAATAACTCAAATGAATTAATTAAATATGATTTACTTTCCATACACTTGTCAGTTATAGTGCCAATAAATTTTTTTTTTGCTTGCCCTTTTGTAGTCCTTCCAGCCGCTGAGTATTCCAACTGTATTTCTTTATCTATAATTTTTGTCAGAAAATTATATATATCATTTCTGCAGATATCCGATCCAATTGTACTGATTTACATTCAGTTTCTAGAGTGAAAATGTATAATGTTAAATTCATCATAAATAATAGTTAAATAATAATAGCAGTTATATAATAATAAAATGATTACTTTTTTAATAAGTTATTTATAAACATTTTGTTTGACATTTCATTTCTAGGAGTATGACTACTGTAGATTTACAGTTGAAAATAAGCATAAATGAATATAATAAAAATTATATTCTTATAAAGTAATACAAGCATTTTTTGTTTACTTGTGTAATTTGAATAATAAAAGTAATACAATTATTACAGTCCATTATGCATAGAAAAAAGACATTTCATTTCTCTGAATGTGACTATACTTATTTGATAGATAGATAAATATAATTGAATATTTACCAATGCTTCATGTTTTTTTACATCATTCATCAAATTCTTCTCAAACGCCAAAAGTCCTTCAATGGTATTACAAGGAAAGTTTTAGTTTGAAACTTTCCATGGGGAGTCTTGATCATTAACAAATTTTGAAGTTAAGAACAGAACTTTAATTCCATCCAACTCCTCATAAATATCGTTCAAAATACTTCGTTTCACATAGTTAACATGTTTAGATAATGCCGCCAATTCCTCATCAACATACTGAATCAATTCATCTAAAATAGTAATAATTTCAATATAATATTTTTTTTCAAAAGCAAATAGAATCAATTTATAATACATATAATATTTTAATGACCATTTTTATCAGTATGAATCGTCTTTGTTTTGCTTGTTTCTTTTTGAATAGTGTTTATCTGAACATTCTACTAACTTCAACAGTTCCAGAGAATATCAATATTCAATATGTAATTATTAAATTCTATTCTATAGAAATGACGGTTAATAAAAATTATATACCTTTTGCATTTCGATCTCGAAATGTACTATTATGTCGGGTTTCCTCATCTGATGATGCATCATCGGTCTTGGGATCATTCGATACATCACTTGGTGACTTCGAATTTCCTGCAAGTTCAGTTGAAGATTCATTTAATAACATTCGAGCAGCCAAATCCGTAATAATATGGCTATTTAGTTCAGTTTCAGAGTCATCAATTGTGCTTATGTTATCTATTGTAAGAGATCTTTGTACACGACGTAAAGCTTGACTACAAACCTCTACAATAAGAAAATCTCAAATAAAAAAATGCCAAATATTATATGAAATAATATATATATTCAACAGATTTGCAAGAAATTGATTCGATTCCTCATCAGTTTTTGAAAGAATAGCAACTTTGTAAGTAGGTCAATTCTTTTTAGCTGAATATGATCCTTTGTCCGTACTTTGTTGTGGATAATGACTCAATAAAGCATAGATATAACGTAATCACAATCTTTAATATTTAACAACACACATTTGCATGAAATATTTTTCACAGGGAAACACATCAATCCCCTTGAAAAAGAATTTATTTTCATAACATTAACCAAATCTGAAGGACGCGGTGGTGTGAAAGCAAGTTCTTTTCGTATTTCTAGATAACCATTAATGAAAATATCTTCTGCTTTTTTACTATCATCTAAATCAGTAAATATATTTTCAATAAGTATAATTTTATTATCACGTAACTGAACAACATTATCAGGACATTTATTATTAATAGTAAAACCATTAATTTGGAATGAAGTTATTTCAAAGCATATAATTTTGTTATTTATGGTTGATATGTTTTTATTTAGAACATAAGCTATTGTTGATTCACATTTTCCAATGTTCATATTATCTGATTTTTCAAGTGAATTTAGTTGATTAACAATGCGAGCTAAAGATTAAATAGGAGAATGGACGTAATTTTTGAATTTGCCAATAAAATGTTCTCCCCAAAAAGCAGAATAATCATCCAATGCGGCATTTAAATGTCTGATGTCATCGCACACATGAATTGAATTATGTATTATATATTCTCATTGTCTGAGAATCATCCCCAAATAACCATGGCATTAGAGTTACCAATTTCCGTGATAATTGTTCAGCAAAATCAACGTGTTCAACAGTATCTTTCGAACTATAAAGAATGCGTGCTGCAACATAAAGTAGTAGGAAATGCTGATACATATTTTTTTAGTTATACAAATTATAATATATTCAAAATGCGACACATCGTTAATGTTAATATCACGTTATTGAAACTCCATTGGCATATATTTTCCAAAAATTTTCAATAATTCTCCAAACAGCTTCAATTTTTCTAATGGTATTTTATTTGAAATGTTTATAGAGGTACATTCGATTAGTAAATTTTTAACAAGACCTAAATTTACAAGATGCATGCTTTCCAAGACAACATCTTTTACCGGATCAAAGTTTGAAATGTCTATTGAAGGTGAATAACAATCTGGTAAATGATGTTCAATCTGAGTCTCATTAATGAAACTCCTTTTGGTTCGTTTTGGACAGTTTATTTTTGAATAGATTCGTCTTGTATTAACTGTTTCACTTTCAACACAACATTTTTCGCATCCAAAGTAACCCGTAGGACCCTTGATACATTTTATATATGCGAGAGTTTGACCATCAGCTACATTACCTGTTATTTTGAATAAATATTTTCTACCATTTAGCTCTACACCATTTTCAATTGACTCATGTGATTCAGTTACAAAATCAAAAAATTAATCTGTTACACTTTTCGATTTAGAATTACCATAAAAAGTTGCAATCACAAATGATTGACACTGATAATTATTTTTATATAATTTACCAATGATATGCCAATTTGGCTTTGTAGATTATTGTAAATACTCATTCCATCGACAAATACCATCACTCCAATAACTTCACTATCAAAAATTTCAGGGATTATACGGTTATTCAGACTACTTTTTATTCCATGATAAATATATTCACTAATGGTATTACGCTTTGTTACAAGAGGTGTTGTTTCAAATGAATGTTTAAAACCTAATAAGGTAGGAGCAGTCATAGGTAGGTTCGTACAACCTTCACTCCTAAGAATCATTAACATCTCTGTATCGACATTTAAATGAATTTTACCAATGTTATTCAATGCCCAATTTTTAATGTTAATCAATATAGTTGTTTTTGTTACATTTTCACATGAAGAATTATTATTAATAATTTTTAATCGTTCACGTTGCATAAACAACTTGTCGAGATTTTTCGTTTCTGCAGTAGCCAATGAATTCCCAAGAATATCAGCAGTGTCATCAATATTTACATCACGTTGTTGATTAAAATTCTCACTAAAATTATTGACATAAATACCAATGCAGTTATACTCAAATTCGTCAGGTTTTTCATCATTATATTCTTCAATTTTCATATCATTCAAATTATCTTGATCTTTATAAGAACTTATTTTAATAATCATTTTGATAATTCTCTTTCACTAATTACTGATGATAACATATATTGTAAAGAACTTCGACCAATGACGTGATGTAATAATTAATTATTTTTCTGAAATTTGAAATGGAGGAAGCTATGTATTTATATCCGATCTACTACCGCGCTCATGACTGACTCGAAAATTTAACCAAAGATGACCGCGTCAATAATACCTGCGCAAAATGGTGTTGCTATCTCGCCTCTTGCTCATATCCAGCACAAAAATATTATTCAGTGAAGACATTATAACGTATTCATTCACAATTTAACACTTGTTTTATGACTGGCATGGAAATTTCAAATATAGATGGCGATTCGCTTTTGTTTTTAGTTTACTGAGCAACTCCTAGCTCGTGGTGGGCTAAGGAATTAAGAATAATTCGGTACAACTAGGCCGACGAGATCTGAACGAGGTTTGTATCCAATCATGCACCAAGCATGTTATTCAATTAACTATCCTTGGTTGTGTTTGACTGTCATCGAAGAATTGGAATTCACAGATTGTTTCTATAAGTTTACATAGAGATTCTACAGCACTGTCTGACAGAACCCCTGGAAAAACTAACTACATTCAAAGAGACAACTTCAGCTATCCCTGTCGAGTTTATACTGGAACTCTCTGTCTCTCTCTCTCTCTTCTCTCTATAAACACAGATATTCGCCGCCGCCATTTCCAATCCAAGTTGACAATTATAACATGGCGATGCACTGTGGATGTGGTATTCTGTAACGTCCGTTTTTTTTGTTATACAAAGAAGAAATTTTGAGAATTTTGCAAAATTTGTTTAGAAAATTTCATTCCAAAATTTACAAATATCATTTAAACGATGCGTCCTTGATTACTTATCCCAAAAGGAGTACAAACTCTTGGAAATTTTTGTAAGAAAGCTGAAGTTATCTTTTAGTGTTATGAACGAACGGTAATTATTATAATTATCTCCTATAAAATTATTCATTTCTCAATTAAAACATTTTGTGATATTTTTTAATATATTTATCATTATTTACAGCATATTCTGAACGTGAGAATGACAAGTAAATGCAACAATCAGTTATTGGACAAAAATGAAGTAAGTATTTTATATATACTTCCTGTTGTTTTTTTAATAATAATATTTTTTTGTGGTATTTTCATGATATTTTGTCATGTTTCATCTTTCAACATGGATCTTTCTATATCACTTGATATACCTTTGCCAGTCAAATATTCATTCGAATTTACCATTGGCAGTCATATTTCACAATCGTTAGTATAAGTAATATGTGATAATGTTGTTGTGTTTTTTTTTAATTCACAGATATTTCTTATCATTGTTTGAATATTTAGCGAGTTTATTCTTCATGAATATATTCCTGTTGATACTTCTATTTCATATTTTTATCACCAGCGATAATAAAATTCTGATGTATATATTTTCTCAATTTTTCAACACTTGAAGATGATTTTGATAAAGTTACAATGAATCACTGCACGATATTTACATTACCTAAATCACTTGATTGACAATAGAAAATCAGATATTGAGAGATGAAGTGGAGAACACTAACAATGTCATTGAATTCTCAAATGCTGTACCGAATGGTTCTGAAGATTCGGAGACCAACATATACTTCTGTATCTTGTTATTAATTAATCCCTTCATAATTTCAAAGAATCTTAGGAATCTATAAATCGCACCCTTTGATCAAAACTGTTTCAATTCAAAAAAATACGTTTCAATAATTTTTTTTGTTTAAATGAAAAAAAGGGCCAGTTCGTTTAGGTAAACCGGCGTATAGCTTCATCTATGAGACGCTAGAGAAAATATAGTTACTACAGTTTTATTCCGGTATAAGTATTTAAATCAGGGATCCAAAAATGAGATTATCTCGAGATGCGCGAGTTTTGAGTTGAAACAGTTTTTATCTGGGGGTGCGACATAATGTATGATAATAATAATAATTTCATAATAATACTAAATTATTATATATTTTTGATGTGATGATAAATTATCAAGCCGTATTTGATGGGCTCAGGTTGCTTACTGGGCTATGGATTTTTGTATACTTCGTAAAAAATTGTTGAAATACTCAAAAAATTTAATTCCACGAAAACTTCTAGATTGGACAACACAATCAACTTGATGATTAAAAATTCACCGCAACAAGTCGTAGTATACGATACCGAGCTCGTTTATTGAAGTAGTTTGTGAAAAATCGCTGACTTCCGGTTTTACCAGAAATAACACAAGACACGAGGACGATAGCGGCCGTGATATTTGTATAGCTAATCAATCAAGAAAGAGTTTGAGACTGAACACGACGTGTTTTATTCAATTTAGAAAAAATCATGTCAATTTTCGATACAACCGGAAGTATGGTCGAACATGGGAATGATAGATTTGATCCTACACACATGATCAATTGAATGAAAAAAAAGTCAAAAAAAAATTAATCGCTTCTCGAAATATTTTGTGTAGAATTATTGTAAGGTATTCGGGTTGATTTCCGGTATAACCGAAAGTGAGAGAAAATACTAGATAGATGTTTTTTGTACTGGGAGTCTGCATTGATAAAGAAAAAAAAATGGAAAACATCAATTTGTTGTCGAAATATCAGGGATGAACTGAATTTTAGTAATTTCACATTTCCAGTGAAACTGAAAGTGGAATCAATCTTCGAAACCACAGGGTTCCTCCTCTCCATGAAGCTAAAAAATAACAACAAAATCTTGATAAATATTTATTCGTTCTTGGAATATCATAGATCCTGCAAGCTGGATTATTTTAAACTCCAAGTCTCTCCGAGTTACCGAAAGTGAATGGCTAAGTTGAAAAAATGAATAGAGTAACCATTTCAACCATATCTAAATTATTCATAAAAAACCTAATAAAATTTCGAAAATATGAATTAGAGTACAATACGTCATCAACTAAACAAATTATCAAAATGTAGCAGAGACGGCTTTCGAAATGATTATTGATATTATATCTAAAAATAAGATTGAAAGATGGTCGAGCGCTGAAAAAATTATTCAGAAAAAAGTCAGTCGGAATATGAAATATAGAAAAATCCATGTTGAAAAATGAAACATGATAGAATATCATGAAAATACCAGAAAAAATATTCATATGTAAAAACAACGAGAAAAAGTAATAAAATACTTCATTTTTATCCAATAATTGTTTGTTGTATTTACTTGTCATTGTCACGTTCAAAATATGCTGCAGATAATGGTAAATATGTTGAGAAATTTCAGAAAGTGTTTCAGTTAAGGAAAGAGTAACTTTATAGGAAATCGTTATAATAATTACTTATCGTTTATAATACTAAAAGATAACTTGAACTCACTTATATGAATTCCTAGGAATTCGTACTTCTTCTTGAATACACAATCAAAGACGTTTTATTCGAATTATGTTTGTACATTATGGAACAAGTTTCTACAAATGATCCACAAATGTTGTGGTATTCTTGAAATTTCTTTTTCAAGATGTGTATCAATACAACAATATCAATCCTTTATCTCCCAATCGAATCGAGTAAATTTTGAAATATATCAGATAAAATTGAATCATGAATAAATTTTCATTCACGTCGCTCTTAATCGAATCATCGTTGAAAGTACAGGGTAGGTTCCCTTACCTTTTTGTTTATTCAATTTATTGTAGCAGTCATTTTATTAAGAATCTCAAGAAATAATTATATTTGAATATTTCTGTCCATTCGCCACCAACTTCAAAAAACAGGAAAGTTTATTATACTGACCTTTTCTAACGGATTTGGTTTTTATAATTATATGGTTTTTCAGTTTTCGCATATTTTCCTTATATTGATTATATAAAATATAAAAAGCGAGCCGTATTTTGCGGTCTCAAGTTCGCGTAGTGAACTATGGATTTTCGGATAGAATTATTGTGAGGTTTTCGGAACAATGTCCGATATAACCAGAAGTGAAAAAGATTCCAAGATAGCAATTTTTTTCCTACCAAAATTTCACATCGATCAAGAAAAAACGTTCGAAAAAATATTAATCTGTTTTCTAGATATCGAGGATAAACTGATTTTCAATTATTGCATACGTCCGGTATAATCAGAGCTGGATTCGATCTCCAATACAATAGAGTTCATCGTCTCCATGAACCTACCAAATGAAAAAAAAAATTTTAAAATTATTTATCCATTCTTAAGACGTTGTGGGTACGGATGTACTACCGTATGTACCAAAATAAGTTCTTTTTTTTTTTTTTTATTTAGTTCATAAAAAATTTTTAAATTACGAGTAAATCATAGTATGCTGCCTGCACGTTGATCACTACATGCTAATTACCTATATATATAAATTTCTTATATTGAATTTGAATTTCTTTTAGATTTCTTTTGTAAATTTCCACACAATAATGTATTATTCCTTAGAATATTGAGTTGTCCGTTCAGTATCTAAATGTTTTATGTAATTTTTACTAGAAAATTTTCTCCGTGTATTAATTGACTGCGATTTCATGAAATGTCGATTTGTTTGTTGCGTCATATTGTGTTTTTCGTGACTACGAAGCGTTGTGTACAAACTATGTAATTAGATTCCATATGAAGTACCGACAGTTTGTAAGATGTTTACGTTTTCTATGGTGAAACTGATTTCATTTGCTGATCACTTCGTTTGGCCGCACTAATGTAAATTGTCGATCGCGAACATCACCAAATAATTAATGTGAAAATATATACAGTATGTAGAGTAATCTCACTCCCAAAGAATAAGAATGACTCAACTATGAAATCAATAATTGGAATTTTATTAGAAAGAAAAATATTCGTTTCAATGTAATGAAAAGAATTCCTCTTGATTATAAAGATTGCAAAGATAAAGTGACTTACTTTATATATATACAAGATATATAAAAATACACTGTTCGTGTTACATTTGGTACTTGTTCATAACTAATCATCATTCATGACTATTACTGTGGAATTATTCTGATATAAGTCAATAAAGCTGTAGACATTCACTTCACACTATAAAAATAATACAGTTAATGAATGGGTTGATACTCTCACTCAGAGAATAATGAAAATCTCTCGATGATTGTTGACTCAGAATCATCGTTGATTTTTCCCTTGTATTTTTGGCATTACTGTGTTCAATACAGTGAACAATTATTCGTTGGATTTCACTTGTGCATTTACAATATTAATATATTATTTGAATGGAATAATAATATAATTTATAGTGCGATCATGTGCTATTTGATATAATTTATATCGAGCTCTTATATTAAACGTCGTAGTTATCGATGTGAAGATCGATGAACGACGTTATCAAGTAGCGGTTGTACGATGAAGTGACGATCGCATACGAGCCTCGTGTTTGTTTGAATGCTACAATTCAACGTCCCTTGTGACTGTGGTTACTGAGTATTGCTGTTTTTGATTCATCTACTGTTCTCCTCTTCATCTATTTTCGATACACCTATGCCCCATTGACTGACTAGATCCTGTAATAATTATCACAGTGCGAATAGCAGGGGCTTTCCGTTTATTCATTTAAGTACTTGAAACATCAGTGTTCTTCTTCTATAAGGTTGGCGGCCGTTATGTCCGTGCCGATATAACGTTTCAGTACAAACCAAATATATAACTTAGATTATTGTTATTACAATGATTCCAAACCTAATGGAAAAATAAATAATATATTGATGAGTAAAATCGAAATTTAACTAGATCATTTTGATATTTTTCAAACGCATAGTTTATATTTGTATAAAAATATGATATATTAAGGATAAATATTGACGACGGTATAGAAGTTGGTGAATTTCGTCGTTGGTCGTTTTGCACTGTTCTGCTATTCTGCTGACTCGATAGTCTGCTGATTGATGAAACTCTGCTTTAAATGCATTCTCTTGTTATGAACATGAATACGATGTTTGTTGTTGATATCTTACATATACGTGTGCTGATTATTACAGCGTATTTTACTTGTTTATCATCTTATTCGTAACCGTGTCCTAGATACTTGCTTTTATACAGTTATAATAATTGTTACTTGAATTTTTAATCATTTACACTTCCCTAAATATTGGATGTTTCGCAGGAAAAATTCTGAATAAGAAACTTGGATTTGCATTTTAGATTTTGTCAGCAAAATACTACATAGTATAATTGTACATTTGATGTTTACAACAAGATTACAGTAGAATTAGTTTTCTCAACTTACTAATTCCAAAGTTAATTAAATTTTTCAATTAATTATTTTTTCAATCCATGCGTAGTTGGTGCGGCCATTTGTGCCTATATCAGGGGTTTGTTCCATAGTTTTTAATTAATTTTTTTAGCGATAGTTAGTTGCACATCTTTATTTGATAGAATTCAGTTATTGATTGTAATACGTAGTTTGTAATCGTCATCAGTATTTTCTTTAGGTAGTAGTATTGTATTTTCTGTAATTTCATATAAATGCTCTGGCTAGTGTTGTTCCATATTAAGGCAACATATGTGATCATAGGCTCAATACACACTTTATGAATAATTAGCTTATTTTTATAGCAGAGGTTTTTACTTGAAAATTTGTATTTTAATATGCCTATCGCATTCATTGATTTTCGTACTATTTGATCAATATGAACGATGTGGTTGAGTTTTCGATCTAGTATGATACCTGCGTACTTGAAACCTACCAGATTTTGATTTGATAGTTTCATTTGATTCAGTGTTTACTTTTCCTTTTCAGCTTTGAAGAATAATCATTTTGTTTGCGTCACATTGATTTTATTTTCTCACCTTTGAAAGTAGTCATTAATAGTGTTTACATGATTTATCTTTCTTTCCTCTAACAGTTTGATGCTAGTAGTTGTATTTAAGATCGCTATGTCATCCGCGAAAAGGGTAATGTTTGTATTTAAAGAAGTTGTGTCATTGTTAAATGAAAAAAATTGAAGTTAAGATAAAAATTTCTTAATTCAATTATTTTTTCTCAGATTCTTTGTTCATATTATTTTACAATCAGCGCTTCAGGCCAAACGATATCGAACGCCCTCTCAATTTATAACAATATCATACCAGTGTTTTTTCTTATTTAATTCTTCTATAATCATTATCTCAGCTAGTCGTATAATAGTTCAATGAGCTAGTCTAAATCCGAATCGTTTCAGAATTACTATGTTGTTGGACTATATTGCTTTTCAGTTCGCTTATTCGAATGCCCCTGTATACAGGGGTATTAATAAAAGACTAGTCCTTACTAGTCCGGTCGGCCATCCGTATCCACGATATTTCCACGACGGTTAAATATTTTAAAAAATTCTTTCGTTTTATTTGTTGAGTTTATGGAGAGAATGAACTTTATGGTTTTGGAGATTGATTCTACTGACGGATACGCCGGAAATGTGCAATTACTGAAAATCAGTTTAGCCTCGATATCTCGAGAACAATGTTTTCTCAACCTTTTTTTTTATCGATGCGGAATATAAGTAGGAAAAAATTCTTTCTTGATTTTCCTCTCACTTTCGGTTATACCAGATTACGACTCGAAAACCTCCCAAAAATTCTACCCAAAACTCCGTAGCCCAGTGAGCGGATTCGGGATGATCTGCGAGAATTTCCTGACGGGACTTCAACCTGAAATCTTTGAATTGCAGATGATGAGACATGAACGTTTCCACTGAGCCAACACCAAGTTGTGAAATATTCTTCATATTTCACTATATGATATTTGATTATCAACTCATATAATAATGGATTTTTAGATTTGTGAATATTTTCAATTCCATATACAATATATATATTATATTTATTTGATCCAGATACATTATTTTATTTCTAGATCCAATTTTTAGAATGATCCAAAATGAGTTGAGAAAAAATTAATAAGATTAGAAGTTCCAAGTCCTTCACAACAGCCTATATATTTTATCACTCCTGGGTTTTTCCGGTTTATCTATGTTTGAAACCATCATGAATTATAATAATGCAATGGTCAACATTGTATTACCATAAGCGAAATTCATAATAGAAGCGTATTTTTCAGCGGAGGCAAATATATTATATTGAAGAAATTTATTTTCATTCAACTCCACATTATCCGAAGTTAATGCTCGACTTTCGGTCCGGAAATTAACCGAAACAAAAAATGGGACAGCTGATAAACAAAAATCTATTATACAGATTCGTATGTATGTCATGTATATTTGTAAAAAGTTTTGAAGTGTTTGATCGTCCAGTTATTTAGAAATTAATTGAGTTGACTGTTTTCTGGTACTCTCCTTGTTTTTTTGTTTGATACGATAGCATTTCATGGAAATAACGCTACTTTTAAATTTAATCGCTTTTGAAATATATATATACAGGGTATTCCATCTCAAACGAGCCACCCCGTATATTTCTTATCCCATAGTGATTGGAAAAATTTCCCGAAACACGTCGAGTGATTTTGTTTGGGGGACATCTTTTGACGTACATTTGAGGCTTGAACGAACAACCCCCTAAGAGGGGGTGCTTCAACCTCTAAAAATTTAATAAGGGAGAGGGGTTGAGTGATACCTCATTTGAAAGGTCTTGGAAGCCTCTTTACAACGGTGTGTGAGAAACTTAATTTTGATGAACCCTTTCCGCCAAAAATCAATTTTTTAGCTCAAATGAGCCACCTTGAATATTTTGGTTATTTTTACAATGTACAAGCCTATTTTTATTAAGCCCTTTTTACAAACTTGAAAAATCTTAAAAAAATCACATTCTAAAAAAATTTAATTGTTTTATCATGTTTACAATCAAAAAAATTAAATCTGCGTTTTTAAATCAAATGTTCAAATTGTCCTCCATTGACTTCCATACAATAATACAATCTTGACTGAAAACCGTCTCTAACATGGTTCAGCATCATTAAAGTTATTTGACGACACTCATTTACAATTCGTTGGCGTAGTTCGTCCAAATTCTTAGGCTGAGTCACAAAAATCTTGGACTTAAGATGTCCCCACAAGAAGAAGTCTAGAAGGTTCAGGTCAGGAGATCGGGCAGGCCACTCCATAGGACCTCTTCTTCCAATCCAACGACCTGGGTATTTCAAATTGAGGTATTGGCGAACTGGTGCGACGTAGTGAGGAGGAGCTCCGTCTTGTTGGAAATGCAATTGTTGTTCAAGTAGTAGAGGATCATTTTCTAATTTTTCTGTTATTAACAGATCAATCGCATTTTCCAGCATTTCAAGATAAATTTCGCCATTTAAATCACCAGGAATAAACAGAGGTTCAATTAGGTGGTCTCCCAAAATTCCTACCCAAACGTTCAGCTTTTCCGGATGTTGAGTGTGAGCTTCTCGAAATACATGAGGATTTGTATCGCTCCAAAATCTACAGTTATGTCGGTTAAACTCTCCATTAAGTGAAAAAGTGCATTCGTCAGAAAAGCAAACGTTGTACAAGAAATTTGGGTTATTGTTGATACGCTCGGCCATAATTTCGCAAAACTCTTGCCTTCGATCCAAATCATCATCATTTAATTCATGAATTAATTTAATTTTGTACGGATGGAACTTGTGTTTATGTAAAATTCTGAAAACGTTAGATCGGGAAATACCGGAAGCTGCAGAAAGTTGTACAGATTGCGTGTTTGGCATAAGTTGGACATGTCCCAATACCGCCACAGCTGCTCCTTCATCATTCACAATTCCAATGGGTGCCCTTTTTTCATTCATTACTGAACCCGTCTCAACAAATTTTGAAATCAATTCCATTACGTACTTATGACGAACGCTACGTTCAGGATGGTTTTGGTTAAATATCCTTGCAGCCGCTCGGGCGCTCTTCTGATTTTGAAAATACAGGCTAACCAGCTCAACACGTTCCTGCAATGTGTACACCATAAATATTTTTAAAATTTTAAACAAATCAGCAAAGTAGTAACTCAACAAATTGATACATCAAATGATCGAAAAAACGTATTATAACCAGATGAACACCTTCTAAGAACAAAAATTGAAGGCAACATGAGGAAAAAACAATTAAATTTTTTTAGAATGTGATTTTTTTAAGATTTTTCAAGTTTTTAAAAAGGGCTTAATAAAAATGGGCTTGTACATTGTAAAAATAACCAAAATATTCAAGGTGGCTCATTTGAGCTAAAAAATTGATTTTTGGCGGAAAGGGTTCATCAAAATTAAGTTTCTCACACACCGTTGTAAAGAGGCTTCCAAGACCTTTCAAATGAGGTATCACTCAACTCCTCTCCCCTATTAAGTTTTTAGGGGTTGAAGCACCCCCTCTTAGGGGGTTGTTCGTTCAAGCCTCAAATGTACGTCAAAAGATGTCCCCCAAACAAAATCACTCGACGTGTTTCGGGAAATTTTTCCAATCACTATGGGATAAGAAATATACGGAGTGGCTCGTTTGAGATGGAATACCCTGTATATGTATATTCTCTTCATCACGCAGTGATTTGAAATTTGAATTTTCCTGAAATTGCTATTTTCTGACTATTTCGATGATGTTGAATCTGGAAAACATGATTTTGAAGGAATGTCTATCTATACGTCGATCTGTCCATATTCAACATATGCTTTCGTTGTTCGGAAGCTGTTTATTTTCACACTTTACGTGTCCAAAAACCATCACCGGGGAAGGATTTTGTGCTTTGATTCAGCCGGATCCGTCATTTGGTTCGGCAGAAAATGACATTTTTATAATTTGTTCAATTCGGCTTGATCTTTTTGATTTTACTTCATCCATTATCTTGGAAGTGTTTCCACCAATTGTTCTGTTGTTTTGCATGCCAAAAGTCATTTTTTTGTCGCAGGAATAAGATAAAAAGCATATCACGAGAAGAATTTTTCAAGATATTGCGAATCAAAATAGATTTCTAATTTTCGAAGGGGATTTGGCTGCAAAACAAGTCGGACAAACAAGCGAACAATCGAGCGGATGATATCCATACAACGAATTCTTCATGTGAGTGCTCTAACACGAGTTTCTGTGCAAGAAATTTTAGAATTGGAAGAAAATACATGAAAAATCTGCTGGCAATTACTCAGGCTTTCCTTATTAACCCTTTCGCTACGAGCGGTGACTATAGTCACCCAATACCTGACGCTTTTTTTTTTTTTCTTACAACCGCACAACGTATAAGTTCATATAAATAAGAAATATTGTTATTGCTTAAACGATACAAACGTATTTAGGTTCATTATGGTAAAAAAAGTCAATAAGACGACGAACTAAGTAAGGAGAAGGGGAGGACAAAATACGCTCACTACGTACGGGGGCCCGTACTGCGGGAGTAGTGCGCCGTAGAATCTGTCCGTAGCGAAAGGGTTAACGAGCTGTGAAAAAGATGAGGGATGACTAGAAAGCGGTTCGAATTAAATAATGATATAATAATGAAGTTGTTGAATTATTTGTGTGAAAAAATTTGATCATTCTCTATCACAGGCACCATCTCCATCTACTTTTTCCTATACTTGAGTTCATTATCATATGTGGACAATTCATGATGCTACTTGAGTCCAAAAATTACTACACCCAGTCATACATGATTACTCAATAATTATACATGATCATGAGAGATTCGATGTAATCATATCTAACTCCTGTTCCGCAATTATGAAGAAAATTTTCACTATGAATCAGGCGTAATGTGGAACTGCATTTTTTCACATTTACTGGCTGCAGCTATGTTCATTCTTTTTTTTTCGTTTATCCAATGGCATATTTTCTTTTCTGACAGGCGGGACTTCCGTGATTCATCTTTTCATTCATGATGCATACTTCTTCCCCACCACTGAACGTGTTCATTCTCATATTCATGCGGAAAATTGGCAACGTACCCTATGTAGCGCATATATTTCACACATGAAACCTTACGCATCTGTTGCATGGATGCTTATACATAACCATCGTCGATTTCAGCACTAACATTTTTTTTGTTTATTTTATGTTCTAGGTTTTTCATCGAAAAAATTTGAAATCAGTGAAATACTGTTTTTTTTTTTGTGATCAGTAATTACTTGTCAGGCGCTAGCAACAGAAACAGCCAGTGCGGATGTGTTTTCAATATTGAATAAATATTGATTTACTTTAGAAAAAAAATTAAAATTATCAAACACTGAATCAATTTAGAACGAATCCATTTCATTATATTTTACCAATATAAAATTGAACAATTTTATTATATACTAGGTGATTAATTCATGTGAAAATAAGGAGCTTTGATAACCGATTTTCATCCATTTGCAAGAACAAATAAATTAAAAATCTCACTCGTCTAGCTGAAAGAAAAACAGAAAAATACGACTAAAAACCTACTTATTCACAAAAAGTTACTTTAAAACCGAACGGAGAAATAATCATGATCATACTTATTATAGAAATCAAGCGAAAAATGTATAGGCGTAGTACGACCGATAACGATGTCTATTCTCACGCATCTCTCTGTGATTGGGTTGCTCGCTCACTTCTATACGCGATGCCCCCGCCACACCGCTCCGGAATACGTGGCGCTATGAAATTTTTATTGAACTTGAAAATTGAATATCTTTCGATTCAGTGTGTCGATCTCGATGAACTGAACACTAAATGTTACTCTGACTGAAGTTTTATATTTTACAGAAATTATATTTCGAATTCAATAGGTGGTTTTTGCGTGATGCGCGCACAACCGAACCGACAAACAGACGAAAATTTCAAAAATGTTTTTTTTACGTTCTATTACATATTCTTCACGTCCCTCAGTTATGTTTTCGTAGAAATCTCCAATGTACAGACACAGAAAATTTATGATTTTATTATATGTATAGATGACATGAACTTGAATATTTTGAAATTCGTCATGTGTAATCATTCGTTGGACTCAGCCAAGCCACTACTTAAATTGGCACGAGCTTCGAGCGATAGGTTGAATCCTATTTAGACATGAAATCATTTTGATTGTTACTATTAGAATAATGAATTCTTTTCAAAAGATTCTCTCCTTTTTGAATTTTACTGAATCATACAGAATGTAAAAGATATTGGGATACAGTCCAGAAGAATTTTTAGAAATTGTAGGGTCAAATTGAAATTGGAAACTCGTCAATGCATCTAACTCCATTGTCATAATTTCACTCTTGAGACGTTAGTGTGGAAATAGTATTTGAAGAAATTTTGCAGGGAAGTGAAGCTGATTCAGAATGAGCGACACGCCACTATATTGCATATTGCCCTCATCATAACTCATTTGAGAACACTTAGATTGAAAATAGAGTTCAAATTTTACTGTCAGCCCAAATAACAAAAGAAACAACCGTATCTAAGGTGATTCTAGATTGTGAATTTCGTCATAGGTTCAAATAAGAAATCACGTAGGTGAGTAAACTTACCCTATATTTGTCATTATATTACTGACATAAGAAAAAATAAAGATAACGATATATGATTTACTTCGATATCGAACTTTCATTTTGTCAGAATTATTGGATAGATACATATTTTCATCATGAAATATATGAGATAATTGTGAAGATTTCGAATAATTACAACGGGCAAGCACTCATGTCTGAAGCTCATCATATATATGTGTACGTGAATCCATTAATATATGATTCGTCGAATAATATTTTGAAGAAAATTTATCAGTCTTTCATATTCCACATTTATGTACATATCGAAAAAGCTGATAAAATTTTGGAACATGTCTATTGGTCGGGAGTGATAGTTGTATTGAATATTATGTTGAATACTGATTTCACGATCAAACATAACTGAACATGAAAGGAAGATAAGATGAACGGACAAACCGTTCCATACGGTCACCGCCCGAGTATAATTTTTTCACCCGGAATCGGACTTCTTGCAGAGCCTACACTTTTATAATATCGACGGTTAACGAAAATCTTTACTACATCAAACCGCATAATAATTTTGGACCTCCAGAGCTTAAATTGGATGTCCAAGGTGGTTCTTATTTCCTTTTTCTTCATTATATTATATAATTCATTAGTATTAATTTTACATTAAATTATTAGTTATTAGTCAGATATTCATGCATGAATTTACCAGTATAAGATGAACAATGTGATGCTTTTCATATACCTTATTTGTCACATACTAATGGTATAATTGTCCTACAAAATAACTATCTAGCTATACACAATGCCAAATACCAATCAATGTTTGCGGATTAAGTGAATGTTATTTATATGTTGATTATCCTATAAAAAGTTTCGTTGTAATAGTATAAAGAGATGATTATTTTTTATAAAATATTATATCTAAATTATAAGTTTTTTATTTTAATCATTATTTAACTCTTTGTGTCACGAGCTCTCTAGGCAATAAAAATCCCGTTTTTATCATTATATATTATATATTATATATTTTTTAATATATATAATATATATATAATATAAAATATAAAATGAAAGCTCATGCAAAGATGGTACAACAATGTACCACCATGACTGAAAAAGTTAAGATATATTGTTAATAACGATTGAGAAAATATGTTGAATTAATTAAGTTTGTTCTTAGGTACCTAATTTCTAATCTATCCATATTCATATATCTTTATATATAAAAATCGTCTGTAAGAACCTTTGTAATCATACTCCTCCTAAACGGCTGGACCGATTTTGATGAAATTTTTTTTGGTGTATTTCTGTGAGCTCGAGGATGGTTTAGATTCACAATTCAGTCCACTGGAATATCTTTATTTCATTTATTTAACAATTTAAAGAGGGAAATTTGTATTTTTTTGAGATAACTGAAAAACTACTGGACCGATTCCAGAAATTGTTTCACTCTCAGAAAGCTATATCATCCCCGAGTGACATAGGCTATATTTTCCACTAGAAAATTTCGAGGATAAGTAGTACAACTTCAACAGTGTAAAAATATCAGGAATTATTAGCTATTGTCGCGTGCGCTACAAAAACCGTAAGACGTACATCGGAACAATGTATGACGAAAATGTACCTCTTTAATAGTTCTACAAAAAAGTCCGCGACAGCATATGTCTATCTCTCAAGGTTAACATACCATTACTCTTTTATTATAATCAAATTTTTGTCGAAATAAAGCATTATTTCGAAGGGTGTTTCTATGAATATGGTATCGATTCTCATCCGAATAAATATGTTCTCCATCACAAGTATATAATTTAGTACAAAATTGCCTTCTACATCATTCGATTTCAATAAATATTTCAGAAGATATCGCAGGTTGAAGATAAAGCCGTAAAAAATAATTCTGCAGTGCTTGACGACGGCAACCCAAAATATTTTTCCCAAGATCAGACAGCGCTGCGATCGAAGTATCCCGGTAGTCGGCGCAATGTTGTGTTTTTGTGTCATAGACAACTGGCTATGTGTTATTCACTCTGTTTCTGTTATAAAGTTCTAGCCAAATTTATATTTTTATTCAATTGTAATGACGTTTGATAGTATAATAACGTTTTAGTAAAAATTTTCATCTGATGGTCCTCTCAATAAACTTTCAAATTTGAGATACCTATATCACATGTGTACAGGACAACGTCTGTCGGGTCCGCTAGTATATTATAAATGCGAATGTAACTCTGTGTGTAACGTTATCACGGCTGAACTACTGCACGGATTTATATGAAATTTAGTGTCGAGATAGCTTGAATGCTAGGGAAGAACATAGGCTATTCTTTTTATTTTTTCAATAAACCCTTGAAAGGATGAAATAGCGGGTGGAAGTTTTTATGCGCCAAAAAACAAAAGAATGTCGCGCATTTCAAAATATATTCAAATTTGTTTTTTTTTTTTTGTTTGACAGATCTAAGATTCTAACACATTCACATCACATATGATGTGATATTAGGCAATTTTTCTTTGTTTAGGAAGGAAAATATATTTTGCATTCAGAACGTCAGAAAAATAATCTATATCGAATATTTTTGTGAACATTGTTCATTTTAATCATTATTTTGGTTTAAATATTTGTTGCTGTTCCATTGAACGTTAATTGTTATTTTAAATAATATTGATGAGTAGAAATATTTAGTCATAAGCATAGCAAATATTTTCAAAATAATTCATTTGACATATTCGATTTTTCTGTTCCATTTTCTTTTTTTTTTTTTTTTTTTCGTAGTTCTCTTTCTTTCAACTATTGTTGACAACTAAATTATTATTATTATCATTAAATTATTATTGAATCATTCAAATATACGATATTTTTCTAAAATTTTCATTTGGAAATTTTTTTTTGTTGCCAGTTCACAGATTCAATCAATCATTGAGTTGTTGTTTTCTTCGAATAAAAGTACGGATTGCATGAAAAAAATTATAAAAATAATATTCGTCAGTACTATTCATTCCTATCATTACTTTGGTCGAAATTTTTTGTGCTGATTGGTTGGAAATCAAGGATTGTTCCGGATAATATAGATGAGTGAAAATATTTAGTCATCATCATAAAATTAATTTTTGAAATAATTTATTGGACGTATTCAATTTTTCATATCCATTTTCTTTCTTCTATATTTGTAGTTGTTGTTGTTTTTTTTTTCAAATATTTGATTATATCCTTCATCAAAATTACGAGAAGGTATTTTCTCACAATATTCCTTAGAAGATTTTTCTGTTTTCCCCTGTCAGTTTTCATATTTGATTATTTTCTCATCGTATATGCTGTGATGTTATCGAGTTCTTCTTTTTTTCAAATAAAAGTACGGTCTTCACAGAAAAAATTATATAAATAATATTTGTGATATATTATCCTGAATATTATTCATTCCCATCATTATTTTGATTCAATTATTTTTCCTCTCCATTTCTTTTCCATTTTTTGAGTAGTTACTTCTTCTTTACAACAATTGCATTGTATTTTTCATTGAAAATATCAGAAAATATTTTCCCACAAGTTTTGTTTGAAAATTCTTTTGTTTTTCCCTGTCAATTTTGAGATGTGATTACGTTCTCATCGTATAGACTATGATATTAGTGAGTTCTTCTTTCTATCGAGAAAAAGTAGGTCTCGCATAAAAGACGTCCTAAAATGAATATTTGTAACATATTTTCGTGAATATTGTTCATTACTATCATTATTTTGCTTGAAAATTTTTTTCTTCATTTGTTTTCGTTTTTGAGTAGTTATTTCTTCATCTCAATTAGTGCATTGTATTTTTCATCGAAAATATTAAAAAGTATTTTCTTACAAATTTTGGTTGAAATTTTTCTTGTTTTTTTCATGTCAGTTTTCAAATTTGATCATGTTTTCATCGTATGAACTGTGATATTATTGTAGAGTTTTTCTTTTCTTTGATACGAAGTACGTCTCGCACAGAAAACGAGTTAGAATAAATATTTATAACATATTTTTGTGAACATTGTACATTACTATTATCATTTTGGTTGAAATTTTTTTTCTATTCATTTCTTTTCCTCTTTTCGAGTAGCCATTTTTTCTTTACAACTAAATGTGGCGTGCTCACGTGTATCCAACCCACAAAATTTATATGGATTTGCGAAAGAGAAGAAGACGAAAAACGTACTTTATAAATCTGTGTTAAGTTGATCGATTCAATTGATTGAGAACGAATGTAATAATAATTGTATGATAGTTATAATGAATACAATTGAGGATTAATAATTGTAGAAATAATTGGTGAGGTTTCGGGTTTTAACCGGTAAGAATACGGCACAGTAAGGTTTTTTTTTTCTTACGGTGCATGATGCATTTCTTCCCTCACAAAACAAAAAAAAATAAATAAATAAATAAATGAATAAATAAATGAATAAATAAATAAAAACCAAGATACTGGCAAATACTAAATTCGAAAGTTACTTAGTCACGAACGCATCACACTAATTCCACGCGAACGAAGTCGTAGATAACAGCTAGTTTATCAATAAGTGTCAAATAATAAGATGTAAATATCAATCAGTGATTATATAAATCTATGCTGTTTTGAATTTGATGATAAAAAATTAAAAATAGTCATATTCATCTTCAATCTAATTCAATCGATCCTGTCATCACTAACTTTTATGATAGGCAGTTATAAGATCACTAACCCACAGCACAACTATATTATGATAAAGCGGAAACATTCACATAGATAATTTATTTAATACACCGCGTATTTTTATTAACTGTATAATCAACATTGATTCTGAGTCAAGGAATGTTGTAGGTCTGTGATACTTGCTCAGCTGTGAATTCATGATTTTCGAGAGAGAGTGGCATAATCAGTACTGTTCTCTGTGCATTCCAATCTAATTCAATTCAAATTTGAAAGAATTCTTCATCGGCGAGTATAGCATCATGAGGCTCTAACAAATCTTAAATTTACTATAGGTTATTGAAACGATTGAAACTTGTCCATTAGGTGTATACCCTATAAGGACTTTCGCTCGAAATATCCTCTCATATCCAAAATATAAATGATTCCGATCTTCTATCGTTACTGGTTATTATACTGGAATTCCCGTGCAATCAATAATCATCCACCAATCCCTATAATTTTCTTTGAAAATATCAGGCATTATTAATTGGTCTTTTATAAAAACTATAGTCAGCTACGGTACAAGTAATATGCAAGCTTTTGATAAATAGGGTCAAATCGAAAGAAAAATTGTTGATAGACTTGAATGAAAAACTTGAAATAATACTCTTATCGCTGAAAAATATAGGACTGTTTTCATTTTTATGAAAAATGTAAACAGTCTATTCGATATAGATTTTTCGATGATTCGAAATTTTTTTGGTATTTCGAGATACATTTTGATTTAAAACATTCATCTATATTTTGAATCTTTACATTATGATACCTCCAAAATCTAGTGAATTTTCGTTATTTTTTTTTCAAAAAAATACCATGGAATCCAGGAAAATATTCGATATCCATTTCAAGATCAATGAAATTAGAACCTGATGCTTTATCTTTATAGGTTGCACATGGTCCATAATATTCATCTTTCATGTTCTTAATTTCATTCATTATCTTCCATTGTGTTATGGATGTATGAGTTCGTACGGATGAATCAGTTCTATCAACATAATGATAATAATCAGTTGTGAAAAACATTGATTCATTGATATTTTTACTTTATTTTCGGTTACCAATGACTTATTTCAACGTTGTCATATGCATACAAATCTGTAATGTATGACAATTTATCAGAATTACAAATTTTCGACCTATCTATTGTAGATTTTCGTTTTTGATTAAACAAAAAAAAGTGCCACTTTTTTGTATACATTTGGAGAAATTATTAATACGAAACTTAGGTTGAACCAGTACTCGGATTTTGCATTGTCCATAAAATTTGTACTGCATTTGTTACGATATTTTTTGGGTTGCTGAAGAGTTTCATCGGCATTTGAAAATCAACAATTTTGTATCAATATATTCCCGAGTCGAAATTTTCGACCTATCTTACTGTCCTAGAGCTGCATTTCTTTTGTTCTTCAATTTTAGAAGAGGATGATCGATAGATTCTTGGCCGCAAACCTTGTCCCTGAGCCGCACTGAGGGTCCAAATCATAAAATTGTGGACCTCGAACCAACACCTAGAATCTCAAAATGGATTAAAACTATGAAATTCTCGATTTTCGTCTACTTGAAACAATTTTATGATACATCATAAAAGGTCGAGAGCGGACGAAAGTCGAGAATTTTGTTGTTTAGATCCACATTGAGGCTCTATACGTCTGTTTCATTGGAAAAAAGTTATTTCGAATCGATATATATATATATATATATATATTAGACTGTTTCAAAAAAATCAACTATTTTTTTTTTTCCAAAGTATATCGAGAATATTGTCGGAAATGATGAAAAAAAAAAAAATACTGTGTAAGTTGGAGCCCTTGATATTGATATTAAGAGGTGCCGTATCGCAAATTTCAATTTTTCATTCAATTAACATAGGAAAAACTTCTTTTTAGTTTTTGGAATTTTATTTTACAGGAAATTACAGTACTTATTACTAGTTATAAGTGAATACAGAAAAAAATTCCCGAATTGTATTAATATATTTTTATGTAACAATTGTTTATTTTATTACGAAAAAATGAATTCCTCATGCGCATTGAGAATATATTTTCAATAAGATATTTTTACGTAGATGAATTATCTTTTCATGGTTAAACAAAAATATATTTTCCCAAAAAATTTCATTGTAATCATTTTCATATTTTGTAGAATGAAAATTGTTTATCATAAATTGATTTCGTTCATTTAAGAACTTATATAAATATTTTAGAACCTATTTTTAGCTTGATAAGAATTTTTCTCAAGAAATATTTATAACTAATTCGAGTAAAGTTGATAGTTTCATCGAAAAATTGAAAAAAAAAATTGTGAATTTATCATGAATCCGACTCGAACCCCAAATAACTTTCACCAAAGCAGATTTGCCGAAAATTCATAAGAACCCTTTTTGTAGAGCGTAAAATTTTTCACAGGAACATATTTTGATCTTTTCGAAGTATTATTCTGTTAATGAGCTATAAAATTCCAAAGTGCAAAAAAAGTTTTTCCTACGTTATTTGGATAGAAAATTGGAATATGCAATGCGGCACCTCTTAATATTAATATTAAGGTCTCCAACTTACACAGCATTTTTTTTTTCATTTCCGACAATATTCTCGATATACTTTGGAAAAAAAAAATAGTCGATTCTTTTAAAACAGTTTAATGTATATACATATAATTGGGTCGTGATATATGAATATAATTATATATATCTCTCTATATAAATTATATATGTACAATTTGTTGAGAATCAATGTATATTTAAATGAAAATTACACACACATATATATTAAATACATATACAATTATTATTATTTATATTTATTTGATTCGAAAATTATATCAATAATCGTATTAATTTCTTCATAAATTTTTCATCAATTTTTCATTTAATAAATTATAAGGTAGAAATTATTAATCAATAAATCATATAAATATGTGAAATTAAATAAGAATGATTGCATGTCTACTACTATTCACTATTAATTTTTGTAATGATAAATTCATGGATAGCGCTTTGGTTTGCGTGCCTGTTTTGTAAAATGCAGTCCGAGGGTTCCGGGTTCGAGTCTCGTCAACTAATATTCTGTTTTTTCTAGATTTATGTTTCAATATTTCATGTTTAATGTCTAATTTTCAAATTATTTTCCAGGTCTCCTACATAAAATTATAACGCCTGATTAAGAATTGATAATTCAATGTAAAGTTAATACTAATAAATTACAGCAACAATTACCCATATAAAACAATAATCAATTTTGTGAAATATGTGAAAATTATAATTTTTTTTTTCTTCTCAAACTTCGCTTATTTATCAATGAAAGCGTTACATACATTGATAGTCACCTTCTCAAAATGGAGAGCACGCTTATTATTTTTTTGATCCGCAATCATTTTCATTATAGCAAATAATTATTTCTGGCCATCTTCCAATAAATGTGATATGCGAAAGAAAAATGTACCCAACCCGTGAGTATTCGACCCTCCCTGAATTTCATAAATTTCGACTATCTAGGAAAAAGGGTGTCATAAATCATCGGTAAATATTCGTCCTCCGACCGATATTCAACTTCAAAGTGGAGAAAAGGAAAATAAGAACTACCTCAGATGTCGAAAATCAGCTCTGGAGCCAAAAAATTATCATGTAATTCAGTGCAATAAAAATTATCTTTAATCCTCAGAGCAATGAATGTAGGTTGTAAGGGGCAAAGTTCCGGCTAAAAATTTCAACTCAGGTTGTTGAATATTAAAAAAACCTAAAATGAATATATGATTCGATTATAAATCAATATGAGTATCATACGATAATAATCTGAATACATGTGCAAGAGAAGTGATCCAAAAATGTGAGATTTTCAAATAAATCGATAAAATATTTTCATCAAATTTAGGAAGAAAATGAATAACTCTACCGTGAGAGTGGTTAATAATATGTCATGATTTTTTTCAGATGTTTCAATGTCAGTTGAAGATATAATACTAATACATTCAATATGATTATAGCAATAGATAATATTACAGATAGAATATACAATTATTGAAAACTGATTCATGCGTATGTAAGGTACTTCATAACAATGAGATAAGCAGTGAGTCTTCTTAGAGGGACGGCGGGACCGGCAAGGGGGGGGGGGGGTGAGCTTTATATTAGCGTGGCACTTGGTGTATACGACAACGGATTTCTATTTCGGTTGTGACGTGAGAAAAACGGCGCGCCAACGTGACATAACCCACAGGTTAGTGGCCTTCTCGCGACACTTGCTTAATTCATATGTACTTTTCTTCACATCATTGTGTTATCTGCCAAGCTGATAAACTCATGGCTCTATTAAGTACAACTACTGTGAGGATATATTAATAATATCAAATTAATGCGTCGAGAGAAAAAATATAAGTATCGCTCTCGGATATCTTTTACCTATTTCCGCGAAATAATTTCACTCTTAATATCTATCTCGTCGACAAAAAAGTTTAATCATTCCCCAGCGGATTTTTCAGGTATTTGCAATGAATTTCCGAATTTTTTAAGCGAAAATTTGTTTCAGGGTACACCCATGAAGAATTCGTCGCCAGTTCTTCGAATGTGTATGTTGCTCCTACATACGATCGCTAGGTCACTCGCTAGGCAAACTTTTTGTGGCCACAACTTATCTGAAGATTATGAAGTGATTTTGCATTTCTTTCCAACTAAAAATTCGTCACATAGTCTAGTTGCTCATCTGGTTCCGATAACCAGTTTCGTTTCCCATTTTCAGAGAAAAAAAATCAGAACTTTTTCGATCGAATTTTCAAATTGACTAATCATTTCAACGGTTGAAACTCGTCCAAGTAGAGATTGACGAAGAATCTCGGTGATTTTTCCTTCTATCTTCTATGTTGAGTAACATTTCGGTGCTGGTAATTCTTGATATCGATCAATTATGTATTTCAGTATCACGAAAATGGATATTCTGGTTTTGCTTGTACTTCCATTTATACCGGAAACTATTATTTTTACAAAGAATATCCAAAATACATGGTATTTGGGCTGAAACTCTTCTTCAACTCATCGCTTATATAGAATTGATAATCAGCATTTATTCTATATGAAATTCTACGGATGGTAACAATGGAAGTCAATAATTTTATATGAAATACGTCGAAAATAAATCGTGTTTGGGACACAAACTTCTTTTCGACTAGCTCAATATGTGAATATCAAGACTACTATCCCCCTTGTGCAAAATCATACTAACGGTCAAACCAAAAGTGAGCGTTTTTAGAAAATCTAGTTGAATACATGCCGAGTATAGGCTTCAATGAATCAATAGAAGGAATATTCTACAACACAATGATTCAAAGAAACGATATAGGATCGTCAGCAACAATTTCATCCCGAGTCGAAATTTTTAGCCGGAACTTTGCCCCTTACAACCTACATTCATTGCTCTGAGGATTAAAGATAATTTTTATTGCACTGAATTACATGATAATTTTTTGGCTCCAGAGCTGATTTTCGACATCTGAGGTAGTTCTTATTTCCCTTTTCTCCACTTTGAAGTTGAATATCAGTCGGAGGACAAATATTCACCGATGATTTATGACACCCTTTTTCCCAGGTAGCCGAAATTTATGAAATTCAGGTAGGTTCGAATACTCATGGGATGGGTACATTTTTCTTTTGTATATCAAATTTATTAAAAGATGACCAAAAATAATTTTTTGCTATAGCGAAAATGATTACGGATCAAAAAAATAATAAGTGTGCTCTCCATTATAAGAAGGTGACGATTGATGTATGTAACGCTTTCATTGGTGAATAAGCGAAATTCAAGGAAAAATAAAATTATAAATTTCACATATTCCACGCAATTAATTATTGTTTTATATGTAATTTTTACCGTAATTTGTTAGTATTAATTTCAGATTGAATTAATAATTCGTATCCAGGTGTTTCAATTTGATGTAGGAGACCTGGAAGATAATTCGAGAATCAGACATTGAACATTGAACATTAAAACATAAATCTATAATGAAAACAGAATATTAGTTGACGAGACTCGAACCTGGAACCCTTTGACTGCATCCTAAGAAACAGGCACTCGAACCAATGCGCCATGCATGAACGTGCCGTTTTAAAAATTAATAGTGAATAGTAGTAGACATGTAATTATTTTCGATTAATTATTACATATTTATATAATCTATTGATTAATAATTTCAACCTTAAAATTCATTTCAATAAAATTATTTAATAAAATGAATTGAATAAAAAGTTAATGAAAAATTTATAAAAAAATTAATACGATTATCGATGTAATTTTCACATCAAATGAATAATAATTATGCATAATTATACAAACATAATATATTGAAAAACCACAAAATATAAAATGATTAAAGTTATTTATTTCAAAATTTTTTTTGTCATTTACATTCAAACTTAATATTTTATTACAAAAAAAGTATATTCATTTTTGAACATGAGTTTTTATGTTATTTAATATTCTAATATTTGTTCTATGTTGGTGGTGGATGTGGTGAACATGAATATGATGATAATGATGATGGTGGATTTAATGTTTGTGATGCTGAATGATTTGGTGGTTGTGCTGAGTATGGATATGATGATGATGGTGGATATAATGTTTGTGATGTTGATTGCGTTTTCGTATTTTGGCACTTTGAACAATCATCTTCGCTTGAGTTCAAAGTTTCCAAACAAATGTAGCAATAATAATGCTTGATATAATTTTGTGATTGATTCATGAACAGCGGAAAGAATTTCTTGAATTTATATAAACTATTTCGATGAAGTCCATTACTCAGACAATGTAAATTCAATACTGTTAGAATGTCACTCAAACATGATTGCGTAATATTGTGGGATATAATTGATTTAATTCAAGTTTTTCTTACCTCATTAGTCACTTGTGCTAGTGCCATGCCATGCAATCATAAATTATTATCTTGAATATTTGTATTCACATTCCTCGAAATATCACGTTCTCGCCGCATCGAAAGACTGTTAAAACATTTTTTCGGCATTTTGCAGATTTAATTAAACTGAACACTAGTTAAACGAAAAAGGAAGCACTTTTTTTTAGCGACAAAACTTTGATGATGTAATACCATGTGTAGTGCATTATTTTACACCCCTGACGGCGAGGAGGTATAACTATACATATATACATACATACATACATACATACATTCATTGCCGATCGATTCAGGATCGAGTCCCGCATCAGATCAAGAATTAAATAAAATAAAAAAATAATATATAATATTTAATATATATATGTGTGTGATTTTTCATTTAAATATATATTAATTCTCAACGTATTGTATATGTATAATTTATATAAGGTCATGATATATAATTGTAATTATATATCACGACTCAATTATATATATCGATAATTTATTGTTTTGTATAATTGTATATAAAAACAAAAAATAACCAATGTATATATATATATTCACGAAATATTCGGAATAACTTTTTTCCGATGAAACAGACGGATAGATCCTCAATATGGATTAAAACAATAAAATTTTAGACTTTCGTCCGCTTCCGACCTTATATGATGTATCATAAAATTGTTTCAAGGGAACGAAAATCGAGAATTTTATGGTTTTAATCCATTTTGAGGTTCTGGGTGTCGGTTCAAGGTCTACAATTTTATGATTTGGACCCTCAGTGCAGCTCAGGGACAAAGTTTGCGGCTAAGAATCTATCGATAATCCTCTTCCAAAATTGAAGAACAAAAGAAATGCGGCTCTAGGACAGTAAGGTAGGTCGAAAATTTCGACTCGGGATGTTTTACTCATTTAATCGAGAATATTCCCCTATTTACATCATCTCAATCATTTCAATTCATGCTTATGGCAATGAATATTAAATGTTGGGACATCATCGATATAAACATTTGATGTTTCTATCACTTTTTGGAGATAATATGGAAAAGGTGGGTTGGATATCCTGCTATAGGTAGATACAATAAAACGACTATTATATAATTTCTCGTGAATCTTAAGTTGTTTTTTTGGTCATAATTAGCATTTATTACGTAACCACCGCCATCAGCAGCTCATGCTTCATCATCGCTGGAATAACGCTGTGTAATCTGTTCATAAATTATGGATATTATTCTTATATTGAGCGAATTTATAAGATAAATAAATAATCGAATACGTACAAAAAAAAATCACGTTTCATCAAATTTCACGAAAAATGTTCTTCTCTTATTCATAATTATTTTTTTATATCTCAGACATATATGTTTGTATGACCTATTTTAAGTCTAATAATTTTTTTGATTAATTTTATTTAGATGGTAGTGGGAGAGATTTTACTTTTATATGACATAGTTAATTTCAAATTTAAAAAAAATTAGAAATAATTGATGAATTAAACAGTTATATGAGACAAAAATCAAACGTTAACGTATAACAGATATATTGATAATTTGAAACTTAAGAATGTAAGATTAGGCGTTGATTGAAAATGGAAATGATTAAAGTTATATGAATAATAGCGATTGTTAAAAAATGTTTAATAATAATATTAAATATATCGATTACGATATCGAACAATTTGCAACTAATTTGTGAGATTATTCTGTACGTTCTAAGAAAACTTCAAAAAGATATTCAGAAAAAATGTTATATTGCATTTGAGCTAATATTGAGTTGTTTGTGAGTCGATAAAAATGATCAAAAATAAAATGTTTAAGTTTTAACTTGGTTCCACTGATGTAATGTGAAAAATGAGACCCAAAAAATGAAGGGGTAATATATGAAACGTTTGTAATTGATAATATATACACCACATACAATCCCCAAATTTATTCGACATCTATTCTACTGTTCCATGAATTTATCGTTTTTCGAAATCGTCAAACTCGAATTCACTGTAGCACATATTACCGTAAAAGTATACTGAATGTACGGTATTAATGCAATTGGAATTGTATCACCAACGATTTCAAATGTTTTTATTCTCTGATTGGATCGTTCAACATGAACTTTTTTTTGTTTATTGCATGTCAATATTGAATATGATTCTGAAAACTGGTTTTTTTTCCCACAAAAAAAGATCCACAACATTTCCAACCATTCGGAATACAGATATCATTTATTGTAAACATCTTATCTGCCATAATAGCATCTCGTGGTTCTTATAAAGTTTGTATGGCAATATTCCCGAGTCGAAATTTTCGACCTACCTTACTGTCCTAGAGCCGCATTCCTTTTGTTTTTCAATTTTGGAAGAGGATTATTGATATATTTTTGGTCGCAAACCTTGTCCCTGAGCCGCACTGAGGGTCCAAATCATAAAATTGTAGACCTCGAACCGACACCTAGAATCTCAAAATGGATTAAAACCATAAAATTCTCGATTTTCGTCCACTTGAAGCAATCTTATGATACATCATAGAGGGTCCTAGACGGGAAACATTCGGAATAATTTTGAAAGAGTATCATAAAATTGATTCAAGCGGATGAAAGTTTTTTTGGTTCGATCTGTATTGAGGCCCTATACGTCTCTTTCATCGAAAAAAAGTTATTCAAAATTCGCCATTTTTTATTTTTTTTTTTTAAACTTTGATTTATTCTGCGTTTAATGCCGCGAGTCTCATAGTAGGCCGACTTTTCTTTCGATTTTTTTTGAAATTAAAAAAAAAAATTTGTTTTTTTCGTAATCTAACTTTGTTTTTATAATAAAATATATCTATAATATATAGATTTTACTTAACAACAAAATTTTTGGATAGTTTCGAATGAATTTGATTGAAATACTTCATGAATAATAGAATAAATCATCATTTAATCATCCTAAATATGAATATTATGGTATTATTGATATTTTAGTACCACTCTTATATTATGCATATCTAATTTCTAATTGTGTCCAATATAATCCAATTATTTTTCATTTGGATTCATATTTCATTCTGATATGACGTGAATGGTATTTGAATTGGTCACCATAATTGAATCGATGAGTAGGTGTATGGAAATCATCGACTAACCATCAATCCATTTCTCGGTTCCTTGTATTGAATCTATTTCACACGTTCTGTATCAATAGCACCATTTTATATTGAGGTGCTGATTGTCATTCATAAACGAAAAAATTTAGCCAAATCGAAAGGGGTCGGGTCTGAAAGTGGTCGATTTGGCGTGGAATGCCCCATGTGTATCAAATATTGTATATTATTTTTCGTATTTTGTTCAATTTTTGATCTGATGCGGGACTCAATCCTGAATCGATCGACAATGCATGTATGTATGTATGTATGTATGTATGTATGTATGTATGTATAGGCATACCTCCTCATTGTCAGGGGTGTGGAATAACACGCTACACGTAGTATGACGTCATTAAAGTTTTGACGCTAGAAAAAAATGCTTTCTTATCCTTTTCACTAGTGTTCAGTTCAATCAAATCTCCAAAACGCCAAAAAAATGTTTCAATAGTCTTTCAATGTGGCGGAGACGTGATATTTCAAGAAATATGAATCCGAATATTCGAGATAATTGGATGGCGCATTGGCTTGCGTGCCTGATTCCTAATACGTAGTCTGGGGGTTCCAGGTTCGAGTCTCGTCAACTAATTTTCTGATTTTCTAGATTTATGTTTTAATATTTTATGTTTAATGTCTAATTTTCAAATTATTTTCCAGGTCTCCTACATAAAATTTTATCTGATTAAGAATTAACAATTCAATTTAAAGGTAATACTAATTAATTACAGCAACGATTATACATATAACAATAATTAATTATGTGAATTATGTAAAAATTATGATTTTTTTTCCCTCAAATTTCGCTTATTTACCAATGAAAGCGCTACATACATTGATAGTCACCTTCTTATAAAAGGGAGCACCCTTATTATTTTTTTAATCCGCAATCATTTTCGCTATAGCAAACAATTATTTCTGGTCATCTCTTGATAAACTTGATATACAAAAGAAAAATGTACCCAATCCAAGAGTATCCGACTCTACCTGAATTTCATAAATTTCGGCTATCTAGGAAAAAGAGTGTCATAAATTATCCGTAAATATTTGTCCTCTGACCGATTCCCGACTTCAAAGTGGAGAAAATGGAAGTAAGAACCATCTCGGATGTCGGAAATCAGCTCTGGAACCAAGAAATTATCATGCAGTTCAGTGCAATAAAAATTGTCTTTAATTCTTAGGGCAATAAATGTGGGTTGTAAAAGGTAAAGTTTCGGCTGAAAATTTCGACTCGGGTTCTTCAACATTTGATAGCACATTTTTATTTTCATTAATTACGCATGCAACTCCACCATTTCGGTCATCTATTCCATTTTCATCAGTAGTTCTATATCTTTTTTTTCAAGATTTTTTTGCAACAATCGGTCATCCTAATGTTCTATAGCCTCCTCAATTTTTTCAGATAGAATCAATTCAACATCACACTTTTTTTTCAAAAATCTCTATTCAGCACAAATTTCTATAAAAATACATGCATTTTTTGATAGTATCGCAACATTATTCATATTTTTCAATTAACATCACTTATAAAAATTTAAGGTGTTCATGCGAAAGAGCTGTGCTTTTGTCTATTGAAGAGAAAGAATAAGGGAGAAATTTCACCATCTAGTACTGAAGATATTCAAGCAATATGTTCTTATTCATATCCTACTATCCTATTATACACGGAGGGAAATATCTGTTGCACATTACTATGGAATGCAGAGGAAAAATTATCTTGCAATGTAATATGTCTGGGATATTATTCTGTTCTGATTATTATAACTGCTTGTCAAAAGTAAACATCAGCTGGGTAAATATGATTGAAATAATTATTGCACGAACTGCATGGAAGCAATACCCCTAGTGTTGAATAACATGAATATTTTTAGTGAGCATACCCGATTCGAAATTTTCAACGTACGCTCGCCGTATTCAACTTATTTCTTTTGTTTTTGCGGATTATCAACCCAAATTTCCAACTTCTTCAACTTACCAATGTTGAGATGAGAAATTTCTATCAATTTTCAACGTAAATATAACGTATTCAACATACAAGCAATAAAATTTATTACTCGTCATGAAATCGTTCCATATGTATGTATACATGCATATTATATATATATATATATATATATATCCCAGATGAAATTTTCGGAATTTTGTATACAATAGTATTTCAAATTGCTCTGCTCAGTGCCATTAGAAATACTTTTAAATGCTATTGTATTCTCCTTACATAACATTATATCTAGAACGTTGGAATGCTATTGTATTCTCCATAAAAGACATTATGTCCAGAACTTTGGAATACTATTGTATACTGAGTAAAAGTCATTATATCCAGAAATTTTGAATGCTATCGAATATACTCAGGAACGTATATGATTTATATACGTGTTTCTATATGTAACGTCATCAAAATTATTAATTATATATTAATAAACATTTTTTTTTATACCAATTTATGAAAATAACGTAGATTAGCAAGAATTAAAAAATATATATTCAATGAACCTATAGTCAGGTAAGTACAGTATAATATTGCAATGAATAGATATTTGAGCTGTTGTTCAATTTATGTAGCTAAAATTTATGAAAATATATTTAACATGAAAATATTAAAGGCATACATTTATTATTTGAATCGGGTATCTGAAAATAAAGAAAATTTCACATTGAATGTAATTTGAAAAAATTTTTGGACTGCGACGGGATTCAAATCTGGAATACTGAAATCCTCTGGTCGTGAAACATGAACACTACCGCTGAGCTACTAAGGCATTAAATAGGAGATATTTTTATTTTTAGTTCATTCAGAATAGTATCAGAATCATTTGTAAAAAAAAATCATTTGTGAAAATTATTTCAACTAATTTTATTTATAATATTTTATATTAATATGTTTTTTTTGTTAATATGTTCTTTTTTTTCTGTCTTTATATTAAATTGATTATATTCAATGTATTTTTAATTAGTAAATATTATTTAATTTATATTAGTTAATTAATATTAAAATTGGAAGAAAGAAGGAATAAAGTATATGAATCAGGTGAGTAAAATATCTAATTGTGCATGTAAATCATATTGCAAAAATAGTTGTATAGTGGAATACTTTGCTGTTATGAAAAAATATGGCAAGCCGTTAGTGTTTCTAATCGTCAAAATAATAATAGTTTGGATGAAGACTGAATCACCGAACAGAAAGGATATTGAAATTCATTGTAAATATTTCTATTATCATAAAAACCAAAATAATTAATTGAAATTATGATTTAAGATAAAATTAAAAATTTTGTGCTCAGGGAATAGGACTTGTTTCCTATTTATTATGATAATAAATATAATTGTTGACATTTTTGATTATATTAGTGTAGAAAATTGATTCAGTATAGTCGAAACCAATTTTAATTTGAAGAATTGTAATTCAATTGTATGAAAATGAATGTTAGCTCATCTGTATTTTAGGCAATCTAATAATATTTTGTAACATTTTTATTTTATAAATTAATGTAGAGTACATCTTGATTATAATACAGCTAATTTGGAAATCAAGCATTGCCATATCATAAAAATCCATACAATCAAAATTATTATCATCATATGAACTAAAATTTATGATTATCTATAATGTAAAATTTATATACAAACTCACAATGTCATAAAAATTGCATTAGATGAATTCTAATCGAATATAAAAATAGAATCTAAATTTTTATGGTATTTATATATAATTTAAAGAGGTATAACAAAATTGTTTATCAGAAGAGAATGTAAGACTTCTAACAAATAAAATTTATGTATAATTGGAATTCAATGAATCCTCATTAAGTACATAATTTTATTCCTAGATATTTTCATTATATTGTATTTAATTTGATATATTTTGTTATTTCTACAAAAAAAAAACCAAATGTTAAGTTCTTATAAAAGCACATCTTAACTTAGTATGAATTGAATTTATGTATACAATAATTTTAAATTCTATTTTAATTGAATTTATCAGCATAAGGTAAGGTGGGGTAAGTGGGAATATGGGACAAGAGAGAACGGTACTTCAAACTTCCCGCGAATTACGCCAAAGCCTGCGCCGCTTCGTCCATTTGTCAAAACATGTCTATGGAGTTGTGTGATGGCGGCAAGCCAGCTATGTATACGTTTAGCTTAAGTGTTAAGCACGTGGAGTCAACCAGATACAGAATCGATCATTGCATCAGTCATTCCCTCTTGCCCCAGTGCCAAATAGTGCTGAAGAACTTTACTGTGAGTATACATTATGTACTGACGTGGTACAATTTTTTCTTTTGGCATGGAGTTCACTGGAATCAACGTGTATCAATCTTATCAAATTTTTTTTACAAAATTGATATTGAGCTGTTTTATTCTTTGTATAGTATCTTTTTAGCGCCATAAAGAAGCTAAATTTGGGAGGTTACATGTTTTTAATAAAGATCTGTTTCTAAATATTAAACGATTTAAGTCATCTCAACAAAAAACCGTTCCATCCTACCCCACCTTACCTTAATAATAATTCAACTAATTTTACTTATTCATGGAATAAATTCATAAAAATTGGCTGCAATAAAATTCAATAAATTATTTTTTATTGTAAAATAATATTATGCTGAAGTTTTTTTTTTGATATATGGGAATAATATAATTAACTTTATTTCCTTTTCATCTAGTCTATTAATTTAGAATTATATTCGTATAGTTTTAGGATAGGAATTTTATGAAAAGTTGAGTATAAATACAATTCAGTATGAATGAAATAATTTGAGTATAATTTTTTTATGTTAATCCTTCGCTAGTTATTCGGTTGAGGAAAAGAAGAGAGAAGAAGTTTATATTTTCACTCGAATATTCAAGAACGGCCTCGAGTTGTGTACTATGTACCTGGCACTCAATCTTTTTAACGCGAATTGCGTACTTCACAAAACTACCTAAAAATTCACACTAGATGAATTGTGCACCAAATGATTCTTATGATAATAATTCATAGATATTAATCAAGTATATATTATGTATATATATATAAATGTAATGTAAATTCCGTACGTGTATATGTATATATACGTATATATATATCTTTATATATAAAAATCGTCTGTAAGAACCTTTGTAATCAAACTTCTCCTAAACGGCTGGACCGATTTTGATGAAATTTTTTTTGGTGTATTTCTGTGAGCTCGAGGATGGTTTAGATTCACGATTCAATCCACTGGAATATCTTTATTTCATTTATTTAACAATTTAAAGAGGGAAATTTGTATTTTTTTGAGATAACTGAAAAACTACTGGACCGATTCCAGAAATTGTTTCACTCTCAGAAAGCTATATCATCCCCGAGTGACGTAGGCTATATTTTCCACTAGAAAATTTCGAGGATAAGTAGTACAACTTCAACAGTGTAAAAATATCAGGAATTATTAGCTATTGTCGCGTGCGCTACAAAAACCGTAAGACGTACATCGGAACAATGTATGACGAAAATGTACCTCTTTAATAGTTCTACAAAAAAGTCCGCGACAGCATATGTCTATCTCTCAAGGTTAACATACCATTACTCTTTTATTATAATCAAATTTTTTTCGAAATAAAGCATTATTTCGAAGGGTGTTTCTATGAATATGGTATCGATTCTCATCCGAATAAATATGTTCTTCATCACAAGTATGTAATTTAGTACAAAATTGCCTTTTACATCATTCGATTTCAAAAAATATTTCAGAAGATATCGCAGGTTGAAGATAAAGCCGTAAAAAATAATTCTGCAGTGCTGGACGTTGATGGTTTTGTCCATTGCCGATATTGTTATGGGAACTCTAAATAACTCAACGCCCTTTGGTAGCTAAACACCGAACTATCGGAACAAGTATGTTCGTAGCTCCCTCAACGGTAGTTGGAGTTCCCAATATCACATCCTTTTTTCTTCTCAATTATTCGATTTCAAAAGTTTCAATTGTCACTTTTACGATCTCTTTCACGAACCCTCTAGTAACTTTGATAACATTCAGGGATATCTCTTATAACTAATTTTTCCCAAGATCCGACAGCGCTGCGATCGAAGTATCCCGATAGTAGGCGCTGCGATAAATAGGCGCTAGAGTAGATTCAGCAATGTTTTGTTTTTGTGTCATAGACAACTGGCTTTGTGTTATTCACTCTGTTTCTGTTATCAGTGGTGTTATTGTTTAGGTTGTTATTGGTTAGGTTAGGTTATGGTTGTGTACCCTAAATGATCATTTCATCGCCCACCAGGCATAAGGTAAAGTTCTAGCCAAATTTATATTTTTATTTAATCGTTCTTACGTTTGATAGAATAATAGCGTTTGAGTAAAAATTTTCATCTGATGGTCCTTTCAATAAACTTTCAAATTTGAGATACCTATATCACATGTGTACAGAACGACGTCTGTCGGGTCCGCTAGTATATATATATATGTATATTAGACTGTTTCAAAAAATCGACTATTGTTTTTTTCCTAAAGTATATCGAGAATATTGTCGGAAATGACAAAAAAAAATACTGTGTAAGTTGGAGCCCTCAATAATAATATTAAGAGGTGCCGCATCGCAAATTTCAACTTTCCATTCAAATAACATAAGGAAAACTTTTTTTTACACTTTGGTATTTTATAGCTGATTAACAGAACAATATTCCAGAAAGATCAAGATGTATTCTCGTAAAACATTTAACGCTTCACAAAAAAGGTTTTTCAATGAATTTTCGGTAAATCTACTTCTTCAAAAGTTATTCGGGGTTAAAGTTGGATTCATGATAAATTTCAACATTTTTTTTTAATTCTTCGATGAAACTATCAACTTTATCAAAAAAAAGTTCCCAAACTTTTTTTGTAGATCATTTTATTTCCTACGAATTATCTCCGATAAATTTCTCGAAATTTCTTGAAGGTCGTGAGTTATTCGCATTGACATGTGAATTTCTCTGAATAATCGTATTTTGATTGTTTATAATTGATTATAATATTGAAATTATTCAATTTTTCAGGTGAAAATAATTTTCATATTATATATCATTCATGTATTCGATTGTCAAAGAAACATGCACTCATTTGAATGAAAAAGACCGATTTATATTACTTATTTGTTATCCGAATTTCCTTTTAACGATTGATGAATTTTGATTCAATAATCAGTCGAAATTAATAATCTCTAACAATAGAAGTGTTTCAAAAGTAGAGTGAATCAATATTTACATTAAATTGAAAAATAATAATTGAAATTTCCAAGTATATTTAGAAAAAAATTAGAATTAATTATAAATATTTTTTTATTGTAATCTGTATTTTGTATATGCTCCTCTTTCAATTGCAGCACTTAAGTGGCATCGGCACACCTAAACGTACCTGGGGTCCAATAATAGCTTCGGCTAGCCACAAAAGTCTAAGGTAGCCACCCAGTGTAGTCGGTGTACCTCTTGTAGATTGATAATTGCCGGATACGGCAGAATCTAAATTTGTATTTGTTATTGTTATATTTTGCAATAACTTACCACGCTGGTTTCGGCGAGGAATTGTTTACAATATCGCTGGCTTCGGCGAAAGGGTTAATTAACACCGCTGGCTTCGGCGAGTATTCGTGTACAATATCGCTGGATTCGGCGAAAGGGTCAAATAATCAATATTGCTGGTTTCGGCAAGTATTTGTTTATAATCACGCTGGCTTCGGCGAGATATTAAAGAATAGACACGCCGGTTTCGGCGCCGCCTATTAGTTTCTGGGACTCAAGTAGCTCAGCGGCATAAGGGAATAACTTCATAGGGCATTATAGTACCCTGATACTTACACAGGGATTATACTGGCTAGTTTTCGCGCTCACGCGGACACCTCCCTGCAACTGACACTTGCAATAATTAAATAAAAGGGTTAACTAAAGTTTCAACCATCTGAATGAGCAGTTGTGGCACGAAAGAAGATCAATTTAATTGAGAGTACGCCGGATAAAAACTCATAGGGGTTTCGCTACTTTTATGCTTCGAAAGGGAAATAAAGAGTAAACGTGCTGTTCAACGAATCTTGGCTTCTGAGCTCAACGCAATTACAATTTAACACGTTACAATATACTTTGGAAAAAAAACAATAGTTGATTTTTTTGGAACAGCCCGAGTAAAAATTTTCCGTCTTCTCGCACGCCCAAAACGCGCCCGATGCGCGCCCAAATTCAACTAAACGGGCTTGCAATGGGCGCGTTGTGGGCGCGTTTTGGGCGTGCGAAAAGACGAAAAATTTTTACTCGATATTCCCTCCACCTCCTCTGTTGAAAATGACATCACTTTACAAAGTGATTGTGAAAAAAAATCACTTCGCAATTTTATGAATTCATCATTTCAATTTTATAAAATAAATGGACAAAATTAAAAAAGAACATCACACAATTAATCATGAGTCGTACATGTATTGCAACTTATATTATGATTACTATTGGTTTTGCAATGAATAATTCCAATCGTTAGTACACTTATATATTATATCTATATTATGTTGGAAATCTGAAAGGTAATTGATAATATAAAATTAGACATAAATCTGAAAAAAATGTTAAATGGTGAGATTCGAAGCAGCGATCCTTGGACGGCACATTAGAGACTGTCACGCTACTCAATACGCCACTCGTGCATATACGAATATTAATGTAAATATTAAATTATAAAAGACATCATTATACAAACTTATTCACACTTAAAGACATACCCGCCCATATAAACAAATACCAATAATTTTTTTTGCCTAGAATCGAATGAATTATCAAGGAATTATATTAAATTATATCAATTGTTTTTTCTTTAATTTTAAATCAAATTGAGTAGAAAATTAATTTATTAATGAGGAATTTTATAAAATTAGTATAATAAGAAATTTCGTTTTTTGTTTATTTATATTTATTAATAAAGTATAAAAAAATTCTGAATAAATTAATGCCGAATATAATACGTGGAACGGCAATTGATGTGATGCACAATGTTTATCTCAGTGTAATAAAATATTCAATAAAGTTATTTGATAGTGCTTACCGATATGAGCCTCGGTCACTCTATACATATGGGTACATCGTGGATGGAAGATAAAATAAAATTAACCCACCAAGTTTTATGAAAAGAATGCCAAGGAGTTTGACGAAACACTTAGATTATTGGAGAGCAAGTGAATAGGAATACTTCCTTCTATTTTATTCACTCCCTATTTTTGAATATTTAATGGAAAAAAAATATTTGAATCATTATTCAGAATTAGTATTAGGCATATATTCATTAAATCAAAAATCAATAACACTAGATGATATTAATTTGAGTAAAAAACTTTTAACAGCATTCGTTGCTAAATTTCAAGTCTTATACGATCCACAATTTGCGACATTTAATATCTACTGTTCACTCCATTTAACTAAAATCGTTCAAGATCTAAGACTACTGTGGATTACTTCTCGCTTCCCGAGTCGAAATTTTCAACGTACGCTCGTCTTATTCAACTTATTTCTTTTGTTTTTGCGGATTATCAACCCAAATTTCAACCCAAATTTCAACTTATTTTCAACTATTTTCAACTTATCAATGTTGAAATGAAAAGTTTCTATTGATTTTCAACGTAAATTCAACGTATCAACGACCAAGTAATAAAATTTATTACTCGTCATAAAATCGTTCCATGTGAGCTATCCCCATTGCTACTGTACCCAACTGACCCCCACTATTACACTGTTGGGTCAGCAGTGAAGCAGTGGGCATTATATATATGTATGCATGTATATTATATATATATACAGTTTATAAATTATTATTTTTTTGTTGATAAATTTTCTCTATAAATTATAAATTAATGTTTATGAAAATATTTCTTTGTTTTTATAATATATATTTTTATCCTATGTTATTATAATTATTACTATTTTTATTTACAATTTACTTTACAAATGAAATATTACTTATTCTCATTCTTTCACATTTAAAACAGTCTCAATATATATATATGTGGAAAAGATATTGGGATATGGAATGATAAGGCACGTTGAATATCAACAGTTTATTTTATTGTAACTAAATTTACAGTTAAGATATATTGAATAGGTGTTATGTACAATTACAATGGATAGGAAGGTTTTTATTGCGAAGTAAGAGCGTGTGTTATTTGTGAGAGAGTGTTCACGTTCCAATTGCTATTGCGAATTGAAAGAGTAGTCGTCATTTTCTTCTTGCTGCTCCGGCTTGTGGACTCCTTGGGAACCAGGTTGTGAGAGAGCGATAAGGGCCCGTGCTATTGTTTTTATGCTCCATTACTGGTGTTTGATTGGTCCTTTAAAAGTAGTGGGAGTTGTTATTTCAATGCTGCTATTGGTGCGCCTCTGCCTACACCGGCTTTTCCATTGACGTCAATGTTACTCATCACCGGTGAGGCGACAGTAAGGCGCCTGCTTATTATTTCCATCGCTCCTGTATTTTTCATCTATGTATATTTTGAATTATTTTCATTCCTACATATATGTTGGTCGATCATCATATAAATACAGATGGATAGTAATTGTTTGATCGGTATTGATATTGTTTCGCCGGTGTTACAACATTTATATAACCAAGGCAATTGGATCTGAATATTATTAATGCTAATAGTGAAAACTCTTTCAGTTGAATATTTACGAATGACTGCATAATGTATTGCTGAATCACAATCACAATCATCAACACAAATATAATTATCATCACTTTCAATAAAATATAACACAGAACCAATGTATCCGTCATTATTATTTGTGAATTTAACAAATGACGATTTTGTCTTCATATTCCTACAATAAGATTCCGCAATTTATAATTTGTTATCTTTCAATAACTGCGAATATATTCTTATATCATTAATATGAAATTCTAATTGTTCGATTATTACTTGAATATCATCTACAAAAGTTCGACCATGTACTTCATTATAAACTCCAACGCTAAAACAATGGTCAAATAATTCCTCATGAAGCTCCACCTGACGTTTTCCAGAGGTACAAAATTGTTTTATTCTACTATTAGGTAATTCATCTAATTTTTTTCGCATTTCAATAAATTGGAAATGAGCATTTGTAATTTGAGTATTGATGTGCCATGTACCAAGAACAAGGTCAAGTAAGCGGCCATTTAAATCTCCTGATGGATAACACGTATATGCCTATTATAGACCTATATCCTTGACACATGTTGCTAAAGGTATTAATTGATGTATATTTATGAAACGAAATTGTAATTCATATAAAAATTTGAAATCCCTAACAAAATAATGCAGTAAATCATTTGCTTTTTCCACCATATCAAAAGGAATACTATCTAATCTCAATATAGAAACACCAAGAACTAAATGTAAATAATGATTCAAAAAATCAGGTCGAATTATGTTTGATAAAATAGGAACTGAGTAACAGAATGAATAAACAAATAAATAAAAAAATTAATGAATAAATAAATAAACAAACAAAAGTTATGAAAAATAAATGTATCGATAATCGAAGTGACTTATGGCTCATGCGGCGCGTTTACATTTCAGAATTCAAAGGTCCAGGTTCGAGTCCCGCTGTCGTCGCCTCAAATTCAAATTATATTACCTGTTTCAGCTTGGATTTAGTATTATATCAATTTGAATAATCATACGAAATTTCTGTATAAAATAAACTAATGCAATACATGTATAATAAACTTTATAGATTATTAAAGATGAATATTAGAGAACATAGATCAAAAAATTGTCGGGAATTTTTTTTTTTTCATTTCAACAAATAAAATATATACTTATATACGTCGCATGCAATCTGTATTCCCTCCTCTGTGTGAAATAGGATAGTAGGAACTCCAAAATTATTATGTTTATATATATACAGGTAGGGAAAAAAGTACATCCATGTACATCATTTGAATCCTAATAATGAAATCCTCCAGGTATAAAAGACATATGGTTTCAACTTACTTTCAGCGTAGAAAGTGAAATTTTGTGCAAAAACGGCCACTTTCTATGCTGAAAGTAAGTTACAAACATATGTATTCCATATTTGGAAAATTTGAACAGAAAAATTCATTTTATGATTAAGTAAACAAAAATCTAAGTTGAATATGCCGAGCGTACATTGAAAATTGACCCGGGTAATTACACTCATCATTACTCTGTTCATGACAATTTCATTTAAACACAAACAAATTGTTCATAACATTTCCATTTGTTCATAAATAAATGAATCATTTCATGAGTAAACTGAGAAATTTCTATTTCATTAGATTTATCTGTGCTCCGATATCTTGTCAGAATTTTTCCAAGTTCCTGAACGAAAATTATTATTGTTTTCTCAAAGATTCAAAAATTTCATTTCGGGAAAATATAAAATAAATGAAAATAAACTGTAGGAGTGACAAACTGAATTATAGTCGCACCTAAATCGCCAAAAAAATGTATAGAAAATATTAATGATCTTTTTGTATTATACAAGAGGCGCAAGCCAACACTAAATCCCTATCAAGTTGCGCCTCTTGTATTCTCGCAGTGCGATATGATTATAATCATCGAATACTAAATGGATGAGTGTAATGCATTAAAATATCTGAAAAAAAGTTCAAATTACGTGAATTTTGTCGTTACATCAAAAATTCGTTTTAAAGTCTAAAAAAATTATGACATTGATCTCAATTTAATTATTCTTCCTCTTCTCCTTCTTATTCTTTGATTTATTATTCATCCTTATTTTTTTTTTCCACAATGAACTAATTATTGTCATATAGTCAAAATACTTCCTAGTCCCCGAGCGACTATTATTATTGTTTCTCATGATCTTTTATAACACCCGATCGGTTGTATAATCCTTCCGAAAGAGCAATAAATACTTATAAGAGAAATCTGTATGGGAATAATGGCTTTTAACAACTAGGAAGAGCTAATAATGACTTTTAAGAGCTCGAAAATTTCGTCTGGAGCATGTATAAGTATGTTTGTAATTTTTTATTTGAATGCATATTGATTCTCAATAAATTATATACATAATTTATACAGGGTCATGATATGTAATTGTATTTATACATCACGACTCAATTATCGATATATTTATATATACCCATAATTTATTGAGAATCAATGTATATATATTGTATATGTATATACATCAAATATATATATTTGATATCATTTTTTGAAAATGATTCGCGCAAGAAGTGAAAAAGATTATGAATGATACATAGTTCGATGGTTAAACCATAAAACCTCGTCAGTTAATTTTTAACGATATTTTTTTATAAGTGCTATGCTTCAAAAATTTTATTATCTTCCGACCTGCACAACCTTGTAACTTCTAGTCCATCATGAAAGTTATGAAACTTCATCTCTTGAAGACTCTTATATAACCCTTCAACACTGATATGGAATTAGTTTCTATCCCCTTCTGTAAAATTGTCCGAAACCGACTTACGAGGTTTCACAGTTTAATAATCGATATATGCAGTGTATTGATAAAAAAAATAATTCAATACACGTCGTACAATACAAAAAATAGACATGCAATCTAGTTTTTGTTTTCGAAATTGTGAATTCATTTTCCTTTTTCATGGGCAAAATATGCATAATTTTCAAATTACATTTTCCCTTAAAAATTGTTTGCCTGAACACAACACTATATATAGGTCTGGAACATAAAATATAAATTACTCCCGGCTCCAAAGATGAAGCCGTATTTATGGTCCCTGGTTCATTTACTGAGTTATGGAGTTTTGGGTAGAAGTTTTGTGAGGTTTTTGGCTCGCCTCTCAGTAAAACGGAATTCTTTAAAATATTGGAGAAACTCAGCAATCAAAAATAATAACAGCCAACTTCGACTTTCAGGATTCCTCATGAACTTCAATGAAAGCTCAGCAATGTTCAATATTATATTTAGCTCGTGTGCTAGTCGCTCACCGTGAATTGTTTTTGATATACTCAGTTCTGTTGATTATGTCGGCTATTACATTTGGATTTTCGAGTATGGAAGATTAATCTGCAAATTTATGGAAGCTAGACATAAATTCCCTATTCTAGCATGAAACACATATTTTCATTGCACTGCAAGTACCGTTATTCAACATATATTCCTCGCAATAATAATGCTCGATTGTTGTGCATTGTTCAGCCACATTTTAAAAAAACTCAAATAATTCGACCGCAATTTTCGGCATATCATTTGGACGTTGCAATTGGAACATACATAAAATACTCCTTTCATTGGATTCCGTCAATTCATGTTGAACGTATGATTTCACAAGGGATAAAATTTAACACTTTGATATAAGATTATTATATCAAGGTGCTAAATTCACAGTCAAATGAAATGTAGATAGATAGATTATATCTATAACACTGGCACATTACATTCATCGGTATTAACATCAGAATTATTGGTCTCATCGCCCAGTATGCTGAGACTATTTTGATCTTCATTATCAAAAGTATTTTTACCATTAGAATTTTTATTAATCTACTTCTTCATCAATAAGAATATTCTCTTCATCTGAATTTTCATTGATGAAATTCACTCGTTCATTATAGTCTCTCAATGATGATAAATTGTAATTAGGAATTGGATGATACGTCCATATAATGTATTCAATTAATGATAAAGAAATAAATAACACATGAAAAACTTGACAAGTATAGAAGATATATTTCACTTACTGGACATTGTCATTTTCTCTTGTAATTTCTTCCGATTCTTTTTATAATATTATAAATTCTCGAATGAACAATATCGTAGATTTATATAATCTTATTACTGACATTAATCACTACTCAAGATAAAATTTTTGAGTCCTTAAAAGTCATTATTAGTCTTTCTGTGTTGTTATTAGTCCATATTGTCGTACTGATCATCCTTGTTATATTTATTACTTTTTCTGAAGTCCTTATTGCTGTACAATTCACTCTTATTCGTATTTATTGCTTTTTCCGAAGTATTTCTTACTATACTGTTCGTCTCTGGTAGTATTTATTGCTTTTTTTAAAGCCCTTATTGCTATATATAGTATCTCGGATTTGATTGAACGATTGAGATTTCAATCCGGGATACTATATATATCAGCGGATCGTACAGCAATAAGGACTTTGGAAGAAGCAATAAATACTAACCAGGAAGATCAATACGGCAAGAAGGACTGATAATAACTCAGAAGGACTAATCATGACTTTTAAGGATTCAAAAATTTCATCTCGGGCAGCCACTAACAAAAAAAAACTTATAAAAGGTCATGAAATGACAATAATTTTCATTCGAGGACTTGCACTAACTATCGCAAACTTTCGGATCGGTAATTGCAGACTGCATCGATGATTGTGGGTGTTTTTCATGGCTCCAACTGTAAACAGCACTGAGCAACCCTCAAGTCCGAATTATGAAGTGCGTTAGAAATAAATGAAATAAATGTGTGAATGGTGATGGAGTCTGCGAAATTGAAATTAAACGAATGTGTGAATAATCGTGGAGTACACTCCATCATTATTAATACATTTATTTATTTTATTCTTGCGGAGTTCACGATCAGCTACATATTTATCTATTTCATTTTCGTGTACTCCATCATCATTCATTCTTTTTTTCTATTCCCACGGACTTTATGATCCGGACTTTAGGGATCGGATCTAATCTCAATTTTAATTCCACATATTCTGATTGAACCAGATTTGACTGAGTATAATATTTTATTATCAGGTTTTATATTTTATCAGATTATATTTAACCTCATAATTTATTTTATATCGTGTCCGTTTCACAATCATAATGACATTAAAATTTTTCTAATTCATATTATCATATCATATGTGTTATAATCATCAAATATTATCATGTTGTCTATATACTATGTTTCATATATTATATAATATGCCTGGTATTCATTATTAAGCGTTACAAGTATTTTCTTGCGGAAATCAAGCATTTCATGAAAAAAACCGTTTCGATCAAAATTGTATGGTTTTAAAGAAGAAATACAATAATATCATCGGTTTATTTTACTTATATTTTGAAAATCATTTGAAGGCCAACTCGAATTCCTTAGATGGGAAGATATATATTAAAATATATATCATATAAATATCATATTCTTATTTTGAGTGTAAGTACATGAAACTTTTGTCCGGAAAAATTGTATGCCATGATAATCAATCACATATCATTCAATCATTCATTTGTACGCCAATGGATTCCAAGAAGCGTCCCTCAATCGTCCTGAATACAAGAACTATTAGAAGATCCTCCAATCGTGCCAAATACAAGGACTATTGGAAGATCCTTCAATAATTCTGCTCATGGCATTAAGGAGGATGATTTGATACGAATATTTCCAATTTTTCATCTCGGGCAATTACATATATGTATATGAATAAATATATATGGCAAAACATATATTTTGTAACGTATTCTGTGTAGAATGTTTGCAGTCGTAACCCAATGGACACAAGTCTTTTACTGTTCTCATTATTGTTGATCTATCAATAGCACCTGCATCATAGTAATACAAAACACTGAGACAGAAAAGACGTTCGAGACCGCCTCTCTCAATATCGTACCATTTTCATTTGTCATATAGAAAAAAAAAAATTAAATCAATTCATCTGCAATTTTGTTCAATTTAATATATTATTTTTGTGATTTATTGATATTGAATATCACATTCACATATTAAAGACAGAGACGTATTAATCAGGTATCTGAAAAATAATTAAAATTCATCACTAAACATGATGAAAAAAATTTTTTGATCTGTGGTGGCACTCGTACCTCGAACTTTGGGACCAACTGGTGAAGAAACATGAACATTACCAACTGAGCTAGCAACTTACATTACACATGATAATTCGATTTTCTAAATTATCCCAAATGATATGAATATCATTTATAAAAATCATTCCAATTTTTTGAATATTTGATGTTCGATTTATATCAACATAACATTGCTTATAAACAATAAAAAATGCAATATTTTATATAATGTATATGTCAACAGTGGGCAAGTAAGGCACTAAGAGCCGCATGAGGCTCTTCGTTGATTTATGTGCGGCAATACTTCAATACTTTGTAACATTGGTGTGGTTCTTCCTATTATATAATACCCCGAATCGGGGCTACCATTGCTATCATGCTTGCTCATTCCTGGTATATGACATGGTCATATAGTAACATTTATTTTATGAAATGCCTAGGCATTTCCAATAATTCCGACGCATTGTGTAAATTATTTTGAATACTTGATCCGTCTAAATAGTTCATGAAATGACTCCTCTATAGTAGTGCTTCGTATTGGATAATGGAATACACAATAAGACAGCTGAGGTGAAACTGGAGCCAGCGTTTTTACCGACGAAATTATGAGATCGTACTTTCAACTTGACGCTTTATTCGTAGATTTTTCACCACCACATGACGTCGCTCGGAGTAGAAATTCTTGATATGAAATGATTTACAGCGATTTTTGAGTAAAACGTAGTGTTCTTCACTCAGCGTTATATGTGTGAGTATAGATGGAGTTTTAAAAATGTAATTGGGCATCATTTGAGAGCGTGAAGTTAATGTGAAAATTTCGCATACATATATGTGTGAAATGACGTCATAGTAGTGAAACAGAGCTGTACTTAAGTTACTAAATTTTTCGATAGATAGTGATGAAATCCATATCCTAGGAAAATCATGGAAGTCGCTCAATTTACGGACTATGAGGAGAAAACACAGCAAGGATCATCAGGGTGTTGGGTACAGTAACTGAACAAATTGTAAATGAAGGCATAATCTCATTCAAGTGGATATTCAATCGCCATGACGCTATGATACCATGTATTAGAATTTGAGTGTCATCACATTCGCAAATCCATAAATGTGATGTCTGAAGGGTGTCTCTTTATTCCTTGTATTAATCATAGATGATATCATAATCACTTTTGATGATATCATTAATGATTGTGATCTCATAATCTTTTTTTTTTATCATCACATACAGTTGGTTGAAGAGGGATATTATTATGTGTGGAAGGATGTGAATAAAAAGAAGTTATTGGTTGGTGTGCCGAAAGTAATTGAATGAATTAATTCAGAACATGAGTAGTGAACGGCATAGAAAATTCATTATAATCTTCATTATTTATTTGATTAATATTGTCTGGAGGAATAATAAAACATACAATGAATATAGGATGAAATTAGTTGATGTGATATTAACCTTATCGAAAATGGTAATAAATTAGTAAATTATCCAAAATCACTCTTAAACTTATAAACTTCTGAAAACATTGAGTTGAGGTTTCAAAAATAACTTATGATTCTGTATCGGATCAAGTAAATCAATAATATCAATGATATGAACAAAAAAATTATCCAACACTAGGGACCTACCAACGCAGTTTCCCCATTTACGCGTATCTCGATGCGCTCAGCAGGCGCGATGATACATATCTCTTCTTATATGGGTGTCGCGGAAAATATCAGCATGCGCATCTCCTGCACGCATCCAACATCTATCCGTCTGTAAAACAAGTCACACAACAGCAGAAACACAAACAAATGTATACATCGTATCAATATCTATCATTGACTGTTCCTTTTTCTATTCGAAAAAAGCGTGACAGTCGAGGAAAACGTTCACGACGTCACGATACACACTTACATACATACATACATTTTTTGGTGTTTACTAACTGTTAGCGGGTGTTTTTTATTCTTTCTTCTTTTCCAATACTACAAAGAAATTTTGTGATGGTTTACGAAGAGGCGTTGCATACAATATTGCTTGATGAATATTACAGCACCATCATTAAGTTATTGATTAACCCTTTTGCGGCGGAGCGCTTGGAAATCAATTGCGCCCTGGGCAGCCGGCGTGACAGTGGAGCCTGAGTGCCTGTAGGTGTTGTTCGCTCAGAGGGAGCGTCTATAGTTGAGCGCCTATAGGTGCTATTCGCCGCGAAAGGGTTAAAATGGTATACTTGGCTACAATATGACTCTATATGACTTTGATAGTTTTCATTAAAATTTTTTTTCAGCTGTTAATAGCGAATGTATTACAATTTTCAGCAATAGTTCAAAGGATTCCCGTGGCAGTTTCTCAGTTAAAAATCAAAGCATCAGCTACGTGTCTCTACCTTTGTATGGATTCGTGTGGTCTCCTCTATGGATCTGTGAGTATCCTTGTTTGTTAACATTCAATTTTCTTTATTGTCAAGACAATGACGATCACACACGTATCAACAACTTTTTATTATGTAATTTCATCATTATACAGTTCGTTTACATCACTACATAGGCAATGACAATTGAAAAATTCTTATTTGTATGTCTTGGTATTAACCAGGATTTCACCGTGTTTACTCCGTTACTCTATCGAATATTTGTGTAAAATCGTCCCTATAAAACATTATTTTAACTAATACAAAATTATTTTTTCATACTAATTCATGAAAGTGATGTCACATGATTTAACAATGATTTAAAAAAGTATATACTTATTTTATAAAAAGATATATTTCAGATAAACAAAAAATAGTACATTGCACATCGAGTGGGGAAAGTTGGTAAATCTAAACGAGTGTAAAGTTGGCGGTACGAGTTTTGCTGATAGCTGCATTTTATCCTACCGTTGTAGCTCATTTTGTAATATAGACTCAAGATCACTACTAGGTTTATGTTTCTAAGGATCTCAATGTATCGATATTATATATCATTTATTCACTAAAATTAGGAAGGTGGGAAATTTCGATTGAGGTAGTTGTCGTGTGGTAATAACACCCAAAAGTTTCGATCGTAATACGCAGTCGAACTAAAAATAAGTATAGTGGTAAATCAAGAAAATTTTCGTTTGAGATTGTACCTAAACTGTTGTTACACTTAGTCGAACTCTTAATGCAGATACGCACTACTACAATGAAACTGTTAAAAATAAAAATTGGCAACTCTGTCGCATAGTCATGAAGATCTGATATACAGTGTACTATTATACCATTGTACATCAGTTGACGTTTTCATTGCGTTCTTATGCGTATTTCTAATTCAAAAAGCTTTTTTTAAAAAAGGTCATGTTAATTACGATTTCAAGGAAAATTTATTAGGAAAAGGAATTTCGACAGAAGTTTATCATTTGCTGAAGCCGACAATTCAACGTTTCAATTATTTTCATTTATGTTTGATTTGAAATTCCCGCTCATTCAAAACTAGTCGAGCTACACACAGTGTTGTCAAATTGTTTCTTTCCACTTAGTTTGTTCGCTTGGATTATATGAAAATGACAATCTTTTCGTTAACACGTCCACGCCGGCGTGCATCACCGGTGGGTCACACTCGCTTGGCAGTGAAATATATGATAATCGGCCCCAGCATAAACGTGTTAATCTATTAAAATAATTAAACGGTCGATAATTTTTGTTTCGTTTGTATGTTTTTTTTTTTTTTTTTTTTTTTTTTCAAAATATAAATATAATATCATTTTACATTGGTCTACTTTTTTAGCCGAATCGCTCGACGCATTTTCTAAATGAAATCAAAAGTGGGGTGGAATTACTACTTTCGCATATACCTGTAATGTTCATCGTACAATTTTTGAGAGCGATTTTTACCAAAACTAAACGGTAAATAATTTTGAAATTTCAGACATTTATATTGTTAATAATTTATCGAAAATTCAGCCGATTTCGTCGACAACGCGTTTCATACGACAACTATCTTAAAAACCTTAGTTTCAGTTTAATTGTTCTTCGTCTAAACGAAAAAATTTCAAATCACTACAAGCTAACAGTTAACTTTGTTCCTCACGCGAGAGCTAAATGATTTTTACTTTCTTACACAGAGTATAAGGAAATATAGTAATAATGAAAATTTCAACTTACGAGTTTTCAACGGAAATATCTATTTTGAGCATCCCTAAATCCATTCTTGCTGGTCCCATCGTGATGTCGGTACTTACGTATGCACGTATCTCCGTCTGTATCAACGATAATTCAAAAACTATTATGTTCAGAAACATGGAATTTCGTATTCAAAACTTCTAGAATGTGAGTAAATGCACCTTCCCGTTTGGTAGTTATTGAATAAACTTCTAATTTTTCCTCGCTGAACAAATGGTTAAAATACATTCAAACTTCATATTGAAGACTTATACAGCTTGATGAAGCGCAAATTAAATTTTGGTAGTGATCGACTGACTGGTAGTGGTAATTATCCAACCGTAAGTGATAGTTTATTGGAAGACAATTGTTATTTGGTGTATAATAAGAAAATCATGTGCTGACCACGTCAGACATTCAAAAATTAATTTAAACCTATTCACCTAGCTTTTCGTTGAAAAATTCCTCCGTTATAGTTCGACCTCATCTTGATATTATATAGTAAACTAGTGCCACCCTAGCACAGCAAAACTACCTCACTGCGAGTCGTTTGCGAAATATATATTTCACTTGAGTATAAATCCGTCGTTAATAGCCCAATGAACAGGCTATCATAATAAGCGAACTAAAAGTTTGGCAAATATAGCTAAGGAATTACATGAATGAACAAATTTCAAGCGTTAATTGGATAGAATACAACACCCCATGATGTTCATACTATATATTTCAAAATGTTGAATAAGCTTTGTCGATATTATTCCACGCATATTTTTACTTTCAATTACTTAAGTGATAAGAAGAGTAGTGTTTCTCTCCAAAATTTACTATCATGAATACTGCGAATAATCTAATTTTGAAATTTATTATCGAAATGGAACATATTGATATTTTTCACATTTTTTGATGGAAAAATTATTTGGATGATGATTGGAATTTGATGTTTACTCTGGTGTTACCATATGAGCCTATGAAAGCCAGAGTGGTCTAAGTCACTTTTTTCGTTTTTTCATATTCCGATTCCATTACATAGATGAAGAAGTATTCTATCTTTGGACAAAATATGATATTCTTAGTTTGAATCTAACCATCACAGACGAAGCTTCAAATTTCGATGTATAACGATCATAAACTACGTTTACATGTTTAACTTTGAACCACAATATCTCAGAACAACTATTTTTGACTTAGACCACTATGGCTTTCATAGGCTCATATGAATGTATATATGCCACTAATGTGATGAAAATTACTTCGGTAATACTCTGCCAGTATTTTTTTTTTTTTTTTTTACTTTTTATTTCATTCATTTCCAGTGCGGTTGTATCGCAGGATCAACATTTAGCGTAAGTCAGAATACATATCCGTTAATATATTCTGCATGAATTATTTCTCCAACGATTAGATGGATACCAAAAGATGAGTATATAACAATATGTAAGAAATTTTATTTTTCTTCATCTATCTTCGTTACAGTTTCGTCATAATTCAATCTTCAGTGTGGTATAATGAACAACACTCCAATTTATAGTTTCAACACGACTTTTCTATCCAAGAGCTGCACGCAAACTGAAAAAAAAGTGGTGAAGTAAAATTTACAGAATATTCTCAAAGAAGAATTAATACAGACATGATATTTTTCAAACAAATTTCCGTTGATCAATTCAAACACTGTTCTTTGATCAATAAATTTATTCCAGAATCTACTTAGCTCATTTTATGAATGCGAAATATTAAATATTCACGAATTCCTTCCGAGATACAATTCAACAAATCGTCTCGCGGTGGATACACGTACATACCTACTCTTAATCAACTAACCACACGTAATCTTACTAATACCATTGACATGTAATGCACTTTTCGATAACTAAATGGATCATGAATTAAATTATAAAAAAATGCGGAGTAAGTTTTCGAAGATGTCATAGCGAATAGTTATGATGATAGCGGTGCTGCTACGCTACTGCTTACTTGCTGTGCTTCGTGAGAATCAATGGTATGTACGCATATTCATATATAGCAGATGCTTAGTACACGTATTTGCATGCGTCCAATACTTGCGGATGCACGTTTACATGTCTCGCACTCCTTTTATTCATCTTTCAAATGTCTGACCGTGTGCGATCGTCACTCTTTTTGTATATTTGTACATTAAAACAACTCTGGATACATGAAATATAATCGTTTGTCTGTCTGTCAGGACATATGTTTGTTTATAGTTTAATTATCACTAAACCAGTCTCGATGCAACATAAAATTTCATTTAGTTTGTATTCTGCGAAAGATTTTAGCATATAAAACATTTATGTACTCAACTTGGTTAGTGAATCATTATGATATTTGCGGGCAAAAGCTCATATAATATAAAGGTTGTATAGAAACATCTAGAAAAGAATCTGATGATAATTCGCTGTCAGTAATGATTATGATATGCAAATCTTTTTACTTTATGATCTTCATATGTTCAATATAACTTTAGCTATAAAATTAATACGCAAATTATAGAATTGCGAAATAGGTTTTTTCTTTTTTTCTGAAACAGTATGAACTTTAAGAAAATTATATAGCTTAATTTTGATAAAATTGAAATGTTCAAACTGTAATAAGGATAAGTATCCTGAGTCGAAATTTCAACTCTATTTCAGCCCTTGAAATTCTCGAATTCTTTCGTTATACAATGTGACCGCTTTGATTATGACTGTACTTAGAATATACAGACCATACTAGTCAGAGTAAGAGGCACAAATTAGAGTCAATCGTCTCCGTTACAACTCTGCTTAGAGTCTGCAGATCCTAATAGTTCAAGTAGGAGGAGAATAATTGAAGTCAATCCTAGGGTCAAAACTCTAATCAACAACTCCAGCTCTTGAACATTTATTGAGTTCTGTTTGAGTCGAAATGCAATTGGAGATTTAATTTCAATGAGAATTCAAAAGATCATCATCTATTGTTGATAGTTACATAAAACTTTATATAAATGATATTTAATATTTGATATTTATTACATTCGATAGTACAGAAAAAATGACGGATAAATAAATAAGTTTTAGTGAATTATTTTTTTAATTATACCAGGGTAAATTACCAAAATATGCAAGACACAAATTATGAAGTGCATAAGTTTCGCGAAAGAATCATTAAACAGAGTCGTCTATCATTAGGTTAAATTTTCATCAAATTGTACCTAGTGCTAAGGTATCGTTGAATCTTTTCGGATTCTGTAGGCTAATGGCCTTCATATCATTGAAACGGATAATGTGACAATTGGAGAAGCAAATTAGAATTTCATATTTTACAAATTTCATTCTTCAGATTTTTTTGTGGTGGCTAACGTTCCAAAATAAGGTTAAAATTTCCACTCAGACTGAGATAATACATGTTAACACACAAATTCATTTGCATTTGCGATAGTAAATAAAAAACATGGAAAAAAATGAAAGAATAATGGAAGCTTTTGAATTTTACTCTGAGGCAGGTTCACGTAAATTATCGTCATATCCACTCCCTAAGGACCCCGATTATTTATGTATGTCTTTCGGAGCGAACTGGTCATATCCCAGTATACAACTAGAATCATATCTACTGCTTATGATCGCTTAACAGTATGATAAGTATGATCATTAAATATGATAAATACACAAATTGTTCTGATGCATAATCCCTTTTTCATATAAAAAATTCCATAATGATGTTTAACTGAAAAAAAAAATGTAATTTCTATTTTTATTTAGTATATCTATGTATAATTCTATTTTATAGTAACGTATTCATATAAATTGCAACAATAATGTGAAATTGCATCTGCATCAAGTGTAGTGCAAAACTTCACCTATTGGCCAGGACGATAAAAATGACCGACGCGAATATTATTTTGCGAGCGGAATAATGCCGGATACCACTTGATTTTCATAAGAATATCAAAAATCAAGAAAAAGTTATTCCAATTCACTCATATTACTATTATTTTGAACCTCAACATATTAAATCTAAGAGGTATCAACAATATTTTTATTATTCTAATAATCAACAATAACTCTCAAAAAGGAATAATTATTCACCGAGCTGAATGAGTGAATATTTCCAACAAATCACTACCTGACGAAACCCTCAAGTCGAAGATCTCAGTAATGAACCTCTGCTATCGCTGATGTATGGGACTGTAACCTATCACCATAAAAAAAACAAATGCATTTTATCAATAGAAGAATGTTCGTATAATTAACTGAAAATTAATAATATTCAACCCGATACAATAACCACAAGTAATTTTGATAATTATCTGCTATCAATAGCTACATGTCGTGATAATACTTTAATAATTATTCAAAATTCAGCAATGTCTCACGACGATTCAACAGAATCGCTCCGTGACGATACAATTGAATTCTCTATATTAATTGCTCTACGACGATACAATTGAATCGCCTGGTGACAATATGATTGACTCACAATCATGATTTCTCCTCGATAATACATATACTCAAAATCATGTACCCCTAGCGGTATAATCGCTCAATAATTATATATAACTAGCGAACCCGACAGACGTTGTTCTGTACACATGTGATATAGGTATCTCAAATTTGAAAGTTTATTGGAAGGACCATCAGATGAAAATTTTTACTCAAACGTTATTATACTATCAAACGTAAGAACGATTAAATAAAAATATAAATTTGGCTAGAACTTTACCTTATGCCTGGTGGGCGATGAAATGATCATTTAGGGTACACAACCATAACCTAACCTAACCAATAACAACCTAAACAATAACACCACTGATAACAGAAACAGAGTGAATAACACAAAGCCAGTTGTCTATGACACAAAAACAAAACATTGCTGAATCTACTCTAGCGCCTATTTATCGCAGCGCCTACTATCGGGATACTTCGATCGCAGCGCTGTCGGATCTTGGGAAAAATTAGTTATAAGAGATATCCCTAAATGTTATCAAAGTTACTAGAGGGTTCGTGAAAGAGATCGTAAAAGTGATAATTGAAACTTTTGAAATCGAATAATTGAGAAGAAAAAAGGATGTGATATTGGGAACTCCAACTACCGTTGAGGGAGCTACGAACATACTTGTTCCGATAGTTCGGTGTTTAGCTACCAAAGGGCGTTGAGTTATTTAGAGTTCCCATAACAATATCGGCAATGGACAAAACCATCAACGTCCAGCACTGCAGAATTATTTTTTACGGCTTTATCTTCAACCTGCGATATCTTCTGAAATATTTTTTGAAATCGAATGATGTAAAAGGCAATTTTGTACTAAATTACATACTTGTGATGAAGAACATATTTATTCGGATGAGAATCGATACCATATTCATAGAAACACCCTTCGAAATAATGCTTTATTTCGACAAAAATTTGATTATAATAAAAGAGTAATGGTATGTTAACCTTGAGAGATAGACATATGCTGTCGCGGACTTTTTTGTAGAACTATTAAAGAGGTACATTTTCGTCATACATTGTTCCGATGTACGTCTTACGGTTTTTGCAGCGCACGCGACAATAGCTAATAATTCCTGATATTTTTACACTGTTGAAGTTGTACTACTCATCCTCGAAATTTTCTAGTGGAAAATATAGCCTATGTCACTCGGGGATGATATAGCTTTCTGAGAGTGAAACAATTTCTGGAATCGGTCCAGTAGTTTTTCAGTTATCTCAAAAAAATACAAATTTCCCTCTTTAAATTGTTAAATAAATGAAATAAACATATTCCAGTGGATTGAATCGTGAATCTAAACCATCCTCGAGCTCACAGAAATACACCAAAAAAAATTTCATCAAAATCGGTCCAGCCGTTTAGGAGAAGTTTGATTACAAAGGTTCTTACAGACGATTTTTATCTATAAAGATTAGATATAAAAAAATATTCATTTATACAAAGAAATAATCAATATATAATATTTAATATAATTGTACTTACCAAAGTACTGTTATGTATTGGGTAAAGTTGCAATCGATCATACGACGATTTCTGTGAATATTGAATTTTCACTAGGTTTATAATTTTCACTGAATATACTGAATTCACAAATGATATACGCCGTAATAAAATTCGTGTTTTGTACTGTATTTACAAAAATTCTCAAATTTACACTTTGTAAAAAAGTATAAGTCGAAGAGGCTTACGGTCATACATTCTATCAGAGTAAGGTTTTTCAATATCTATTGTGTGCGGAAAACAAGGGGCGGGGAAGGGGGGGGGGGATTAATTTTTCATACTAGGTAGTGCTGATGTCGATTTCTTTCATGTCGATTATGTTCGTTATCATATTACCCAGCAATAAAATTTCAGGTACGGCATAATTATTCCCCCGTCCCCGCATCGACAAATATTGTAGAATTTTTTTTTTGCAGCATTAGTATGTATCATAAGTTCTTATATAGTTATCACTTCTCAAGTATGGAATATTCTTCAACTATGGATGTGAATTTAGATAATGTGAATTTTTTCTACAATTATTTTACTGTGAATATCATTCATGATAATATTTCTTTTATCAAGAATTGATATCAAAATATCAAAAACATCGTTGAAAATAAATGCTACCTTTTCAATACGGTTGTTTTTAGGATAAAAAAATGTTCGTTTCAACTTCCTCACCTGCTTTCCATCACACACTTAAATCTTATAAACGATAAATACAGACGAAATCGAGGGGACCACTAATATTTTATCGTATATGCCGATAGTCAGAACAAACAGTGTTATTTTATACCAAATAGGCCATTATAAACCATGTCATTGCGAACACTTTTGACTGTACTTGAAAATATCATTTATACTTAACATCAAAAATACTCACACATATGTACATTCAATGGACGTACAGCTTATATTCACAAATGTATGGATCAAAATTGGATAAAACCGGATGTACACTGAACGTTCATCTATGTGCGTCCATTGTAAGTACGCGTATGTACATCCAATGTAAGTCCATTTCATGTTCATGGATGTTTGGACGAATTATGGATATAGATTGGATGTACATTGTACATCCCGTGCTATGTGGGTCTTCAGTCTCGTCGTCACTCTCGATTATATATTACAAATATGTGCGAACATATTATGGTTGAACGAATTCAAATAGCATAAATAAACTATTTACTAATTATATTTATACACGGAAAAAATTTTCTCCTAAAAATTACCCTGCAATCCAGGGTAGGCTCGGGCCATCCCACATTTTATTCTGATAAAATATTTTCACGAAAAGTTTTTCTTTTATTCTACCCTAGGAGTAATTTTTTTACCATGCAGTTTGTGCAATAATTTTTATCCAGCTGATGAGTAATATTTGCTCCTAACAAGCAGTAATAATGATCCAAATACAATAATATCCCCAACATACTCGATTGCGGGGTGATTTTTCCTCTGTATTCTATGGTACTGTTTGACAGATATTTCTCTCCGTGTACTCCAAAATAAACTCACCCACTAATGTAATTTTGGAATAATTTTGAAACTGATGTAAACTTACTGACGTCTGCAAAACGTTGATAGTATATTATGCCACGTTCGTCTCGTAGTGTACACGATATTTTTTTCAATTACTTGTACTGAAAGTGCCACCTTGAGTCCTACACGGTCAAGTTCCCGATAGGGCCTCTGACCGCAAAAAGTATATAGTATATGACGTGAGGACTTTAAAACGGAACATCAGATTTTTTCATTATGAATTGCTCTGATGTTTGTCTTTTTGTAACATAGCAATATGAGAGAGACAGAGTTTTTCACGACACCCGCGAAGCGGGTCGAATGGGGTCCAGAAGCGAAGCCCTGACAGAAGGTACGAGGGAGGGGGGGGGGGGCCTGAAAAAAAAATTGTAAAAAGTAAAAGTGAAACCCCAAGCAAAATGTAATGTTCGTAACAAAACAAATTTTGTTTTTACTAAAAAACTATGAAAATCAAAGCTTGTGTAACATTACTTATGAAATTTGTGATTATTTTTCCAAGCTCCCCAAAGTATTTCATTGAAATTACTCAAACTTTGTTGCAATTTCCACAATTTTTCTTCAATTTAAACACTTTCCAAATTCTTTATAAGATATTTTTCAAAAAATTGCATTTTTTTGAAACGTAAATCAATTAACATAGAGCATCAGTATTTATTAAATATTTTATTTTGGTCGCTCGAATACAAATTAATTAACATAGAACTCCAATATTTATTGAATTTTTTTTTTGCTCGAATATTATGAGATTAAATACAAATAATCGTGCATTTCAAAAACTCCTTATCGATCGACACACTCAACACTTCGATAAACTAATCTCTAAACTGTAGCGTCTGTCAATCGACTTCACATAATTACTGTTCATTTGTTTGACATTTTGCATCCCGCTACGTCATTACTTCGCGTCACAAGAGAAGCAAAGAATTATTCATCTGAAAATGACCACTTTCGTCCCACAAATAAGGACGAAAGGTGGCATTTTCGGTGCGGGTATTGAAAAAAAAAATTTCGACGTGGGAAATAAAAGACGTATCCATATGACATTGTCCGTCGAAGTGAAGCTGTTAGTCTAGTCAAAAGCACCTTTTTGGGAAAATCTCGTTTAATGGTCGGAAAATTAGGATCAAGGAGTCATTCGATTTGGAATTATATTTAGAAACTTTTCGAAGCGAATGAAGAGGTTGAGGTAAAAATTACAAAAGTTATAAACAATTTAATGAACAAGAAGAGGGGGTTTGGTTTTTTGCAAATATCTCGGAAAGTATTGAAGATGTCCGAAATTTGAAAAAAGATCCTTGAAGAGCAAGAAATTTGCTATGAAAAAATCTTACCTCCCAGAACTCTACCACCAAAATTCATAATTTTGATCACGAGGTGGAAATAGCGCTGAGAGCGGGTGATGTGATTTCGCGCACGCCGACCGATTCATACATTTTAACAACAAAAATCATTTCAACCCATCAAATATCAATATTAAGGAATAAAAAATTTTATATACCTGTTGGATACACGAATAAATGAAAATCCATTGAAAAAAAAATTTTCCCTCAATTTTTTCATACAGTATGCTTTTGTTGATTAACTTATTTCTACAAATACCAAATTTACATAAAAAAAACCTGATAATTGTTAAATTGAGAACCTAAAATTTTTTTCACTTGGAGTTATTATTAAGAAGCTTTATATGAGATCCCCGTTGGGAAAATTGGAAAATTTTGATTTTCCACTTTGTTATTAACAATGTAAGAGATTGAAAAATGAAAAATGCAAATAAAGCGATGAAAAAATTTTTTTCTCCAAATATTCCAATTTGTTTGTTTTCTTATCATTAAAAGTAGCATAAAAATGATTTTCCATAATTTTCCACTCTTATGTTGAAATTGGGCGTGTTAGTGTTGAGGTGGCAGTCTTCAGAATTACCACCCTAATGAGTCCGTCGGTTCCTGAGAATAAATCCATGACTCGAGCAAGAAGCCACTTGCTGGGAGGCAACCTTTCGTCAGTGATAAGGACCCATGTGTCATTTTTGATGTCGTTGCGTGAATGGAACCATTTCCAGATTGCTTGTTGCTGCTGCAGGTTGTGTGATGACCAGTGTGTCCAAAATTCTTGGACCATTCTTTGTATGAGTTGCCATCGAGACAGTCTGGTCATGGCTAGATCTTGCAGGGACGGCTCTGGTACAGCTGTGATGGCGGAGCTAGTGAGAAAGTGAGCCAGTGTCAGAGCGCACACATCCGTGAGATCATCGCTCAGCGGTTCAAGTGGGCGAGAATTCAATACTGCTTCTACTTGCGGGAGCAGTGTGTACAATTCTTCGAACGTTAGGAGTGTATCTGGTGGATTGAATTTCCACTCAGTTCCTTGTACAGAGAGTGCGGCAGCGATGTTTCTATGTTCTTTTGAATGTTGTGCAAATAGCTTTTTCAATTCACTACTAGCACCAATGAAGTTTGTGCCGCAGTCAGAGTGCATGGTGGCGGGCAAGCCTCGACGTGATGAGAAGCGACGGAAAGCAGCAAAAAACGTTTGGCCTTGATCCAGAAGAACCTGACCTTGAGCATATCAGTTGAAGGCACACAAATTCTTGGAGGTTCAAATGGCAATTTTTTCAATCGATACAGCACTCTGAAACAAAAGGCAGTGAGTCGAAACAATTTATGTAAAGAGCTTGCATGATAAATGAGGTCTCAATGATACTCAAGTTTGACAGATGATGACAGCAGTGCAGTCCCTAGACGAGTTTCATTTTTTCATGAGAAATCAGTGAATTGAGGTTGAGAAGGCCAGGCATTTTCAGGTTGTGTGATCCAGGATTGTCCAGACCACCATAATTTGTGATTTTGCAGTTGCACTGGAGAGATACCACGGGAGGCACAATCAGCAGGATTTGCAGTGCCAGGTACATGTCTTCGAACAGCAGTAAGCATTAGTTCATTGATCAGTGACACTCGATTTCTAACATATTCTTTCCATTGAGCTGGGTGTGCCTTCACCCATGTCAATGTGACAGTTGAGTCAGTCCACAGATGAATTTAGCCAATGTCCAAAGTGATTACCTTTTGTACATGGGCCACCAGTTTTGAAAATAAAAGTGCAGCAGATAATTCAAGACGAGGTATTGTTAGCTTTTTGAGAGGTGCTATTTTCATTTTCGAGCACACGAGTGAACAGGCAGTTCCAGTGGACTCAGATGAGACAGTTAAGTATACCACAGCAGCCATCGCGTATTACGATGCATCAGAGAAGCCGTGTAGCTCGATTTTGAGGTACTCCAGGTGTTGAGCCACCGTGGAACAGATGTCTTGGCCAAGATTTTCAGTTCCTCTTTGATTGAAAGCCAGCGTTCAGTCAATTGCGGTGGCAGTTGATCGTCCCAATTGAGTTTGTGTAACCAGAGTTCCTGTAAAGGAATTTTTGCCTTAATAACAACTGACGAAATGAATCCCAAGGGATCGAATATTGGAGCAACTTCCGAGAGAATGATTTGTTTGGAGATCTTCACAGTGATTGGTTGCAGTTTGGATATGAATGTGAATGCATCACTTTGAGAATTCCAGCTAGCTCCGAGAGCTCTCGTATGACAGTCGTCGAAGTTTATTTGAGAACACGTTAATTTGTCAGGTGATAATTTTGCTAGCAGATCAGGATGAGATGAGTGCCATTTTGCCAGAGGAAAACAACCAGCAATGCAGAGATCAATCAGTTGATAAGCAATTTCAACGAGTTGTTGCCCAGTGTCCACTCCGCCAAATATGTCATCGACGTAGCGTCCCCTAAGCATGGATGGCACTGCGAGCGGAAATCGACGTCCCTCATCTCCAGCCAATTGTATAAGAGCTCGTACACCAAGGTATGGTGCCGCTTTGGTACCGTAGGTCACGGTGGTAAGGCAATATGGCACTTCAGTTTGCTGTTAATCGATCCAAAGAATACGTTGGAGATCCCAATCAGCTACGTCTACAGCAGTGTGTTGATACATCTTGGTGATATCTGTCGCAAAGATGTACCGATGGAACCGTAACCAGATAAGAACATCGAATGTGTCCACCAACAGATTGGGTCCAGTTGGTGAGATCATTGACTGAGAGACCAGTTGAAGTGGCACATGACCCATTGAAAACAACCCTCAGTTCGGTAGTTGCTTCGTCGGGTCGCAGCACACCATGATGAGGCAAGTAGTAAACTGTTGATGTTGTTGATGTGATGCTTTCTGCCTTGTGTTTCAATGCCTCATACTCCTTCATGAAGTCGAAGTATAGCTTGTTGTACTCGCTGTCAGTTAAGAGTCTTCTGATTGTGCGTAGTAATGATCTATGAGCTACCTGGAATGAGTTTCCCAGTTGCTCAGGAGATGATGTTAGTGGAAGGCGCACAACATCTACCTTCTGTGTTTCTTTAGTGTGTTGACCTGAAGTGTTCTCCACACTCCCGTTTTTCAGCAGTGAGCACTTCGTGTTATTCTGTTGGCAACTTTTTTTGAACCCAGAATTTCGTCAGAAGCTCTTGTAAGTGTGAATCAGATGTATTTGTTGAGGCATGAAGAGAGGCTACTAGTCAAGAAGTGATGGCAGGATTAACTGGACCTAGCACAAGCCAGCCGAAAATTGACAATTAAGCTGTCAGTATGGTTGAATGTGATGTGATCATTTTTGGCAAGATCACTTGTCCATATGCATTGGCACCAATGATGATGTCCACAGCTCGAGGCACCAAGAACTCAGGGTCAGCTAACTGAATGCTTCTTAAGTGTGACCAATGTTGAGGCTTCGATGAGAAGGATGGCATAATTGTTGTCACTTTTCTCAACACATGAGCATCAATTGTAACGGATGACTCGTTATGAACAGAATGCAGAGTGATGTTAACTTTGCCTCTTGTTTGAGTGGCCTTGCCACTCCCAATGCCACAGATAGAGATGGATGAGCGGTCACATCGAGCATGTAATTGAGAAATGTTTTCAGAAATGAATGTGAGCTCTGAACCTGGATCAACCAGTATACGTACAGCGAGATCAACAGCAGGAGCAGGCAGACGAGCAATAGCAGTGGCTAGCAGAGTTGTCAATGATGTGTTAATTGAAGAGATAGCAGATGAGTTGGCAGCAGATTCAACGACTGAACAGTGTTCTCATTGGGTTGATGTAGAGGCAGTGGTTGTTGAAGGTTTTGTTTTTGTGGAATCAGCAGTACGAGGCGGCAAATTTTTTCATGCATTTCGATCTATGGAGGAGCGCGTGGTGTCTCACACCACAGGTTTTGCAGCAGTTGGTGGTGCAATAGGGCTTTTCCGCACTTTTTCAGTGGGTTGAGGCGGCACTTTATCTGATTCGCCACTATCTGAAAGCGCGGGAGATTCGCGACCCGATTCCGACATGATATTGCACGAAAGAATTGCACGAGAAGTCACAATTTTCTTCACAGTTTGAAAAACGCACTCACAACAACCAGTATTTCAATTTGAATTCCAAGTGCCCAAATAGTGTCACTGAGCACACAATTGAATTGGCAGCAAATATCTCTCGCACCGTCACTGTAATAACGCGAGAAGTCACAAAAAAGTGTCACGAAAATGCACAAAATTGTTGTAAAAATGTCACTGAGGAGTCACCAAATGTTGTAGCTTGATGCACAAAACACACTCACAACAATCCCAGTTGAAAACAATTCCCTAATAGTGAACACGTGAGGGGCACCGTTTGAATGCCGTTAGATATACGCGCGGTTGAATATATGAGAGCTGAATGACCGCTGAGGCGACAATATAGCACTCGCACGAGCCGGCAATCGGCGGCTCGACCGCACTAGCACTCACGCAGTGAGAGCGGTGGGGACGCCGCGGTAGAGGGAAGCGCTAGCCTCAGTAGAGGGGACACTGCACACACACGCACTAGCACAACGGGTGTATGGCCGTTGAACGGAATCTTCGAGAATGCAAGCACGCACTGCCACGCAGTTGCACAGTGTTCAGATGAATAAGTGAAACCTTTTTATGTATTTCAGACTTTGCACTTCACTGATTCACAAATTTGTTTTTCACACACGATTTTCACCAATAATCCGGCTCGAAGGACCATTAATGTTTGAGAAGGCAAATTTGAAATTGGTATGCGGTGTAGGTTGTAGGATAATTGGTGGAGGAGGCAACAGAAACTTGTGTGAAAAATAAATTGCTTTTGATATACGGTTAAATTGATTATCTATTTATTGAAAATGTGAAGAATAAGGCACAGCGCAATTCCAAGTCGTACTCGCGGTGGCGATTGCACGTGGGTTGTAAGGCCACGTGCCCTTGGATGGATCTAAATTACTTGGAATTGAATTATGCTACAATGAGAAGTCAGGTATTGAAGAAATGCAAAGCCAGCAGTGAGATAAACCAGAAATTGAGACTTTCGCGATCTGTGCGTTGACCAGAGGAGGCACGAATTTAAGAGAAAGTAGCAACGATGCGTTCAGAGGCACTTTACATAATGGTCGTTCGTTGAGCGATTCCCAACACGAACGACCGAGCGCGCTACTGAGGTGCCAGTTACATTTGAATAATGCAACAATTTTCATGCCGCATTCCCAAACAATGACAGAACTACTGGTAAGTATACGTATAAAACGGCGACTAAATCGTCTCAACTAATTCTGCAAACACTCCCCGTTTGTTTGTTTTTTTTTAAAACTTCATTCGAAGTCATTCACAGCTAAGCGGTATATCAAATGCGATGGATTCAAATTATTTTTTCATCGAAAAAAGGGTGACTTTCTACATGCGGAAGAAGAATTGGTGGAAACACTTCCGAGATAATTTGGATAAAATCAAAATTTTCGCCCTACCCCAGAGCTCCCTAGGCCGCATTTCTTTTGTCCTATCCTTTTGGAAGAGGATTATTGAAAAATTCTGGGTCACAAACGAAGTTCATGGACTGCAACAAGGGTCCGAATCATGAAATTATGGATCACAAACAAATCCATAGGGACTACTTGTGAATTGAAACTATATAGTTCTCAATTTTCGTCTGCTTCAAGCAATTTTATGATACCCCATAAAAGTTTCTAGACGAAAAATATTTAGAATAATTTTCATGGGGTATCATGAAATTACTGGAAGCAGACAGAAAATCGAGAATTTTATTGTTTTCATCCATATTGAGTCAGTTTGCGATTCATAATTCCATGATTTGGACCCTCGATACAGCCCAGAAACTCTGTTTACGGCCCAGAATTTTTATATTTATATATACTAGCTAATACCTGTCCACTTCGCTAGACGTAAGATAAAATTGAATGATGAAATCTCTATTTTCGATTCGGCGAGCAAATTTCAAGGATACAGGTGTGGTAATTCATAAGTTATAATGATAAGTAAATCAGTCAGTGAGTCGGAATATTCATCATTACACTGATTTCTACATTACCTTTGAGGTACTGTGTAGTGAAATGCGTTTCCTTTCTTTTACATGGTGGGTCCCCATTAGGCCTAAACCATGAATGAATTACCAACAGAAAATTGAAAACATTCTTTTTTTAATATAATAAAATACAATGATCATCCAATATTCATTCAAATAAATAAAATAATATAATTATGTACTTATCATTTTCTTAAAAACAGCGTTTTTTGTTCGTTTTTCTGGCTTCATGGAGAATGGCCAGGTTATCAGGTTTGAACTCACTTTTGAACATGCCACAAGAAATTGACTATGGGGAAAACAGTCACTTCTCAAATCCATATCAGTCACTTTTGAACTCTGCTCTCGTGCTTTATCAATAGATAATCATCGCAGAACAAACTCTGACCGGAAATTATAGACGTTTAAATTCAAAATGATAGTCTGACGCAATTAAAGGTATTCTCGGGATGAATGCATTTTCTCCCACATATTCTCCTGCGTAAACGTTGCTTCAATCATGTTTTTGTGCGAAGGTTTCACCTATAGTCTGGTACCATTACATAATCTAGGAGGGTTTAAATTACGCAACAACATTATTGGTGTACCAATCTTGAGGTAAAAAATATGAGATGGTACGCCTAATGGGGTAAGTGCATGCAGAAATCCCATGGTATAGTGAACAGCTTTCTCCACTTCTATTACTATTTCCACAGATTCATACTTCATATGCTCATTTGAAAATTTTCCCGGCAGGAAAGAATTAGTGTTATTAGCTGAGTCATTTGTTGGAGTAAGAATAGCTCTTTCTCTTGACCATGACATACTCTCTACTCCAGCATGCTGAATGTTAAGGTATATTCAATCAGTCAAAGCGACTAAATCACTCAAAATATCACAAAGGCTACTCAGAATATTCATTTTCACTTCTTCTTCTGGAATATTCTCGTTACTTAAATCACGATAGACTAATGTTAACAATCTGAATACTTGTACACAAGTGATCAATATTTTCAATGCCAATCTTCAGGAAATCCATTGGAAGGCGTGGAAATCATTTTAATATTGTAAAGTGAGAGTAAAAACAATAATTATTCAAAGGAGGTGGGGGAAAGGCGTTATAATATGAATACGGAGTCTGGAGACGGAAAATGATAAGAACATTATGAGTAATTGAAGATGTGACGTGTTCTCGAACTTATGAATAGGATCAACATACAAATCATTAATAATAAATGTGTTTCATCGTTATCTTCGGATATGAATTCAGATTAATACATAAACTCAACATTGTCAATTTTTCGGATTATTTAACATCAAATATTAAGGCAAACTAATTAGAAAATTTTGTAGTTATTTATAATTGCAAATGATGTTAAATGAGGAACAAATATGGTCTCTGAGTGACATAAAAGATTGTAAACTTCTCAATGTTATTAAGGGCTATTAATCTTATGGATCACAAATATCTCATCATTGCTGACATCTCAAAACAACCATGCAATTGATGATTTGAAACAGGCTTCAATTTCATCTGTACCTGTCCCTCGCGGTACAACAGGCAAAATGTGTTCAAAATCAAGGACCTATTAAATGACTGAATATCTTTTTTTGCGATCCATAGTGCACTCATCCCACACAATAATATTTACTTCTTTAAGTACATGCGCCATATCGCTTTGCTTGGAGATGTTGCGAATGGCATTTTCAGAATGATTTAAATCAAAAGGTAGTTCAGAAGCCGAGTGAGCCGTTTTGCCTTCATCAATCAAAGTAGCTGCAATGCCTGAAGAAGCAACAGCAACAGCGATATTTTTTCCACTTCTAATATTCACAAGAAGCAGGCCACTTAAGAATGTATTTTCAGTGCCGTCGAACAGAAACATCGAGAGAAAACAACTGTCCAGAATCAGAAACAAAACTGTTCAAGATTCCATCATATACCTGTTTTTGTTTTTGATTCAATTTTTAAACATCTACAGCAACTACTTCAGTCAATTGCGCTACGTCGTAAGCCAAATCTACCTGGAAGCTTTTTTTGCAAGCTACCTGAAATGTTGACTACACTACTCCTGCTACAGTTTTTAGGGCGTCAAATTGTTGGAAATAATTATTTTTTCTTTCATGCAAATCAAGCTTTAGGCAAGTGTGTATGTGTGTATGAACTGCGCCTCTTGTTTTTGCGCATGTACGTTTTATTCAATTATTCTTCCTTTGTTCAGTTAGTGCAATGAGCACGTTTTTTTTTTCGATATGTTGAAGAAAGTAAAATAAAAACTTATTTGAATAAAATTATATTACTTATGTGGCAAAAGGAAATTGTAATTCATTTTTAGCACTCAGTATAACCGGGATGAATAGTATATAAATATATACACTCTATTCAACACATGCTCTTCCTTCTTTCCCAGATAACTTGGCATGATCTTTTCTCTTTTTCTCTCGCGGAATGGGTTGCTTCTCCATACATAATAAACTGGAACTTTACAATATAAAAGAATTCGTGCAAAGTTATCTAATTGGCAGAGTTTGAAAATTAAACTCATAAATGTTGTTTTTGAAGGATTATTGATTCTGTTAAGAACATTCTCTTCTGTAAAATATACTCTCTAACCATTTTCAAGATGAAGGACAAAATGTACAACAGAAGGAAACCTCTCGTGAATCGGAAAACAAAGGATACGCTAAACTGCTTCAGAACTACTCATATATCGTCCTGCCTCATGCCTAGAAGTCTCATCCAGATTTTCAACGATAAACGCTGCCTGATCAGATCCTTTATTTACGCACTTACAGATGTACTTCATAAATTTGACAGAATTACAGTACTCGACATTAAAATGAGCTTTGAAGGTACAGGACAAAAATGAATTTCATGGTACCACCCACTCGTTGTCAATATCAATTTTATTGATTTTTACTAATATTCCATAATCTAATTTTGACCGTGGATGAATCATCGTTAGTTTAATAATTTCATAAAGATCTGGATCCCGATCAAGGTCAGGTAATCCAGCACTTATAAAACTATCAGTAGAGTCCGATCTAATTTTTTTTTGCAACCAGAGCACAATATGAATATGGGGAAATCCATATTTCTGCCATTCCACAGTATACATGTAACATTGGGTATTGCCAGAGATACAACCTTTTGTTAGAAAATTGATCATGTGTTTAACTTCCAAGTAAAACACCCTCGCTACTATGTCATGTCTATCAAAAAATTGTTGATTTTGATCCAAAAGTTCTTATATTTCTGACCATTTAGGATTGCAAGTAAATGTTATAAACAAATCAGGCCGTCCAAAGTGACGTACATACGTCATAACATCTTAAGTTCGTTCATGCGTATAGCGAGGTCTTCCAGTGAAAGAAATTGGCAACACTACCCTTTTGCAAATTTCTGAAAACTGTACGTCGCTTCTTGTTACAGCGTCTTTAAGATGAATATGTTTTTCACTCCTCAGCTTTTTTCGACTGTTCCGAATCCAATTAAATCTTTCAAATTCAATTTGTGAATACATATTGACCAAAAATTGAACCGAATAAATTTTCAGTTGTCCAGAGCAATAGTTTGCTGTGTTGTCTCTTTTCATTATATTCAATAGAAGCCACTCTATCAACTTCAGGATGACTTTCGCTATAATTTCGTACAGTCGTTCCATGGACTTCAGGATGACTTTAGGATATTTCCTAACGGCACGTCTATTTACTTCAGGATGACTTTAGTATACTCTGACGCAGCTTCCCTTGCTTGTTTATTTCGAATTGCACATGTAAATCTTTTCTTTTTTATTTTCCTCTTTTTGATTGAAGTGCTGTTACAATAACAGAAACAAATTCATTCAAACCTAATAAATCATTTTCAGGAATATATTAAGGCTATGATATCACGATTGACACATCTGCTTTAGGCTGTGACACTGAGGATAACATATTTTTTTCACATTTTTGTACATTATCACTCTCCATTGATTCGATTACTTGAATTAAAACATCGAAGTGACCACTATTGAAATTTCCCGTAAAACGCAATCTCTTACTCCCTGTATTGCTTCTCCGATGGAAGCTATGAGGCAGTCACCTTGATACACTTGAAACTGATGAGGAAACATCTCTCCAGCCGCAATAATTTCACAAATAGATCCATATGTGTAAGCTTTAGATATATCTGTGCAGTACAAACGTTCGGTACCGTAAGGGGCGCCAGATAGTTGTTGAGTACGGCATTTTAACCAATCCCAGTTGTTAGACAAGTGAATAACAATACCATTCTCAATTTTATAAGCCATTAATACATCGCCGTACATTAAGAAAGATAAAGAGGTGAAGAAACACGCGCCGTCACCAGAGATGTTCATAATTTGAAAGGAATATATATTCCATCAATTGAAATATTTTCAACATCCATTATAATCGGATTCATATTATGAGAAATAATAATAATAATAACATGAATGTGGGTGAATAAGTGAGTGAGTGGCGAATCGCTTATTTTTATTTTTTATAATAATAAATAATATATATTTGATATTCAATATTATGTGATTATGATGGATAATCAAATTTATATCATCAACAGAAAAATATTATCATATTAATTAAATATTGATATAAAATAACTTACCAGAACTGATGAATATTGACGAATGAAACAAAATAAAACAATAAAAAATTTTATTCCGATTGTTAGACAATTTTAGTTTCGTAATCTTCGAAAAAACTATTTTGTATAATTTATTTTCTATAATTTTCATGACAGTTATTTTCCAACCACATGAAACATGAAACAACTTCCATGCATCTAAGTCATACATAGAAGTTGCAGAGAAAAAAAATTCTTCTTTCAAAATAAATGAACAGACAATTTTTTTGAAAATATATTTCTCTCATAAGTTTTTCACTAACTTCTTTTAATTGAAATTACACGTACATACAAAGTGAAATGATAGAAAGAGACATAGAGAAGAAGAAGAAGTAAGAGGAAATCTATATAGTTAAGAACATTATAATTTCATCAAATCTATATATATTAATGTATAGATTTATAACAAATTCGTGATGACATACAGATTCCGAAAGTAATAAAATGTAACTTCATGCAAAAAAAAACAGAATTATTATTTTTTGAGAGGAAAGGTTCTCAATTTTCTGCTGATAATTTGTACATGTTTTCGGCCTACTGGGGATTCTCAGTAGGATTCACTGACTCACTGACTGATTGACTCTTCACTATAACTCATAAACTGTCATACCTACATACTTGGGATTTGGCTGCCAAATTCAAAGTTTAGATCTCGAGCTTATTTTATCCCACGTCCAGCGAAGCGGACATGTATCAGCTAGTAGTATATACATAAAAAATAGAATAATAGCGGAAGGAAGGAAGAGATTGATTGATTGATTGATTAGTTGGTTTATTATGCCATAGTCAAAGTTATGTGACAACAAAATTACAATAGTTATTATAAAGGTAACAATGATAAACAAAATTTTCACAATCAAAAATTAAAAAATACATGAATTGAAATAAAGTACTAGTACATTATAAGTAAATAATAAAACATGATTGAGTAATATAACATATGAGTAAACTGATAAATTATACGTAAGTAAAATCGTTATGAGTTAAAATGATAACGACCATAAGAAATAAAAGCAACGCAGGATGACATATGAATATAATACAATGATCGAATGATGAGTTGAAGTATCTTTCATGTAGGACATGAAGATTGAGAACAAGAGAAAGATGAAAAAAAAGTTGGAAGGAAAAAAGGAAGTTATGTTAGTGAAAGAGGAAGAAGGTGCTGATAAGGAGTAGGTGAGCAACTGGGGATTAGGATCAGGGGAAGTAGGTACGATTCAAGATTAGCTTTAAAGAAAGAAAGAGTTGATGATAAGGCGATATTATCGGGTAGTGAATGCCATAATTTGATACCAGAAATAACAAAACTATTTGCTAGAAGATCAGTTCTAGTCCGAGGAATTGAAAAGATGTTATGTGAGTTCAGACGATTAGAGGAATGCAAATTAGAGTCGCGAAGTGGAAAAAGTGAAATGAGATACGTAAACGCTTAATGATGAACGACATTATACATCATGATGCCAGCAAGATATTTCCTTCTGTCCACTAATGTTAGTAGGTTGAGTTGTTTTCTGTATTGAGTGATGTGTTCGTCACGCCTAAGGTCGAAGATAAATCTAATACACGAATGAACGAGTCTTTGAAGTTTGAGATTCAATTCAGTTGAGACGTCATAAAAAACCAGTGAGCAATAGTTTAAATAAGGTAGAATAAGTGTTTCAACTAGAAAAGTTCTGAGCGGTTGTGATGAAGAATTTTCATGATGTTTGAGTTTGAAGAGCGAGAAATGAACATTACGTAAAATGGCATTCATTTGGGATGACCAGGATAAGTTGGACTGAAACAAAATGCTAAGATTTTTTACTGTATCTGTGTATTCAATAGGGGTATTATCAATGGTCAATGGGAGAAGGAAGGAAAGGATGATTGTATTTACGTAAAAGGAAGAACCGAGAATAGTCAACTTAGTTTTCAGGGGATTAAGTTGTAAGGAGTTTTGGGATGCATAATTTGAGATGGCGGTGATGTCTTGATTGATGAGTGATATGTAATGCTGAATTTCACCAACATTGCACGAGGTGTAAATTTGGATGTCATCAGCAAAGACGATATGCTTGGTGATTTTAAGAACTGTGCTAATGTCATTCATAAAAAGAGAAAATAGAACTGGTCTTAGCACAAAGCCTTGTAGAATACCTGAGGACGTTTGAAAGTAATTAGTAACAGTCATAGAGAATTTGATTGCATAGTTTCTGGAGGACAACTAAGATCAAAACCATGATAATGCAGAAAGCGAACAGCCAATACTACTGAGTTTAGTGAGGAGGAGTGAGTGCGAAATGGTATCAAATGCTTCGGAAGAATCAAACAGAACAAGTATAGTTACTTTCTGATTATCCGAAGCTACTCTGATGTCGTGATTTATTTGAGTAAGGCAGTTTGGGTGCTATGGAATTTACGGTATGCAGATTGGTAAGGATTTAATAGGTTGTGTTCATTAATGTAATCAGTAAATTGTTGAAGAGCAATACTTTCCACGATTTTAGAACGTTCAGGCAGATTAACTATAGGTCTGATATCCGGAGGAGAAATTGGTTTAGCGATCTTACAGAGTGGGCGGATATAGGCTTTTTCCCAGAGTGACGGAAAGTATGACAGATCAAAGCATATGTTTATGATAGAAAGAAGTAGATGAGCTAACGGCCATTTTAAAGTGGAGACAATAGAAGGCGAAAGAAGATCAGGAGTAACAGATAAGCTATATTTGGTAAATTTTGTGATAATTTTAACTGTGTCAATTATGTCAATATGAGTAAATGAGAATGAATGATTATTATTTAATGAGACAGGGGAAGGAGGAATATATTTAGTTGATGAGTTTAGGTTGTTATTAATAGAGATAGTAGAGTAATGAGTCAATAATTGTTCAGGAGAGAAGAAAGAGAGAGAAGTAAGAGGGGTTGATGAAGTTAACCCGAGTCGCGAGAGTTCATGCCAAAAAATTTTAGGCTGATTGAGAATGGAGAGTCGGTTAAGATTATATTCACTTCTAGATGAACGTAGATCTTTGGTTAATTTACCTCGAAAAAAACGATATTGAGTGAATGCTAGGTGGAAACCGGTGCGTTTGGCTCGCGTATATCTCGAGTCTGCTCGATGACTGCTTAGACAGCTGCCGGTTAGGAAAAGGTGACGATCATTGACGCAGATGGAGAAGCTGTGATGACAGGTAACGGAATATTAGTATTGATAATCAAGGGTTTATTCACAGGTCTCTTTTTCACAAATCTCCAAGTAAAAACAACATAGAAAGGATGGTGTGAGGTCTTTAGCTACGTGAGCACTTTTTTGAGAGCTTCAAGATTATCATCAGCTGACTCAGGAAGTCCAGAAATGATGAGGTCTATTGGCGGGATAAAAGCGTGATTTTATATATCCATGTGTAATGTATTTCACTAGAATGTTGTAAAGCAACAACTAAGTTGATATAAAAAAAAAAAAAATGAGCAAAAAAAGCGTGGACTATGATCGTTTTTGTGTGAGCCAGTGATTTTTAAAACGTTTATGACTACGACTCTGAGTATTATTTCATAAATCGGTAACGACCAAACGAATACTCCTGTAAAACTCCACCAGATGGCACTAACAGTTCAGTTTTGACCAAAATTGGACCCTGGTCATTATTCCCGTGTACTCTTCAATTGGTCTTCGGAGAGTTCACCTTGTTTTTGAGAGTTGATACCTCAGTATCAAGATTTTTGATAATATCAATTAATTCATCATTGATTCTATCAGTAAGCGATTTTTCAAGTGAATTTATTTTCGAATGTGGAAAGTCAATGGTGGTTTTGTAGGTAGAGTAGCTATGATTTATACTGGACGCTAATGAGTTTTGTTGCACTGTTACCTGATTGATTTGGTTTGGTAGGTTGATGGTGGTTTTAGCATGTCCTATCAATTTGTCAATTTTGGTGTTCATGTTGTGAAGTGTTGTGGGATCCATGTTTGGGTTATGTTCTGAATTTGATAACGTGGCAGAGTTTAAGGTCGAGGAAGAGTGGAGTAAGGATCTACAGCAATCAGTGGCGATGGTAGTCCGGAGGGAATAAGGTAAGTAGGTGAAAGGATTCGTGGCAGTGCAGGACAAATTGTCACGTTTGATAGGTTTAGTGCATTTAATGCAGGATATTAACATGAGTTCAAGGTTATCGACTGAGTTGGTATTCAGTTAGTTACCAGTTGAGACAAACAACACTAGATCTAATAAACTATTGTGGCAAAAAAAATGACTATAGCGCGATTAAACTGAAGTAAGGTTAATTATGGCAATGCAACTAAATACTTAATTACTAATAAGTATTGCACTGAAAATTAGAAATTAATATATAAAAACGGAGATAATTGATTGGACAATCAAAAGAACCAATAATAATGATCAAAGATCAAAAGTACTCTCAATAAAACCTCAAGATTCAGAGAGCGAGACACTACACGTGTTCACACTAAGATTCAGATTTAGATTCAGATTCATTCATTTATAAATGTCATAGTCCAGACTATGTGGCAATACAATAATTTGGTTTACAAATAGTATAAAAAATTTTATATAAATAATAACTATATGAGTTCTACTTATAACTAATAGTACAATATTCAAATTTAAAGGATGATACATTAATTTTGGAACAAATATGATTTAAATAATTAAAACAATATATGATTTGAAAGACGATAAGTCAGATTATGACCTGAAAGGTTTACAATTGTGTACTAGCCAGTAAGAACTGGATCTAAAGACTAGAGATGGTGTTTTAATAGGACTTTGAATGAGTTAAATGAATTAGCAGAAGTGATCGTATTGGGAAGTGAGTCCCAAAATTTAACACCAGCAATTGCTAGTGAATTCATGTAAATCTATGCTCATGCAATCGAAATTACAAATAGACCCGAAGTAATAATTCTGGAGGACGATCTGATATTATCATTTCGTGGAGTAAACATATTACTAATATATTCAGGTACTATATTGTTTATGGTTTTATACATAAATATACCGCATAGGTATTTGCGACGATCCATTTCAGTCAGCCAGTTTAGTTTAGCTCTGTAAGGAGTGATATGTTGATCACGTTTGAGATAAAAAATAATTTAAGCTGTGATTTAAGATCTAATTCTGAGTTTAGGTCATAGTATACTAGAGAGCAATAATCCGAGTGAGGTACAAGTTTTATTCTCAGTGGGACGTTAAGACTATTCTTATGAAATTTTAATTTGTACAAAGTGAAATGAACTTTTCGAGATATGGATGCAATATGTGATGATCAGTTAAGATTTGAGCAGAAAGTAACTCCTAAGTTAACCGCGCTAGTTGTAAACTCAAGTGTATGTTGATCAACAATAACTGATTGGAGCGATGAATATTATAATCCATTTACATATGAGCTGCTCAGCAGAATAATGGCCTAACCATTTGAAAGTGAAATGGAAATAAATGCAAAAAAAGAATGGTTGGGCCATTATTCTGCTGAGCAGCTCATATGGAGCTGAACCTAGTATCATTAGTTTCGTTTTCGCTATATTGAGTTTCAATTTGTTCGTTTAAGCATAATCGGAGATGGCTTCCACTTCTAAGTTTATTAACTGAAGGTTAAAATTTAATTCATTTTTTGGACAGCTTACATAAATCTGTAAGTCATCTGCAAAAATGAAATATTTAGAAAATTTTATTGCATTGCGAATATCACTTATAAAGATGGAAAATAGTACAGGACCGAGAACGGAACCTTGCGGTACTCCACATTTTCTATCTTTCCAATCACTTATTTCACCATTTGATTCAACAGCATAACGTCTATTGAATAGATAAGATTCAAACCAGTGGACGGAGAGAAATTCAATGACTCTAATTTAGATAACAGTAGTTCGTGAAAGACCATACCAAAAGCTTTCGAGAAGTCAAACATAACTAGGATCGTCAGCAAGCGCAAGTCGATCGCTTTTTCAACATCATGATTCAATTCATTGAGAGTTGTTCCAGTACTATGAAATTTCTTATAACCTGATTGGAGAGGATGACCCCATAGTTGTTTAGGTTGATTAATGAAAGAAAGGCAATGTGTATCGTAATTTTCTCTAGCTAGTCTAAGATTATTCATGAATTTGTTTCTATATTGACGATATTCTAATAATAATTCGGTACGCCTAGTACATTTGAACCTTTCATATAGTTTTGAGCAGTATTTCTTTCTAGTTCGTAATTCCTTAGTGTACCAGGGTACAACTGGTTAAGAGATATAAAATGAGCCATCATGTTGAATAAGTTGCTGAGGTAATATTGACACTTCTCAAGGGTGTCATCAATTAAACCATGATGGTTGGTACTTCAATCAGTATTATTTATTAAATTGCTGTTGAAGGAATTAGCTTCCGATATGAAAGATGAACTATTGAAAGTACGGAAGTCACGTTTCATAATGCATTTTTTATTATATTTATTACCTAATGATAATGATATGGTGAGCCTATCATGACCAGCAATGAAAGGCACCTCCGACTTGAAAAAACTCACACACTTGGAAATATCATTCATAAGAAATACGTTAAGTGTAGAATTAACTGTGGTAGTATGATAAGTTGGTCTAGTCTCGAGGATAGTCAGAGAATGCATCATAGCAAATTTTCGTAACGAAGTGCATTCAAAATTTGTGCAGCATAGGTTACAGTTTAGATCACCTGCGATGATTATATTTTTGTATAAGTATGAGTGAGATGATAAGATATCAGTCAGCTCATTGAATAAGAGTCCTTTGGGACTTCTGTCAACTGCCACGAATAATTTCGGATCACATAAAAAAGAATTCACTGCAAATGCAATATACTTTAGGGCATTCGAAAAATTTGCCGCAGATTTTTTTACTATTTTTATTTGTAGTGAATGATGAATATAACATGCAACCCCACCTCCAGATTTTTCCAGTCCATTATTTCTTATGAGCGTAAAGTTGTTAATAGCGACAAGATCGTCAGTTATATGTGGCCTAAGCCATGACTCTGAAATAATGATATGAGCAGATACTTTTGAAAAATAAGACCTAATTAAATCTATGTGACCTGTAATTGAATTAGCATTATACTGCACAATATTTAAGGCATCGTTTAAATTATTCAAATTATTTGAATTAGTGGTACGTAATAAATTAGTATTATTACTATCAATGCTCCCTCCGTCTCAAATACTCAATTGTTTGTCAGTTGATGAATATATGTTTTGGACTTCAGCTACATCAGTTTTTTTAACATGAATCACCCCATTCTTCAACCATACATATTCCCACTCTAATTGTATGGCATGATTTTTAACAGTCTTGAACAGAGTGTGAGTTTGAGGATTTACAGATTCTTGTATATTGATATTGCCAGAACTAATGTTATTGAATATTGTAGAAGATTTCAGTATACCAAATCTTCTCTTATTATCAATAATAGTTTGACATACACTTGGAGATGTTAACTTGACTACACATGAAGCGCTGGAAGTAGACAAATTGTTTGCTGAGTTGGAGGATGTTATGCTATCGGTGTTGACTTGATTCATCTTCTTTTCCTTTCCTTGCGAATAGACAATACATGTGTTGCCAAGTGAGGAGCATCAAACCAGTAAGGACACTGTTCACAGCTGATAGAGCTGTAAGGTTATGTTCAGTGTCAGATAACCCAGAAAAAATCAATTGAACAGAATGATCCTGCTGCGCAAGAGGGGATGGAGAAGTAGAATCTGCTGTTATGGTGTTGATTATTTTATGCAGGTTTTTATTTTCTCCTTTTAGCATATGAATTTTAGTCCCATAGTAGTGATTTCATTGCACGAATCCGTTGGAGCCTCAACAACTTCATGGACAGAAGCCATTCCACTCACAATTGATGCAACAAGTTTATTCTCTAGTTCATAAAACTTTTTGTTGAACATTTCTGCCAGATCCTCATTTTTCGTCAATTTGTTATTTGATGGAGAAGATTTCTTGACCAGAGACTGACGAGACTCGTTCTATTTATTCGGCATTCTTTCTGTATCTATTAAATCAATCAAATGGTCACGACAACAATTTGCTGCTGGACGTGTTTTCAAATAATATGAGACGATCTTTGGACACAGATTTAGAGCACTTTGCACAGTCGTGAAGCATGAGTGCTATTTAATCAATTCACTGAACATTAGGTCAAAATAATAAGTAACAATACCTTAGAGAATAGTTCTCACAGCTATATTATCACACAGTTTATAATATTATTGCACAAGCTAATATTGGCACAACTCGATGTATATATAATAACCTGTAGCACGTGGTCGTATTGTAGGTCATAGTTCAAGTATAGTTGTGGGAAACGAAGCACAAATAAAATAACAAGCACTGTAACGTTAATATAACTGTGATGATAACTTAATTTTTGGATTATATTAAGTAAGTATTCACTGAATGAATGTCACAGAACACAGAACGACACTAGGTTGTTGCTTTTATAATTTGTATACGTGGTTATAGGTTAGATATTGTTGATACCCTGAAAACAGTTAGATTTCATCATAAACCATGAATGAATCAATAAATCATTGCCAAAATATATCGTAGGGCTAACTCTTGAAGAAATTAGTTCACTATTGACCCTTAAGATATGTAGATACACTGTCAAATAATATAAATCTGGAGAACGAAGTAAATTACGTCTGTACGCAGAGAGAGGGAGAGAGAGAGAGAGAGAAAGGTTGATTAATTGATTCATTTATTTATTCATTATACCATAATAAAAAGCTTCATAGCCACAAGAATACAATGATTATGACATAAGTAATGATAAATATAATCAACAACAATGAAATAATTGGGATAAAACAAATTATAACTTATAATTAAGTGAATGATAGTGAAAATGAATGAAATGATGTTCGATATGAATACAAAGATGGGGCACAATGATATTGCAATAATGCAGGTGACATGTTGAAGATTAATAGATGCAGGACGAGAGGAGATTCGATTTGAAGAAAGAATCAAAGAGAAAGAGAGAAAGAATAGTGCATGAAGAAGGGCATGCAGGTACAGGAGCAAGTGAGCAGTAATCAGTCAAGAAGTGTCAAGGAATAATAAGTGGGATTTGAGTTTAGATTTTAAGAGGGGAAGACCAGAAGTTGAAATGATGTCTATAAGCAGTGAATGCCATGAATTGATTTCTGCAATAACAAAGCTATTTACAAAGAGATCAGTTCTAGTTTCATAAACAGCAAAATTACAATGTAAGTTTAGGCGATTGGAGGAGCGTAAGAAAGTGTCACGAAGTGGGAAGAGATTAATGAGATATTGAGGAGCTTGATGGTGAACAATATTAAAGATCATGATGCTAGCAAGATACTTTCTCCTATCAGCTACGGCGAGTAGATTAAGTCTTTTCCTATATTGAGTGTTGTGCTCATCACGTCTTAGGTTGAAGGTAAATCTAATACAAGTTTTGAGAAGTCGTTGAAGTTTGAGGTTTAATTCATTGGAAATATCATAGAAAACTAATGAGCAAAAATCTAAGTAGGGAAGAATAAGAGTTTGTGGGAGAGCATCTTTGTGATGTTTAAATTTGGAGAGAGAAAAATGGACATTACGAGAGATAGTATTCACTTGAGAAATCCAAGATAGGTTGGATTATACTGGAAGATGGAGGCAATGGCATGATTAATGAGAGATATATAATGCTGGATTCCTCCAACATGGCATGAGGTGTAGATTTGGAGGTCATCAGCGAATATGATATGTCTAGTGAATTCGAGAACCAAATTGATATCATTCATGAAAAAGAGAAAATAGAACAGGTCCAAGAACCGAGCCTTGAGGGACACCAGAGGATGTGTGAAAATAGTCAGTTACAGAAGTAGTAGGACACTTTGTAACATTTACTTCTCTGAGAGAGGTAAGATTGGAACTATGCTAGGGTAGGAGGAGAACAATAAAAACCGCTGAGTTTAGTCCAGAGGAGTGAGTATGAAATGGTATCGAAGGCTTTGGGAAAATCAAACAGAACTAGTGAGGTAACTTTGATTGTCAGAAGTTAATCCAATGTGTTGATTTGATTTGAGTAATGCAGTTCGAGTTCTATGGAATTCTCTATATGCAGATTGATATGGATTCAAAAGATCGTGTTCATTTAAGTAGTCTGTGAGTTGATGAAGAGCAATACATTGAGCGATCTTGAAGAGTTCAGGAAGATTAGCTATGAGTCTAGTATCACAAGGAGAAATTGGTTTAGAGATTTTAGAGAATGGGCGAATATAGGCTCTTTTCCAGGACAGATGAAATATGATAGATCAGAGCAAGTGTTTAAGATAGCAGAAAGCAGGTTAGCTAGAGACTATTTTGAGGTAAAGACTATGAAGGAAAAAAGAGGATCAAGACCAGCAGACATACTATTGGTGGGGAATTTGGTAATGAGTTCAACTATATATATTGCATTAATATATATATATATATATATAAAAAGAGTTATTATTAGTTGATAGGATATGCGACTGAAAAATTGAAGTGTTGAATGAGGTGAGATTATTATTGGAGGAAATGGTAGAATAATGAGTTAGTAGCTGTTCAGAAGTGAAGACGAAGAAAGGTGAAGATAGAGTTGAAGATGTTAAAATAAATCGCGAGAGCTCATGCCAAAGATGTTTGGGCTGATTAAGATTAGAGAGTCGATTGAGATTGAATTCATTTCCTGCCGTACGCAAGTCCTTGGTTAGATTACCTCGGAACATACGATATTGAAGGAACACTTAATGCGATCCAGTGCGCTGCGCTCGTTTATATATTGAGTGTCTAGCCTTAATTTTCAGTTTTAGTTCATTTGTAAGCCATGAAGCATGAGATTTGGTAAACGAGAATGTTTGAAGGGGAGCATGTGAATCTAACAAGTCGCAAAGATTATCTGATAAAATGTCAAGAAGAGAATCAATGAATGTAATAGTCATATGGGATAAAGTCAGAGAAGTTGACGGTTGTCAGTGATTTGTTTTAGCAGCTGAGATGAAAGCGGAATGATCAAAGTTGTTGGTTGCGTCTGGTGATAGTACAGGAAGATGTGATAGGCATAACAATGGAGTTGTGAAGAGTTAAGAGATCATGGCCATTTATAAAAGGTGACAATGATTTTATAAGGTTGGGGCATCTATATTGATCATTAGATAGGAAAATATCAAAAATAGAGTCACAATGTTCGGGATGGTAAATAAGGCCAGAGTCAAGGTGGATGCAAAGGCAGATGCAAAATTTTTTGAATAGTTAGACTTGAAGTCAGGAAGAGGTTACAATTTACGTCACCACCAATAATAACATGCTTATGAAGATGAGAATAGGATGAAAGTACATCAATTATATCGTCGGTACAATGCCAAAACCACGAATGTGCAAATTCAAACGCCTTTATTGGCAATTATAAGATACATGGCAATAATAAGTAAAGGATCAGAGTCAATAGGTCTAACATCAAAAGCAAGATATTCAGGAGCGTTAGTGAATTGACCTGGAGATTGTTCAATAATATTAATTTGTACGGAGTCATGAATAAAACAAGCAATACCTCCACTTGCCTTGTTGAGACGATCATTTCTGATTAGAATATAGTTATCGATGCATATACGGTCATCAGGGATGGAAGGTTTAAGCTAGGACTCAGAGACAATAATGATATGTGAAGAGTTACAGAAAAAATAAGTACGAATATAGTCAATATGACTTAGCAAGGAAGAAGCATTCAATTGAAAGATTAATAGACGTTACAAAAGGAAAGAGCGGGGAGAAAAAGAAGGAGAATTAGAGATGGTGCTTGTCCCGTATCTGGCGCTTCAACAAACTGCTTCTGATGTGATAGTTATGACCTTAGAGCCATCAGCCACACGCAGTTTGATGATTTCATTGTGGATCCCGACATTTTTCCAGTTATTGGTCTTATCACGTTGTTTAGTAAGTTTTATGAGGTCAAAGGTGGATGCCGAGACACATTCATTGGGATAGATCTTGCTAGTAGAAGGTTGTTCAAAGGCTCGCCAGACTGTCAGGTTGCCATGTTTGATTTTCTTTTCAATAAAAGATTGGACAGCAGTTGGTGAAGAAAAGGTGACGATCGTCGATGGTAAAGAGACTGTAGTGATTAGTTACAAAGTATTGTTAGTATTGAAAATTGTCGTATTATTAGCAGATCTCATTCTCGTGACAAATCGTGCGGAAACAACATAAGAAGAAAGGTGTATGGTACTCAGAGTGGTGTAAACCCTATTTAGAGTCTCAAGATTGTCACTGGACGTGTCGGGAAGTCCATTCTGAGAGTGGATACCTCATCATTTAAGAGTTTATTTACTCTCATCAATCCCATGTTAATTCTATCGGTAAGAGTATTTTCGAGGGTGTTCATTTTTTCATTTGGTTTTGAATAAAGTAAGTCTATGGTAGTTTGAAATGTGAAATTGTTGTCATTCATGCTAGTATTGAGGGTGTTTACTTGGGTTGACAGCTGGTTAATTTGATTAGGAAGATTAATAGTTGATTTAACATGTTTGATGAATCGATCGATCTTTGCGTTCATGCTTTGGAAAGTTGAGGGATCTATGTCAAGCTTATAGTAAAGTAATGGTGACAAGGAAGAATTCAAGGATAAGGAAGAATCGACTGAAGATCTGGAGCAATCAGGGGCACTAGGGGTTCGAAGGAAATATGACAGGCTGCCTAGATGAAAAAACTTGTGGCAGTGAAGGTTAAATTATCACGTTTGATGAATTTCGTGCACTTAGTACAGATTGAGGACATGAAGTATGTTATTGATTCAGTTAATTATCAGCCAATAATTGGTTACTATGTAAGACACTAGACCGTACGGAACTGGGATAAGCAGAATGAATAAACAAAGTGAGGTTAATTGAGACAATATGTGAAAACGCAGAATCTTAATTAATGATGCTGTCAAGAACAATATATAAGAATGAAGCTAATTCACTGAGCACTATGAAAGAGCGAAACTTGAGATCGACGCCGAAAGGCACTAGTATAGAAGCAATGATATTCGAAGAGCGAGTCACTACACATATTGGTGCTGATTGTCATTGATTGACGAAAGATGCTGAAAAACCTATGAAACATTAAACTGATGGTATAAATACATTTGTGTATGAGTTTCAATTGTCTCAATGCTACTTGTGTGGTTGTAAGAATTGCCCAGGCGTGGGAAAATTGCATCTAAATATAAAATAGTGCTATTGATACGGCACGTGTGAAATAGATTCAATACAAGGAACCGAGAAATGGATCAATGGTTAGTCGATGATTTCCATACGCTGACTAATCGATTCAATTATGGTGACAGATTCAAATACCATTCTCGTCATATCAGAATGAAATATAAATCTGAATAAGAAATAATAATTCGATTATATTGGACACAATTAAAAATTGGGTATGCATAATATGATAATAGAACTGAAATATTAATAATACCATAATATTTCTATTTGAAATAATCAAGTGATAATTTATTTTATTATTCATGAAATGTTTTCATCAAATTCATTCGAAACCATACAAAAATTTGGTTGTTGAGTGGAATCTAAATATTATAAATATATTCCATTATAAAAACAGAGTTAGACTTCGAAAAAAAAAAAAAAAAAAAAAAAAAAAAAAAAATAGGAAGGAAAGTCGATCCACTATTCGGATTTGGGGTATTAATCTCAGGATGAATCAAAGTTTTCCTCAAAAAAAAATTGATACATCGAGAATGGCGAACTTCGAAAAATTAATGTTTTTTTCCGAAAAATTGGAAAATTTTATGAAATATGACTTTGAATATATTTTTCGTATTTTTTTTTCTAGAGCAAGTTCAAAGAAAAAAAAATTCTGTTCTTTTTTAAATTTATTTTTCATGTTTGATCTTGAATTTTCAATCATTTTCCAAATTTCCCACATAAAAATAACATCTGACCAGTTACTAATGATTCAACGCAAAATTAGTTGTAATGGAATAAGCTACAATCAGAGATGGAACGCGTAATTAAATGTGTGATACGTTTTTTTTTTTCTTTCAGTCACGCTTATTTACCAATGAAAGCGTTCGTTATTTATCGATAAATTCGGTGAACGGAAAAAAAAGTAGGTAACCTATGAGTCTACGACCTTACCTGAATGTCATGAATATCGGCTACATAGTAAAAAAAGGGTCATGATTCATCGATAGATGTTTGTCTCTGAACTGCGTTTGGACGTCAAAGTGGATAAAAGAAACCACTTCAGATACCCGATTCCGACTTTGGAGAACCGAAATCAATATGCGGCTCAGCACAATGAAGATTTTCCTCAATCTTTAGGGCAATAAAAACAAAGGCTGTAAAGGACTAAATTCCGGTCCCTAAGTTTCGACTTAGGGGAGTCAAATTGAGGGAATTCTGAAAATCGCATCATCTGTCGCACCAAACGTCGAATCAAAATGAATTAATGCAGATAATCCTTCCCCCGTGATAGTCTTCACCTGAGTCCAAATTTTCAACTCACGCTCGCCGTATTCAACTTATTTCTTTTGTTTTTGCGGATTATCAACTCGAATTTCAACTTATTTTCAACTTTTTCAACTTACCAATGTTAAGATGAGTAATTTTCATTGATTTGCAACGTAAACTCAACGTATTCAACGTACAAGCAATAAAATTTATTACTCGTTATAAAATCGTTCCATGTGAGCTATCCCCACTGCTACTGTACCCAACTAAACCCCATTACTACACTGTTGGGTCAGCAGTGAAGCAGTGGTCATTATATATATGTATGCATGCATATTATATATATGCAATGTTTATGAATTATTATTTTTTTGTTAAGAAATTTTCCCTATAAATCATAAATTAATGTTTATGAAAATATTTTTCTAACAATAATTGTATGAATTATTGTTAAAATTTTTTTGTTTTTATGATATATATTTTTATTTTATGTTATTATAATTATTACTACTTTCATTTAAAATTTATTTTACAAAAAAAATATTACTTATAATAATTCTTTCACATTTAAAACAGTTCCAATATATATATGTTGGTCAATCATCATATAAATACATATTGATAATAATTGTTTGATCGGTATTAATATTGTCTCCCCGGTGTCATCAACACAATACAATTATTATCACTTTTAATAAAATTTAACACAGAACCAATGTATCTGTCATTATAATTTTTGAATTTAACAAATGACGATTTTGTCTTCATATCCCTACAATAAGATTCCGCAATATATAATTTGTTATTTTTCAATAATTGCGAATATATTCTTATATTAATAATATGAAATTCTGATCGTTCAATTATTTCTTGAATATCATCTACAAAAGTTTGACCATGCACTCCATTATAAACTCCAACGCTAAAACAATGGTCAAATAATTCCTCATGAAGCTCCACCTGACGTTTTCCAGAGGTACAAAATTGTTTTATTCTACTATTAGGTAATTCATCTAATTTTTTTCGCATTTCAATAAATTGGAAATGAGCATTTGTAATTTGAGTATTGATGTGCCATGTACCAAGAACAAGGTCAAGTAAGCGGCCATTTAAATCTCCTGATGGATAACACGTATATGCCTATTATAGACCTATATCCTTGACACATGTTGCTAAAGGTATTAATTGATGTATATTTATGAAACGAAATTGTAATTCATATAAAAATTCGAAATTCTTGATGAAATAATGCAGTAAATCATCTGCTTTTTCCACCATATCAATAGGAATACTATCTAAGCTCAACATAGAAACACTCAGTACTCAATGTAAATAATGATTTGAAAAATCAGGTCGGATTATGTTTGATGGAATAGGAATTGAGTCATAGAAAAGCCACAGTCTTGACTCTGATGACTTTTAATGAAGCAAATCATTAACAGAACGCGGCAAGCGATGGACGAATTTCGGTGGTTTGATTGCTTTCAACCGTTGATCAATAACATTTTCAACGAGTATTAATGAGACAGAGAATGTTTTGTAATTGAGATGAAACCAAAATGTCAACAATTTTTTTGTAATACCGATATCGACATCATGCATACGGTCAATTCTTGTCCCTAAAATGAAGTCTGGCATAAACAAAGATAGAGCACATGGTCCTTTGACATCCATTACAGGTTGCCGAGAATGAAGAGCTTGCTTCCCGTGATTGATCGTATGTGGTGCAGTTCTCAAATTCACTTACTTTGTGTATTTATAAACATGTGTATGACCACCATTTTTTATTTATTCATTCATTTTTCATTTTATTTCGCTTTATTTTTCTTAAATTTGAGTTTTATTTCATTCAATTAAATTTTTTATATTTTATTATTATTATCATTATTTTTTTTTCATTTATTATGATATTTTTTTTATATTATAATCAAAATTAAAATATATGAAATTTATATTTATGTACAAATATGTTCTTCTTTCACTTGAAAATTTTCAATAAGAAAAGAAAATTAATAAATAAATGAATAAATCAACAAAAAAAGTTAAAGAAAATAAATGTATTGACAATAAGAGTGACTAGTGGCTCATGCAGTGCGTTTACGTCTCAGAATTCAAAGGTCCCAGGTTTCGAGTCCCGCTGCCATTGCCTCAAATTTGATTTATATTTTCTATTTTCCAGCTTTGATTTAGTATTATGTTAATTCAAATAATCGTATGAAATTTCTGTTCGGTATAAAATAATCTAAATGCAATTGAAGAGTACACGGGGAAAATAGTCAGAGTCACGAAACCCACAATTCGTAGAAATTCAAATTTGAGATTCACAGACTCAAAACTTACATTTAAATTACGCTAAAAGCGTGATTTTATACATCCATGTGTAATGTATTTCACTAGAATGTTGTAAAGCAACAACTAAGTTGATATAAAAAAAAAAAAAAATGAACAAAAAAAGCGTGGACTATGATCGCTTTTGTGTAAACCAGTGATTTTTAAAACGTTTATGACTGTGACCCTGAGTATTATTTCATAAATCGGTAACGACCAAACGAATGCTCTTGGAAAACTCTACCAGATGTCACTAACAGTTTAGGTTCGATCAAAATTGGACCCTGATCATTATTCCCGTGTACTCTTCAATTGCATGTATAATAAACTTTGTAAATAATTGAAGATGCATATTAGAGAATATCGATCATAAATGTGTCGGATTTTTTTTTTTTTCCATCTCAATAAATAAAATGTATATTAATATACGTCGCTTACAGTCTGTATCTCCTCTCCTGTATAAAATAGTATGATAGGAACTGCAAAATTATTATATATATATACAGGTAGGGAGAAAAGGTACACCCATGAACATCATTTGAATCCTAGTAATAAAATCCTTCAGGTATAGAAGACATGTGTTTCCAACTTAGTTTCAACGTAAAAAGTGGAATTAAGTGCAAAAACGGCCAAGTTCTACGTTGAAAGTGAGTTGAAAACACATGTATTTCATATCTGGCGGATTTGAACAGAAAAATTTATTTTATGATCAAGTAAACAAAAATGTAAGTTGAACAAGGCGAGCGTGAGTTGAAAATTTAGACTCGGGTACACATGTGAAATTGTGGACTGTTAGGTAGAACCACTCATGAATGGCAAAGGCATAAGTACAGACGGGCGGACGAGCATACAAACGGACATCCTTCTAAAACTATTTTTTTCGGATTCAACATCATCGAAATAGTCGAAAAAAAGCAATTTAAGATAAAGTTGAATTTCTGACGAATACAACATTTTGATATCCTAGTTGAAATGAGGTTAGGAAGAGAAAGAATAAAAAACACCTGCTAACGGTTAGTAAATACCAAAAAATGTATGTATGTATGTATGTGTGTATCGTGACGTCGTGAACGTTTTCCTCGACTGTCACGCTCGTCATCGCTCTTTTCGAATAAAAAAAGGAACAGTCAAAGATAGATATTGATACGATGCATACATTTGTTTGTGTTTCTACTGTTGTGTGACTTGTTTTACGGACGGATGGACGTTGGATGCGTGCAGGAGATGCGCATGCTGATATTTCCTGCGACACCCATATAAGAAGAGACATGTATCATCGCGCCTGCTGAGCGCGTCGAGATACGCGTGAATGGGGAAACTGCGTTGGTAGGTCCCTAGTGTTGGATAATTTTTTTGTTTATATCATTGATATTATCGATTTACTTGATCTGATACAGAATCATAAGTTATTTTTGAAACCTCAACTCAATGTTTTCAGAAGTTTATAAGTTTAAGAGTGATTTTGAATAATCTACTAATTTATTACCATTTTCAATAAGGTTAATATCACATCAACTGATTTCATCCTATATTCATTATATTCTTTAATATTCCTCCAGACAATATCAATCAAATAAATGATGAAGATTATAATGAATTTTTTATGCCGTTCGCTACTCATGTTCTGCATTAATTTATTCAATTACTTTCGGCACATCAATAACTTTTTTTTATTCTCATCCTTCCATACATAATAATATTCCTCTTCAACCAACTGTATGTGATAACAAAAAAAAAAGATTATGATATCATAATCATTAATGATATCATCATCGAAAGTGATCATGATATCATCTATGATTAATACAAGGAATAAAGAGACACCCTTCAGACATCACATTTATGGATTTGCGAATGTGATGACACTCAAATTCTAATACATGGTATCATAGCGTCATGGCGATTGAGTATCCACTTGAATGAGATTATGCCTTCATTTACAATTTGTTCAGTCACTGTACCCACCACCCTGATGATCCTTGCTGTGTTTTCTCCTCATGGTTTGTAAATTGAGCGACTTCCATGATTTTCCTAGGATATGGATTTCATCACTATCTATCGAAAAATTTAGTAACTTAAGTACAGCTCTGTTTCACTACTATGACGTCATTTCACATACATATGTATGCGAAATTTTCACATCAACTTCACGCTCTCAAATGATGCCAAATTACATTTTTAAAACTTCATCAATACTCACACATATAACGCCGAGTGAAGAACACTACGTTTTACTCAAAAATCGCTGTAAATCATTTCATATGAAGAATTTCTCCTTCGAGCGACGTCATGTGGTGGTGGAAAATCTGCAATTCCAAAAATTGTTCTCATTTTCACCGAAATTTTTGTCTCCCGCACTTTTCACTGGTACTTTTTTCAATTCTGTAAGAGGATTTTTCATTCGTTGCAATGAATAAAGCGTTAAGTTGAAAGTACGATTTGGTAATTTCGTCGGGTAATGAACTTGTTCAAATATGAGTATTTGTGAAGCTAGTCCCAAAGATAGTCGTACTTTTGTGCGGTTAGCAGATGTGAAATGGCTGTACGCAGCTCATGTGCATTCGAGTCGTCCGATTGAGCAGTTTGAGATGGCTATGATTTACTTGATTATGTGAGCTATGCTCGTCCAGTCTACCATATTCGAAGGAACGTTAACAACGTTGAATATGCGTCAAGACATGAGTACCGTAGTTTTAGGTTCTATAGCTGATGCCGGTGGCCAAAAGCTCAAGTTTCTAATGAAAATTTCAAACACCCCAATCTACTGCATCCAGAGGTGCGAAAATATCTTTTGTCAATATACAAAGATTTTTCAAAAAAGAAGAACATTTCGAAAGAAATATTTTTTATCTAAAGTCGAAAATATTTTTGTTCATCGATTAATTATGATTGTTTTCAACATGAAAAATTTTTTTTCAGATTCGTACAAGAGACGCTAAATAGTACGTCATTTTGGGTTTCGCACTCAACCCTTTCTGGAAATGATCACCATAGCTCCGCTATTTTGGATTTGAAAGCAAAAAAAAAAAAAAAAAAATACAAAAAAACAATAAAACAAAAAAAAATTCTTCAAATTGGAGAAAATTAAACATATTTTTCAAGATAACCACTTTGATAGAATCCCATCGAAGTACGAGAATCTTGATATTGCAGTTGTCTGATAAGATTATCGCGCTTCGAGATCCTGATTGTCGAGTAATTTATATCAACTCTCCATTCAAGTCTGTACCACCAAATATTCTGTCGGCGTATCTTGTATTTTTCATTGATAGTACTGTCAGTTGAAATTGATGACCCTCGATTTCAGCTAATTGTAATAAAGCTACAACAGCGAGAAATGGTGCTGCTCTGGCACCGTGAGTAACTATAGTGAATTGATATGGAACTTCATCAAGTTCATCATTAACCCAAAGTATTATTTGGAGATCCCGATCGTCTTCATGCATTGTTGTAAGAATTTCCCAAGACGCATGGTGATGATTTGAGTGAAATCTGCACGATATATCGCCCTGTTAAATCACGTATACGTGCTATACGAAAATGATCCTCTTACTCTTCTTCGTTTGATGTCAGTTGAGATGATGTATCACTTGTAGTTCTTCTTGTACCCGGAATCATGTTCAGTAATTAATGAATTAGCACGTTGCTATCTAATTCAACTGAGATTGTGAATGAAGAATGTTGTTAATGATCGGTAGCTCCTCGTTAAAATTTACTCGATAATCTGCTTATAGTGATTAGCGCCAATGATGATGTGAATTGACTTTTGCCACGAGGAATCGGTATCAGCCAATATGAGTTCATTGAGACATGGCTGATCTGGTATCGATATCTTTATTACTGGCAGAATTGATGTTAATGTTCGTAAAATATGTGCCTGAATGATGACAGTTCAGCTGGTGTGAACTGACTCCTAATGGAGGGGGACAACCTTTTTATTAGTACTGCTATCAATACCGAACATGAACCCTTTCGCTACTGGGGTCCATGATTATGGACATCGATTTCAGAGTATTAAAATATCACCTGATCAAAAAAACAGGTTTCTGTACATAATACACAACATGTATCTATTCTCCTTCTTCCCATAAGCAATGAGTTTTCATGTCTAGCAATAGAAGTCGCTTCTCTTGACTGAATCATAAAAAATGTTTTTTTTAATGGAAAGGGGTCTGGTAGTGAAAGGGTTAAAATATGCGATTTTGTGCGTTAAAGACACATTAGTTTTACTGAATCTTCTGTGATGAATGTGAGTTCCGGATCTGCATCGATCAATAATTGTACATGGTAGATTATCGCTGGTGAGATGACTTCAACAATTGTCGTTGCAAATAGCGTGCGAAAAATGTGTGTGGCGGATGCCACTGATAGTTGATCATTCGAGATTGAGCTTGAGTCAAGTTGATGAGGTTTCTTCACGTTCACAAGAAACGACTGTATCGATATTTCAATCAGTTTATGATTGAGCTGGAATAGATGCCTGCTGAGAGTGAGATGATGGCTGCACTATGGCAATATGTAACAATGAGTGATGCGCTGCTAGACATTGTTCTTATCTGAGCAGTGATTCTTAATTTTTCGTGGCATACCTGTCATAGCGATTTTTAGACAACGAAAATCTATCGATGAGTTTTCTGTGATCAGGGATCGATATTTTCCTAAACATCAAATATGAGATTATGAAGTAATCGCTGTGGCACTCATCACATGGATACTGCTGTAGAGTTGATAGTTTGAGATTGAAGAATATTAAGAGCAGAACGTTGATCAGTCTTAAGTTCTGAGATTGATTGGTGGGATCAAGACGACCTTGTTGTCGCAACCATTTTCTGTGCGCGGACCTTGAAAGTCCATGTCACCAACAAGTTGTTGGAATATTCAATGTTCAGAACACCGATGGATATTCACTTGATGAGCCTAATGAGATTTCCCGGGTCTCCTTTGTAACCTTGTCGAGGCTACGAGATATATGATGCACAAGAACGAAGTTCCGTAGAACTTGATAAATACCCGGCGTCATAACAGAACTGTTTATGTTGCGCAAGTCGATCGCCATATAATGGATTGTCGATGCTGACTCATGTTGAATAGACAGAATTGAAAACAGCTGCTAAAGAAGTGATTGAAGGATGACTCACTTATTTTGATAGCGATGTCACTTATTGTCACAACCATTTTTGTACAAATCAATTAATTGTTGGGGAATATTACTACAGTGTCACTGGAGTCATTAAATTTGCACGATCATTCCGTTGAAATAACAACGGAAATGTCATTGATTTGTCATTGATTTTGCACAACACTTATTACATTATGAGATTGAGAAATTTGAAAGCCATGTGTTGGTCCAACAAGTGGCCACTTTACTAAATTATGTTAAGTAAAGATTCGGCGGAATCATGCATAAGATTCTGTTAGAATAATTTATTTCATTAATATTTAATACGAACTTGAGATAAATTATATACAGATTGCATATCATTCAGTGGATTTTCTCAGTACGCGTAAGGCGTGTCCTTTTCGATGTATCAGATGATATAATGGCGACATCAGTCTCGCCACAAGGCGTGGAAGATCTGATAACGCCACTGAGGTATCGCCTCAGACGCGTGACAGTTCATTGATTAGTAGTATTGAATTGTTTTGCATGTAGCGATGCTACATACTGGCAAGTGCTACCGCATTTGAATGTGACCACCACTAATAATACTGCATTCTCAAATCTATATGTAATACTAACACAAATCAATCATATAATTCGGACATTACGTCTCACACTGTTCACGCTTGAGACTAAGCCTGGAGAATTGCACTTTTTCTGTTTACCTTATTATAACGGCACACTCAATAGTTATGACCCCAGTGAGTTTATTGACCCATTCAAAAATATCTGAAAATTGATATTATATCAATCAAAGTTCGATTGAAGGCTACAGGTTCGCGACGCATGAGTCGAGCTGAACCCAGAACTTTTACTTTTCGAATAACTATCATAACCTGAAAATACGAATGATCAAAATCGTACAATATTCAAGAGAGTTGATGAATATATACGGGGCGCGGAAACTACTACGTCTACGTCGTCGTTCCTGAGTTACGCTAAAAGTAGTTTATTTACCGGCCATTTACATTTCTACAGTTGAAAATTTCCCAGTAATTCACAATTTAAAAAATGAATAAAATTTGGTGCATTTTTTATTGCAAATGTATTGCAGAATTGTACGCACAGGTTGAGTAGCAGAAATCAAAAAAGATTGAATTTCCTCGATTACAGCTCCATCTATCATGAATCAGAGAAAATGTTTCAGACAAATCTTGCTTATTTTCAGCCGTAAAATACGAAAATGCCTAAAAAATTAAGGTTAAAAAAAATTGACCTCGAATGAATTAACTCTTTCACCCGAGATGAAAGTGATAGGGCTAATCGGGGGAACTGTAAACAGTTTTGATTCCTCCAGTCGTGAATTGGAAAGTATTAGATATAAAGTGCTTATTTTGAATAAGGATATATTTGAAGGTATATTCTACCTGGATTTTGATAATGAACTTGGAAAATACATTTAAAAAAATATATTCAATGTTTACAATTCCCCTGATTTTTTTTTTCGTGTTTGAGAATTTTGACGTGATGGTAAACAAAATTCGAGGTTTACATTTGCGCCATGATACAAATAAAAATTCTCAAAAATAAAGCTACCTACTCACCTATATAACATCATTATTCATTTAAAGCGAAATACAAACGTCTTCCTAATACATAGTAGGTATATTTATACAATTATACATATATCTGAAATACATAATTATGGTTTTTCGAAGAGGTCTATTGTTCCAGGAAAAGAATAAATTATTTTTCTTTTTTCGAACTTAATTTCAGGCTGAGGAAGAATGGCTACCACCATGTCCATTTGTATAAAAGATTCTACACTCTCATTAATATAAAAATCACAGCAGGCTGTACTGAGCGCTCGCAATTTCACAATAGCAATTTCGCCATCTCCTTCATCTTTTCCTTCAACTACACAGACATATTTGTAATGAATCGCTTTTTTGCCCCTTCTGCAAATTTCACCAGAAGAAAAATATTTGTTTAATGTCTCCTCATTTGACTTCTGTATAATCAAAAGGCTTTGGTTGAACAAATGAGGAAAGTGGAAGCATGTCATCATCAGAGTCATCGTTTGTCAAATGAATTGAGCTAGCAACACTTTCTTTACTATCAGATAAAACGATATATTTCTTTGGTTTCTGCTTTTATGTTTTTGATATCTTCTCCTGTTCAGAAATATCGTCTTTTGTTTTCTTGGAACAGCTAGTTACTCTTTTCCCTTTAATCTGCTTACCTTTTTTTTCTCTCTGGATTCTTTGAGCTTGTTCATAACTTCTTCTGTCGTTAAAAGTTCTCCGTATCTGGATTGTTTCAATCGCGGAATAACTTTTTCATTCTCTGCATTACCCGATGTTTTTGAAAAATTCTCAACACATTCATTTAGTTTCTTGGAGAATACACTAATGATAGGAGAAAAGTCTTTTGGATTTTTCTTTGCAGTCTCAACTATTATGGTGGCATCTTGGTGTTTTGATTCACGTAAATTATAGTCACTTGTCAATATGGGTTCATCTGATTCCATCTGGTCATTGGGGCTCGTCGAGGGTCTAGGTATTGCCTCAGAAATGCTCCCTAGTTCCTTGTTACTGGAAGTGCTTTGGTGTTCTCTATACTTTCGAAATAAATTTGGATCAAAATATTTTCGGAAAATCTCAGAGAATCAACTGGAAAAATTCCAGTCGTTTCGAAGCCTGAAATTGTTTTTGGGATATATATATATATATATATATATATATAGGAATCATGCCTTGCTCCTATACATTTTTTAATAATTCTGAGAACTCATGGCTGGTCAAACGTTCACAAGACTTCCCCATTTCAGATTTTCCATGATCAATCAAAATTCTGTTCCATTCAATTTTGATAGGTCCAAATACGCATTTATCTAGTGGTTGTATCATATCTGTAAGATGACTTGGGAACCTAAGTAGTGAAATGTTGTGTTCAAGCGCAGCGTCTATTATCTGAACACTGATATAGCTGCTGTAGCCGTCGAATAACAAAAAAGCAGCCTGGTCAGGCATATCACGTTCTTTTCGCAGGTTATTGACATTTGGTATGAATAAGGTTATGAACCACTGATAAAAGTGAAGCTCTTCCATCCACCCATTTTTAGATGCTCTATATATTGTAGCCAGATATGCATTTTCAGAAGTCCAACGGGCTTGGACAGCAGCTCCCTTAAACACAATGAGCGGAGGTAGGAATGATCCATCTGCAGCAATGCATGCTAAGACAAAAGTAGATTCTCTTCCTGAGCCTCCTGATACCCTAGACAATGGAACCCCCTTTTCGCCTATAGCCCGGACTCTAGAAGGGTCACTGTTACAACCACTTTCATCAGTATCGAATATAAAATATCCTTTATCATCGCCAATGAGCCCACACTTTTGAACCAACTCACGTGGTTTTTCTTCTTTTCATCTTTTCTTATTTTCTGAAGATGTTCTAGCTTCTTAAAAGCTAAAGTTGGATGCCGTTTCATAAAATTTGTATACCAATCATATCCAGGTATGTTATTTTTGAAGGGTGTACTTAATCCCTTGAATGTCACATAGTCTCCAACTAAAGAGCACAATTCTTTGCGATCACAAGGCCAACCAACGCGTGAACGAGCTTTCAGGCAATTCTCAATCGTCATTTCAACATTTTCAGGCAACACAGAATGACGACTACCAGTTGTCACCTTCAATGGATTTTTTCTGCCCTTGATACAATGATAAATTACCGCAATCGGAACGTTGTAGGTGGCCTGAGCTTCTCTATAGCTTTTATTGTAGTTGATCAAATCATGTAATGCATATACTAGATCTGCTTCAGGGTACCGCTAAATAATAGGCTTTTTTCTTATATAATTTTGGACCGTTTTCGCCTGGAAATATATGAAAGTATATAATTATACGTGTTCATATTTGCCCCAAGAGATTGTTTACATATACCCCTATCTCAGAAAATTCTGGGGCAAATGTAAACACCTCCATTAAATCAGAGGGCAATATGACCTAAGATCTCTGCATGCATCAAAATGTTGGATATACCCATATGAATAACTATATGCCATGAAATTTAACTTACCGGTTGAGAGAGGTTAACCTACAATTTTTTTTATTTGTTTCACAATCAAAATAATGAAATATTTTGAATCTATATCACAAATGAACTTGAAAAAGAAGAACAATGCAACAGGTTACACGGTTGGCATGGAATTGAATAAAAGAAGCGTGGTGGTATCTCGCATTATTTGGAAAGAAACTGTAACCCACCAAATTCAAAAGTTATTAGCGTGTTTACAATGAACCCTTGTTTACCATTACCCCAGTTGACCCTATTACCGCCGAACGACCTCCATGCAATTCTACAACTTCTGTTCGAAACATTTTTTTGTACAGTGCTTATTACTCGAGATGTTTGAAAGTTTCAGGTTGAAAAAATCACTCGATATAGCCATGCAAAGTCTTGTTCTCAACAAAAAATGGAGGATCCCAATTTATAGGGCCACTGCGCCACCGCACGATGGTGTTACGTCTTGGGTGACGTCACTCAGCTGCTGATAAAAACAATTTTATAAGTAGGTTCTACCCGGGAAATTCAAAGGAGAAGTTGGTATCTCACAATAAACGTTACACTTTTATTTCTGATGTATTCTTTATTTATCCACTTATAGTTCAATTATTTGTTATTTAGTTGTACTGACTTCTACAGATAGTTTTTGATTTTACAAGTTTCTTTATTTATCTAAGTTAATTCTTTTGTGTCTATGCGAATATAAACGTCGAGATGTCTTGTGTGGATTTTATGATGCGAGAGACTGACTCTTTTTCTTTCCTTCCTCTATTTATATGTTTTTATCTATTACAGTGATTTTCAAAGGGCGAAAAAAAATCGTATTTTCCTCACCGGAGAAATGGAGTGCTACATTAATTTAATCTTTTATTGGTTTCTTGTGTGCGGAGTTTATTTTAATATTTGGTTCTGCGTACTACATGTTTGTTTTATATTCTTTATTTATGTGTAACGCTCTTGGGTTCATATAATCTTACGTGTTAACTGTTTATGGTTGACTTTTATCCATAGGAAAATATGTGAGTGATTCACATATTTTCTTGGAGTGACTTCGTTTACTTATGATAATTTTTGAGTTGGCTTTCTTCATTTTTATATTGATATGTGGTCAATATAATCTAAATGTACATAATTCATGATTTATTCTTAACATTCATTCTTCGAAAAAAAAAATTTTTTTCTCTTTTTTTGTTCACATATTTTTTTGGGATATTTTAATTTATTTTGATAATATAAATCCATAAGTTAGTTTTCTGTTTCAGATCAAATGTCTTGTTTATTGTATGTGTCAGAGGTTATTTTCCTGCTTTCTTATATATTTACTTTTTTATGTATTCACATCTATTTCGTTAGAAGTGGACTTTGCTTGGGAAAGAAAGTAAATGTCTCCTGTTATCGCATTTTGAATTTTATGGCGGCTGAACGTATCTCTATATACATATGCGTTCGATGTGCGCTCTGGGTACGTTTTTATGTTTAGGGATATAACAATGGCACGGTGTTTGAAAATTCAATATGACCAACAATCTGTTGATAATTCATGATGTTTAAATCATGATAGGTATAAAGCACTCACTTTATCATTCAATGTGAATAAATGAAATATGAAAATTGAATAATTGATGAACATTATTTCAAAAAAACAACTGTTTACTACATGAACTGAATCATTGACAGTGTTGCCAAGATTTTATCTTTTTCTTCCCCCGAGCATCAGTATCGCAATTTATGACAGATGTCGCGACCGTCGCACTAAGTTACTTCGAGACAGTTGGATATGATCTTAATGATTGATTCCTTACAGTTCACAGACCGTTTTGTAGGCACTATGGCATTTGTCACGATAGCAGATGCATAGCATAAATAGTTATCCATATATATAAAAGAACATGTTCTGACTGACTTGATGATCATTGCCAAGCCGAAACCGTCAAAGCAATCGATACGAAATTTGGTGAGTAATTTGGTTTTATAGTGTAGAGATTCGCTAAGAAAGAATTTCAAAAAATTCAACCTCAAAAGGACTGAAAAGAGGGTACAAAACTTATTCTTGGGAAAAATCTATTTTTCGTCAGAAAAAGTGTGAAAGGGGGATCGAAAAGTTACTGTTCAGAAAAATATTCTTTTCGATAGTTTTTTTGTTTTTCAAAATATTACGCCAAAATGGGTACAGTGAAGTACAAAAGTTACGTTTGGAAAAAATATTATTTTTGTGGGATCTTCTCGAAATTCAGTACCATCAGCTCACAACACATAACGAAAAACATGTTTCAGCATTTTCAAAAACTCATATTCTTTTAATATTTATTTGATCGATTTTTCTTGAAATTTAGCAAATAATGAAACACGTTTTTAGGTATCTTACATAATTCAACGTTCGATAGGGTAAAATTAATACATCTAGTCAAGTAAAATATCTTTGAAATCATTACTCTGGGACTACAACAATATATTACGTATCATACCATTTCAGCTTTTCCCGAAATTCAATAGTTTTCTGAATATACACGTCAAATGGTGAATAGGGGCAGTAATATTCGTATGTTACGTTCCGTTTCTTTTGTTTTCGATCAAAATTCACTTATTTCTCTGGATGTTCACATACATTCGCTACATGATGAAAACTGAAGTTAATATTTGTCTGTTCTGACGTTTTCATTTTTGGCGATTGAATCGATTGGGAATTTTCAGATATCTTTCAATTACTAAAACTACGCGAGCGACGCCGCGATTCATAGTCAGTGTATTAAAAATTTTCAACAGTTGAACTCATGATAAAAAGTGGAAAAATCTGACGTGGAAACCACATGACTCTCTTGTACGTCAGTTGATATATACATATCTTTATAACTGAAAAATGGGATATTGATCTCTTACTTCACAACGGGAAGTTATATAGTAATCTCAAAGGAAGGTGCATTACTAGACGTTATGTGAGTCCCATATATTTGATTTCAATCTCCTATAGCTAGTCGTTTTCTATCATTATGAATGGTTAATGGCACCCCGAGATGTGTGAAATTCTGTATTTCTTCAAAACTGTATATTTTAATTCCATCCACCTTCAATTAACCTTCATAAGCTGTGTGATTTCCACTTTTCAGTACTTTCATGTCCTTAGTTTTTACTTCGCTTTCTAACTTTATGGAGGTTTTACGCATCTCTATCCTTGTTTTTGTTATGATTACTATATCGTCCGCATAAGCTAGTAATTGATGTTGATGAAGGTAGATAGTTTCACTCCTATATAAATCATTTTTTCTTATGAGTCATTCTAGTATTAAATTGAAGATATTAAAAATGCTTGATTTTCCTGTTGTATTTGGCGTAATTCAACATTATCAATTAATCTTTTTTCTCTTTTCTATGCTTTGACAAACTCAATAACAACTGGAAAATACATAATTTAAAAAATTGAATATTTCGCCTAATGCACGACTGTTTGTAATAAAAAAAAGAAATATACCACTCAATATTATAGCAATCCCGTAGACGAAATTACAGTGTCTACGGCTAACTGTTCTCTTGTTCCGGTACTACCGGACATGAACAAAAAAATTTATGCAAAACAATTTTCAGAATTCTTTGAGTAAAGTACCTTCATGGCTTAGCCGGTTGCAACTAGAAGAAAGAGTGCGCGACTAGATATTATATAAGTCCTATATACTTAATTTCGACCTCTTAAGACTAACCATTTTTTTGTTATTTCTGAGCCTGATGAAATAAATCAATTTCTCAAATTTAACATGTCTAGTATAAACGTATAAAAACGGCGAGAAATTCGGCTCAACCAATCCTGAGAACACTCTACCTATCTCCTTATTTTTTCAAGGCCTCATTCAATATCATTTCTACTTGAGCGATATTTTAGATGCAGGTGATTCAAAACATTTGCTCATCTACAAAGGGTGACTTCCAGCATGCAAATCAACAGAACAATCAGTGAAAATACTTCCAAGATAATACGGATAACGTAAAATCAAAACAATCAAGCTAATTCGCCACAAAATTTCTCCCTCGTTATGGTTTTCATACATGTAAAGTTTGGAAGTATTTGGTAGAACCGTTTCGGTTCGATTAAATCTGGAAAAAATAAACTTGGAAAAAAACATATAAATAACAAGTGGTATTCAGTTTATAATCATATGGTCATCGATTTCGCGTATCAGACCGGGAATCCGATAAACCGTAAATGTTAAAAATTATACAGTGATGAAAAAGTATTGTTTACCTACGAAATATGACCTCTAAAATTCTTATTTTCTAACATTGTTCGTCCGTGCTCGACATATACTTTTCAATTCATCCGAATACGATGTTTGGCAGCAAATGATAATTTTATAATTTGCTCAATTCGGCTTGATTCTTCAGATTATACATTGTCCGTATCATATCGGATATTCTACACTAATCGTTTTGTTGTTTTGCATGATGGAAATCACTTTTTCATGAGATTGAAGAAGCTCTGTATCACTCGCATCCGATATACGCTTCAACGAAAAATAATGTGGTATCAAACCTTGAAATAAATAAATAAAAAAAATATGTTATGCCGCCAGAACAATCAACATAAAATCGTAGATTTATCAATCAAAAAGTGCTCAATAAATTACATAAAACAGCTGAAGGTCGAAAATGTGAGTTTTCTGATGGAAATCAGATAGGAAAGTGAAATTTTGAATGGTAAAGTGAGTGATCGATGAATGTCAGACCTTCATTTACTATATGATGAAATGAAGCGTGTCAATTACAAATGTGCAGCAGATACACGGTAAAGTTACGAAAGCATATATTAATGATATTGTAATATATTCAGGACCGTCATCAATTATAAACAGTGCATAAAATATGAAAAAAATTCAAAATGTTATTGTTACATATACAACGTATGTTCTAGCATTGACGGAGAAATTTTTTCAATAAGGCTCGATGATAGAAGAGCTTAAGCGACCAGCAGCAAATTTTTCATGTAGTTTTATCGTAGAATCATTATTCAACGTAATACCGAGATAAACACTGTCGTCAAAAGCTACAACACAAATTATTTCTTTAAGGGATGGACGTAGACCAAAAAAATGAAATAGTAATCTACCGGAAAAATATATTTTCTCTCCTTGATATCATATGTAGTAATATTGTTGAACAATCAATATTCCGGAGATTATCATTCGAAGACATTTTGGTCTATTAAAGAATCTATCACTTGAGGTTAATAAATATGTCCGAAAATTCATTGACGATTTTTGACGTGTATGAAGAAGTAAAATATGAAATCTAGATAAATTTTATACAATAATAATCGACAAATCAAGTAACAATATATATATGTATACACGCAATCCACAAGCTACAGGCATGGGTGGCTGTTCATTCTAGTATGTTTTAACGATGATTGATGTTGGAATTGAATATAATAGAATAAACGTAATTTTCTCAGAGTTAAATATACCTGGCATTGCGTGCTACACCTTGAAACGAGTCAAGAACGATATTGGAGCTTAGATATAGAAGAAATAGCTACACAAAGCTATTAATGAATCTTTTATAGAAAAACGAAACCTCACAAAAGGGAATCCTTCATGAGCATTTGATGAAACATAAAGCCGCTAATACAGATGACTAGCGATATGTCTCATTTTGGTCCATATAAATACTTACTAAAAATTTGAGTGTTCCTTAAACACCTAGATTTTCAGTAGTATCACTGGTTATTTGCATTAATTGTATTACATTTTGTCACAAGTACATTGAAAAGTTACATTTTCAATAAACTTGTGACAAAAGATGAAATGTAATGCACAGGTATGTATAATTATTATTGCTTCAAACAATGATGAGATCATGTCTCAATATAATATATCAAAAGTTTTCGTACTATTAAATAGCTTTTTGTTTCCATCATATGAATTCATTTGATATTTTTATTTTCTATTTTAGATATTCTTCGAAAATTGAAACAGTCATGTATTATTGAATACTCTCTTATCTCATGATAGGTTCGGGCAAACCTGCAATTCTAATCAAGAAGATGCAATGGATGTGTGTGCTGTGATCGCTGCCAATTATGACATGAATTTTGGAATACACGGAACTTGAAGAACAGATAATAGTTATACAGGTCATACTTTACTGATTGTACATTAAGCAAAGAAACTTTTGAGTTATACTTCCAAAATACGAAAATTCAAACATAGCCACAAGTAAAAAAACATATGGAGTCAGGGATGTCCGCTATTGTTCCAGCAGGGTGGCTCAAATGTGGTTGGAAGTCATCTCATGTTGATAGCCTACGTGAATTGCAAGGAAATTGATCCGCATTATATTGATTTCCTTTCATATTTATGAATTTATATGCAATGTTATTCGAACGATGGTTGAGAAATATGGAGATTGGAATGTAGAAGATTTAAAAAGGAATTGAAAGATGAATAGTCAAATCGAAAAAAAATATTAGGTGTGGCCGACACATGACTTTCTAATACTGTAAAAATTTGAATGAGATATATAATAAATTATTTATTTTATATGGGATGAGAGTTGAAGTGGACTGTATGATGTTGGATTGGGATGGGATGAGAAGCCGGGGTGAATTGCTGTTGGAATTGCAATAATCGTAGTGGACAGTTGTGCCGGTTTTATGCTTGAAATATATACAATTTATTGAGATGTACTTATCACTATATTTACACTTTGTACACTGTAATTTTACTTGAGATTGATGATGAGAAGAAAATATTGTAGATAATGAGAATGAAATAGTATTGAATTTTGATGAGAGAAACGATTGTTTGATAATGAAAAAAGAATACAATTGATATTATTGATCAATATGTTGTGTAGTGAGCGGTGAGATGTAGACTAGTGAGTTTTGACTAGAATTGCAAAAACACCACCAAGGAGGATATTATTGATCCACTTGGAATTCTGAGACTAAATCTTATGCACAAATATGAATTACATAAGTTCAATGAGATGCGTTGAGGAAATTGATATTTTGAGATCAATTCAGATGAGTAGTTGCTCCGTTGTATGCGTCGCAATACTCGATGAGAATATGTGAAATGATTAACATTGAGTTTGATGAGATATGAGGAGAGATATAAACGTTGAGAGTGAAACAGTCAATTGCGTTGAGTATTTTATGATATACATCATGAGAGTCGATGAGAATGCGAAAAGATGAGATTGCGATGAGTGTGTACCACGTGTACATTGAGACTGGATGAGACAAAATGAGAGTGAATGAGACCTTTTGAAACTGATGGTTACATCGCAACCGACGATGAGAGACTTGGACAGAACTGATCGACCAGAGGCATCGATGCATTGTTCGTCGATCAATGCGCGCGTCGATCATTTTAGGTGCAATTGACCAAAATTGGTTAATTGCGCACCCCCTCCCCGCGTGGGGGAGGAGCGGTTGAGCATCCAGGACAAGCAGCATGCATGTCCAGGACGTGCTGCCATCAATCGAGACAAAATGAGTATATTAAATATTTATTGAATATTTAACATTCTCCCCGCCATCAACAGCTTGATGTTGATAATCTTGAGATGGGCAATATGGCCAGCTTACTAATAGGCCTGATGAGTGTGGTGGTGACTGTCCTTATTGACACTACCCGTGTCAATCCATCTGGTCCCAGATGAAGTTTAATAATTCTTCTAAATAAGTGGCCACTTGCAAGGAGGCAATTTTCCATCCTTCATGAGAACTAGAGCACCCACATAATTATTATGAGATGGATGGTGCTATTTTGATATTGATATTTGCCTCTTGAGATAATGAGTCGACCATTGAGACCAAAATTGTTGCAATTTGTTCTGCAACAATTGCCACCTAGCTCTGGTGAGATTGAGATATCTTGAGGTAAGAACACCAGCATAATCAATGCTAGTACAATTGAATGGCTGCGTTGATGTGACTCGTGAAAGAGGTATTTGGCCCATCAGCTGATGGGCACGGATCCCTCTTTGATGAGCACAAATCACACCATTAAGAGTATGAGATTTTACTGGAACTCGTTCTCCAATAATCCAGTATGTCTGTTTGATGTGAGCAAAGGTGAGATGTGTTCCTCCATGGAGTTTGGATTTATGAGCATGATCTATAATAAAATCAGACAAACGTGAGTGGCGATGTGAGATCGCAGGGTGTTTACCTTGTTGATTGAGATGAGAGTTGTCGAGTCTTTCACCGACTCTAATGACTCCTTGTTCGTTGATAAAGGCAGTGAGTCTATTGAATGCATGAGAAGATGAGAGCCTTGAGTTTTTTTGAGCACGTTCATAACTCGTATGATAAGTAAAATGATTGAGTTGCCTTTATCCAATAAAATTGAGCCTTTTCAATGTTGCTCGTCATTGAAGTGAGTTTTGAGTTTCTTCAACCTTGAGATAAATCTGAAACATAAACTGTGATATTAAAAAGTTTCGTGAGATTTGAATATTGGTATATGAGATCCCAGTGATACTCTTGTGTTTGAGATGAGACTGAATTTGAGAATTGTGGACGCGCTTCTACTGCAGTTGAGGCGTCCTTGAGTGTTTGGTTGTGATGGCCATGAGTCACTGGATTGAGATAACCATGGTGGTCCCGTCCACCATAGCTTATGATGTTCGAGCTGAGCAGTCGAGATGCCTCGAGATACACAATCAGCTGGATGTGAGCTTCCTGACACATATCTCCACTGTGCAGTTGAGGTCAGCTCCTGCACTGCTGGCACTCTGTTTCTTACATAATTTTTCCAGCGTGATGTATGAGTATTGATCCATGATAATGAGACTTGAGAATCCGTCCACAGATGAGTTGTAGCATGGTTGAGCTTGAGTGTTGCTTGAACATGACTTGACAGCTTGGCAAGCCTTAGAGCTGCTGTGAGCTCCAATCTCGGGATTAAGATTTTTTTTGAGAGGTGCTACTCGTGTTTTCGAGCTCACCTGTGACGTCACTTCTGTGTTTGTGGACGGTGAGATGACAGTGATATACAGCACTGCCGCCATGGCGAATTGAGGATTGAGAAGCGTCAGAGAATCCATAAAGTTCAATTATTGAAGTTGAATAAGTATTGAACCATCGTGGTATAGATAGCTTGGCCAAGCAATTGATATCTTCTCTGAGCGTGAGCTAACGTGTTGAAATGTGAGTTGGGAGTGGATCATCCCACTTGAGTTTGAGCAGCCATAATTCTTGTAACAGGATCTTTGAGTGAATTATGACTTGTGATGGAAAACCCAATGGATCAAATATTTTGCTACTTGAGAGAGGTTGAGGCGTTTTGAGATTTGAGTTGTGGTTGAAGTTGAGTTCTATTTTGATGAGAAGGAAAAGAATCTGTAAGAGGGTTCCATTACATGTCATTTGGTGTTGCAATCATCTAGTGAGTTTCTTTTCATGAGTATGAGCTTCAGATGAGAATTGGAATTGGTGTCGAGTGGTAGTTCTTCATGCAATCAAAATTTCATTAATGATTGATACAATGTTGAGTCATCATCATGCGTAACTGGTGTATGATGAGATGTGAGAGTTTGAGAAGATATTATTTATTCATTGAACCCATATGAATCTGCACCACTGGCGATGTGAATAGAGCGTTAGACCATAGAGTTGAGATCAGCAAGATTGATGGGTTTGAGATGAGACCACTCTTGTGTTGGTACATTGAATGATGACAGCAATGTAGTGAGAGTTGGAAGTACATGAGCTTGTACTTATACAATTCTTCTGTTGAAATTTGATTGTAGAATGAGTTAAATACTTCCTTGTGTGTGAATTGTTTTTCTGCCACCAATCCGCATGATAGAAATCGATGAGCGTGAGCGAGCTAGATTGGTTGATTGACGAGATCTCTCCTTACACAAGTAAGCTCAGAACCAGCATCAATCAACAATCTAACCTGCTGCGCTGATACCAATGAGCTGAGTCGTGCTGTTGCTAACAACGTGAGTTTGAGAATATATGAGTTGATAATTGCTGATGGGTTAGATGTTGAAACGTTTGAGTCATTGAGAACTTGATGAGATGATGAGTACTCGAAACCTTGAGGTGATGAATTTTCGTTGATGATTGCACCACCTCTTTCATGAGCTTGAAATATTGATGGAGATGCATCTTCAATTATGCTTGAAGATCATGATGATTTGGTTGTTGAGACTGTTGTGGTTTTGAGATAGATGAGTGAGTCTCTTGAGCTGCCAGTGCACGATGCAACATTGTGTACTGATGCCCACTACATGTCTTGTATTGCATTCGAGATTTGCCATTCTTTACTGCGTGCCGACCATAACAATTTGAGCAAAGCATGTACCTGTTGATGAGCTTACATTTTTCTGGAACAGACATGCTTCGACATTTAATGCAAGTTAGTATAAAACGATTACCTTGACACAAGTCTCAAGGATATGTCTTTTGAGCTGGACCTTGCCTTTGAGATACTTGATGAGCTGTTGATCGATGAAATTGAGATTGAGATTGAGATGCCTCCTTTTGAGCTGTTGGATGAGATGGCGTGTCAATACATTCAATTGCTCATGCCTCCTTGTTGAGTAAATTGATGAGCTGATCCACTTGAGGCATCTCTCGAGATTTCTTGAGAGACAATTCCCATGCCTCTCTTATTTGTTTGTCCAAATTCTTCACAATTTGGAAGATGAGAACCGATGAGGTGATATCTTAGATCCTCAATATTGAAGAACGTGAGTCACCTTCAGACAGTATGCGTGAGATGGTCGTATGCAGATGCACTTTTGATTGTGGCTGTGCCGAATATTGTGCAATTTATGTAATTGAGCTTGCACGACAATCCTTTTATTTTGATATCGCTCCACCAGGGATTGCCATGCAGGTGAGAATAATTTATCAGTGAGTGAGAGCAATGAGATGAGATGAGCAGGTTCACCTTTTCAAACTGATATGCAGATAATGGAGCCGTTCGACATCTGAAAAATTACCATTGTTAATAATGAGTGATGAGAATAAATGATGAAATTCACGCCATTGCATGTAATCGTCTAAAAATGTTGACAATGAGATTTCAGGTAGTTTTGTATGTTGGTGTGATGATGTGTAAGGAGCTTCACTATGAATTTCTAATTGAGCCTTGCATCGGATGAGCTGTTGTTTGACCGTGAGATGTGCCTTTGCTTCTAAGTCAGAACATTGGCCTGAGAAGTGGTGATGAGATAAGTGAGCTGCAGGTCCAGTCATTTCAAGATGGTGATGTTCTTTCTGGAACACATAATAATTCTGACGGCAAGCCTTTTGATGATCATGAGCGTGTTGAACGACCATCTGTTGAATGAATAGGACCAGAAACAGTGAGATCCGCCAATGCGATGAATGGTGGTTGAGAAGAAGCTCCTGGTATAGGTGATGATGAGAGCGGCGACGGTGATGTTAGTCTCGATGAGACATCATCCATCCCATTGAATGATTTATTTTGAGCTAGCACTTTTTTCACTCATGTTCACTGATGAAAGGGAAGCACAAAAGTCACAAAAGGCGCGAAATAAATGAGCAAAAAATTTAAATTGCGATGAGATAATTATTTAATTAATTGATTAATTGAATAATTGAGCATGAAAGAATGATTGTTCAATAAGAAAAAATAATTGTTCGCAATTAATTTGAGTGTCACTGTACGATGAGAACCACTGCGAACAATGAAAAATTTTTGACGGAAAGTGAGACAAAGAAATAACTCGGCGTAATGTTATTGTTTTGTAAGTGAGTGCCGAAAATTATTTGGAATGTGCCGCACTACACAATTAATACGCGCACAATGAGAACGTCCTCTGACCTTGAGTCACCTATTACACTGACCACGTGGCAAATATAATGCGAAGTACGATTCGATGAGATTTCCACTTACACAAAACACACACAAATGCACCACGATCCGGCTCGAAGGACCAAAAAATGTAAAAATTTGAATGAGATATATAATAAATTATTTATTTTATATGGGATGAGAGTTGAAGTGGACTGTATGATGTTGGATTGGGATGGGATGAGAAGCCGGGGTGAATTGCTGTTGGAATTGCAATAATCGTAGTGGACAGTTGTGCCGGTTTTATGCTTGAAATATATACAATTTATTGAGATGTACTTATCACTATATTTACACTTTGTACACTGTAATTTTACTTGAGATTGATGATGAGAAGAAAATATTGTAGATAATGAGAATGAAATAGTATTGAATTTTGATGAGAGAAACGATTGTTTGATAATGAAAAAAGAATACAATTGATATTATTGATCAATATGTTGTGTAGTGAGCGGTGAGATGTAGACTAGTGAGTTTTGACTAGAATTGCAAAAACACCACCAAGGAGGATATTATTGATCCACTTGGAATTCTGAGACTAAATCTTATGCACAAATATGAATTACATAAGTTCAATGAGATGCGTTGAGGAAATTGATATTTTGAGATCAATTCAGATGAGTAGTTGCTCCGTTGTATGCGTCGCAATACTCGATGAGAATATGTGAAATGATTAACATTGAGTTTGATGAGATATGAGGAGAGATATAAACGTTGAGAGTGAAACAGTCAATTGCGTTGAGTATTTTATGATATACATCATGAGAGTCGATGAGAATGCGAAAAGATGAGATTGCGATGAGTGTGTACCACGTGTACATTGAGACTGGATGAGACAAAATGAGAGTGAATGAGACCTTTTGAAACTGATGGTTACATCGCAACCGACGATGAGAGACTTGGACAGAACTGATCGACCAGAGGCATCGATGCATTGTTCGTCGATCAATGCGCGCGTCGATCATTTTAGGTGCAATTGACCAAAATTGGTTAATTGCGCACCCCCTCCCCGCGTGGGGGAGGAGCGGTTGAGCATCCAGGACAAGCAGCATGCATGTCCAGGACGTGCTGCCATCAATCGAGACAAAATGAGTATATTAAATATTTATTGAATATTTAACAAATACATTAAACAATTGTCTCTTAATAAACTATAACTTCCGGTTGAGTGATTACCACCAAAATATATTCACCTTTCCATCAAATAATTTGAGGCTTACATACGAAATTTGAATGTATTCAGACCGTTCGATAGTTTCAATGTATTTATTAAACGAGAAAAAATTAAAGGCTTCTTTAAGTCTCCTAATGAAATATCATTTTCGGTTGGCCAATAACTACCAAAAGAGGAGGCGCACATACTCGCGTTATAGAAGTCTTGAATACAGAATTCCTATCATTGATACAGATGAGGATACATATGCATGTAATGACGTCATGACGAGGCTAGAAGAAATTGTTTCAGGGATGTCAAAAACTGATATTTCTGTTGAAAATTCAGAACGCAAAATTTTCATGATCAGATATTCCCTTATACTTTGTATAAGAAAGAAAAAAGTCTTGAATAAAAGGTAAGCGGTTCATAATTTAAATTTCACTGCTTCGGATTGTTTGTTGATCAAAGTATTCATCTATACGTACCTCAGACAGGTAAAGATAATGAACGAACATCATTATTGAATTTCAGAATAGCAGCATATGATCGCAGAAATAATTTTGGATGAATGTCATGCTTGGGAGAAAATACCGTCGTTCATAGAGTTAATGTTCAATGCCCACCTGATGAATCATCTACAAGTATTTAAGTAACATCATTCATGCCTCCAATAGATGTTCCCAAGTCGAAATTTTTCGCCTGGAAATGGATTCCTCTCAGAGTCTACAATTTTTATTGTAGTGAGGATTGATGGAAATCTTTACTGCATTGAACCGTATGATAATTTTGGACTGCCAGAGCCTGAATTAGACGTCCGAAGTGGTTCTCATTTCCCTTTTCTCCGCTTTGAAGTCCAAACCCGGTCTGGAGAAAATTGTCTATCGATAATTCATGGTTCGGCATCAGTCAGATGTTATATTTCATGTTGGAAACCTAAGAAATAGTTGGAAATTCAAGATCGAACCTTGAACCTAAATCTGAGAAAACCGTAAATTCAGTGGCAAGACCCGAACCTGGAACCCACGGACTGCATATCAAGAGACTAGCAAACCTATTAATCTCGTAATTTATTGAATTATACACACTGTCCTAAAATTGATAGTCTAAAATGTATAAGAAATACAATCAAATTGGACTAGTAATTCTGGGACACGGTGTATATTCATTGAATATTAATATATATTTGAATATATATATTTTTCTTTTCGAACAAAGAAATATGTCTTCATTTATTATTTCATCGGAAAAAAATTCTTTCGAATATTTTTGTCTAGAAACTTTCATGAGGTATTATAAAATTGTTTCAAGCCGTCGAAAATTAAGAATCTTTGCTGTATACAATGTTGTGATTTGAACCGATAGAGCGGTCCAAAAAGTATGTTTGCTGCCCAGAATTTTTCAATAATTCCCTTCTGATGAGAAAGAAAAAAAGGAATGTAACTCGGAAAGCTTTGAGATTGAGCGAAAATTTCAACTCGAGTTGTCAGTTCAGCAATGGATATTTGTAGAATAGAAACTGAATCATTTTTTGTTTACAACAAGCATCAATTCATGTTTTCTCGATGCATTATCACAACACAGAATGGTTATCCGATCTTTGCTCATCTTATAACCTGGCGCACTTGTTTCATTCTAAGCTGCACGCATAGCACGCCGAAAGAAACCGATTTCAAATTATGCTCAATAATTATTTCTACTAGTTTTTCACAAAATTTGATAAAAGTCACTCCATTCACACTCAGTTTCTCACCTTTAATAGACATTTGACGAATACCGTGGCGTTATTTGAATTGGTACAGCCAACCATTCGATGCATTAGAATTCTCCTGATAGTCCAGTCAATTAAGACAAAAAAGGGGGATATTCGAAAAATTAGAAGCCATGATTGCTTGCACATATTTTTATGAGAGTGTTATAAATGAGATGTGAAAGATCCCCACGGATATCATGTCGGCTTCACAAAATATAAGAAGTCAAATGTCAAAGAAATCAGTTTTTTACTTATATCTCCGTTTCTATGGGGTGGATCACGAAACTGGTCATTGTAAAATATATATAGAATCAAATTCTTCATAAATGAGATATGATACATGATGTAATTTTTTCGCACAAACTACGGTTTTGCGTATAACTCTATGCAACTTTTCCATGCTAGGCGTATGCAGCACTTATTATCAATAATTGTGAAATGTATGGTGGAGAATATTCTTTACTCGCTGATATTTACATTCCTCAACTTGGAATTCATTGAACATATAAAAATTTGAATTTCAACTTGAAATAATAAAATTATATATAAATATAATAAGTGAACTAATAATTCATATATATATATATATAATGTTGTCGAATCAAAGTGGAAATAATGTGCTTCAAGCGTTGCTCTGTAATTAGAGATTTTATTAAAACTTAAAAGTGAATTACAAGATTTTACAAAATTTACCTGTAATTAGAGAAACGACAATTAAAGTCTATTTCTACAACTAACTATGTACACTTTGTTCGCATTTGACAAACGAATAAAATTTCGAATGTCTAGTTTTGTTTCCATGTCAAATTGACCTCGCCCTCTTATCTAACTCTGACTCCCTACATTATCAATCAAGCGCGGCAATATTAAAATAAAGAAACATGTTTCTTTACCTATATATGTAAATAAAACCTCTCCTCTCGAATACTATTAGATATCTATAGTTCTGGGTCTTCTTAAGTTTGAATGTGCCGCGCTATTGTTTTAACTCTATAGAATAGACACGCACGGTTGATGGTCGCGACATTGACATATCGAAGATAGATAGGTGATGTTAAGAAAGAAACTATGATAGATAGGTTATGTTAAAAAAAACTGTGAATATTGTTCTTTAAGATTTTATTTTCTTATAGAGCCACAATTACCGAAATAAGGGCTTTAAATGTTGTTTCTTTTGTTTTCACAGGTGAGGGAAACTTCTATCTATTAAAATGTAGAAAGTTAGTTGTTGTAATTAAAACTTTTGTTTTCATAGAAACGCAATTAAGTCTTTATTCGAAATATCCCACACCAAGAACCTGGAAGATCTAGAAATAACATTATATATATATATAAATTATTGATTGAGCAAAAAAAAATTATGTATGACTTTTTTTTATATAGAATTTTATTTTCTATATTTTTTATAATGACTCATTTCATGTTCAACCCCGAAGAAATAAAGATATAGGTTAAAAACTGTTTTCTTTTTCTTTTTTTTTTTTCACTTTTGACCTCTTATATTTGACATGAACGATATCGTGTTATATTTATATTGAATATGTATCTGAGGTACCTACACATCATTTTACTTGTACGATAATACTTTCCTTTACGGACACATCTCACATGCGGTCAGACCCCATACCTGGACATTTTTCAAATTCCCGATTATTATGATACGATATTCTTTATATTTTTTGTTCTGACAAACGAACGCAGACCGTCAGGTCGGGAACATGTGGTGGCTATCAAGTATTTAGGAATAACTCTCAACGAATGTAGGTGAGATATTATTTATGTACTTTTTTTATGTCAAGCCGATGTGGAGAAATTAAATTCTGCATACAAAATAGGCATAATTCAGAAAAACGATGATACATATGATAGATAATTTTATAAAAGCTTCCGGAGAAAATTTTCCTTAAATGAATTTTAATGGCAAAAGATTCTTACTCGCGCAAATATGACTTTATCGAACGCAAATGTTTGATGTTAGATACAAAACTTGAAATCGTTGACTTCGCGGATCACAATTTATTAAATATATGCGAATTGACTGAATAATTTACTATCAAAAAGACGAGTTGCAGATTTAAAAAAAAAAGGAAAAATTGAAGAACGCTTCTGTTGAAGACGGCAATATAAAAAAAAAAACTTTTCGAAGGTGGTGGTTTCTGTTCTGGATACGATAGTTTTCGATTGATTCTGCAAATCAGAAAATAAATCCATACCAATTCCTGAACTTATTCTTAGAGAAGAAGTAGCGAACCAACTCAATAAAACAATAAAAAGCACAAGTGCTTTAAAAATGCACACATTGAAAAGTTTCTATTAGATTGGAAATGCAACAAAAAGCTTGAATGACCAGGGAAATAATGACTGAATGGTTGACTAAACTTGATGTCAGAATAGGAGCATAAAGAAGAAAAATTGTTATATTTTTGGATAATGGAACTTCACATTTTGTGTTAAATTTAATGAACATAAAATTGGTTTTTTTTTTTCCTCCAAATATCTCATCGCATTGTCAGCTATTGGATCAGGGTGTAATCAAAAATTTCCAATGAATTTATAGAAAACTTCTATTTAAAAAGCTTTCAACATCGATAAGTGACTCAATAACCCTTGATATGATAGAAAAAAATACTTTTATCGCGAGTGCACTTATTTGGATATGCAATGACTGGAAACGCGTGAAACCAACAATAATTAATAACTGTTTTAAGGAATGAGGTTTCGGTTCTAACATTGTTACCGATGACAATGCATATGTTTTCGAAGATGACAACATCCTGTAAATTGAATCTTGCACGGTATTTAATTGCATTACCATATAAATTGATAAATATTGCAACATTGACGATAACTTGCAAGATGATAAAAAAGAGTTTGCAATCATGAACTGCGTTAATGATTTTACTAAAGATTTATCTAGACAATAAAACAGAAGACAAAGAAGAAGAAGAAAAAACTAAACATCCATTATTAACATAAATGACAAACTTATTGACATTCAAAATTTTTTTTATTAGAAGTGGTAATTCAATTGCAATGCAAGTTCTTTTCGATTGATGTGGAATTTTATTGGGAAAAATAAGGCGATTCTGAATTTTCGCTCACTTCCGTTAGTACCGGAAATCAACCCAAAAACTGCATAGAAATTCTACCAAAAACTCCGTAGCTCAGTGAGCGAACTCGGGAACGTAAGAAACGGTTTGTTTATACATCGAATTATTTATTATAATAACATTCATTGATATTTTTCTTTCAACATCGCTGATTATTGACCAGCATTCGAATGATAGAATGAGTGATTGTTTTAACTACAGTTCATACATTTATTTAGTGACATCCTCGCATTATGATTATATAATCAGAAGAGTGGAATAACAACAGCACTGTGGTCGTAGGTCTCTGGGAAAAAAGAAAGTAGAACTGATGTATTACTGATGCATACTCATGGAAACTTTTGGGGACAGTAAAAGTTTACAGTAATATTTGAATGGTTCCCAAAACTTTTTATATTCTGACATTTAAAGGATATCTTTTTATTTCTGATTGATAAAATTCAAATTGAATTCTGTATTATCAAAATTATTTTATCTTCACTATTTCATATCGACATACTTGTGTTGATTCAGATATACGCGTCTGAAGATACATAAAATTATCCATACGTTGATTTTCTTCGATGACCGCGATCATTTTTCTATAAAACCTTCTGCGATAATGAAATTACTAAGTTGTTACAATTCCTCAATCCACTGATTACAATTTTGAAATTCGATTTAGTGGAAATTCCACGTTTTCACATTTTGATGTTATAGATACAGAACGGGCTGGGCTTCTTTATCATTTTTTAAAAATCTGACTGGTCATCCACGCCATTTTATTCATAAATATCTACTCTTACTTTTTCCAAGACATTCCCTTTTTTCATCTCATATCATATTAGCACCAGACATAGCGACTATTCTCTTCTTTACTGCTGTTATCTCCAACATTCTTGTTCTTTTTCGATGTAGACGTTCTATTTGGAATACTCAAAAAATGAGCCAGTTTCGTCAGCATTGAAAACGTCTTCAGGATTACATGTTCTTCACACTTTTTTGAATCCATTCCAACTATTATGTACATGGGTCCTTATTAACAATAGCGCATTCACAGCTACCATTTTTTTTTTCAATTTTATGTCTTTGTTCAAACTTACGTAATTATCCATCACTCATTTGAAAATTTGTGCATCTCAAGGCTCGGACATCCCCAACGTATTTTCTTATACAAATAGCTTGGATATTGAAACATCTTTTGTGGCTGTACTATCAATAGCAATATTGAACTTTCGGACATGTCTTTTTGCTTGACACAACTTTCTAACTCTTTCAACAGTTTCAATTTCTCTTGCGTACTCGAACACATTCGTTCAGCTATTTTACGTTCACTTCGGTGAGAATTAACCTACATTGGTTACCATAGATCAGCTTCAATTAATCATACCATTATTGATCTCGAATGGGAAAAAGGTGCACTCTATCGTAGTTTGGAGTCGCGACACGGTTAGTATGAGGAGAGCGATAATCACAATACTATTTGTAGGTGAGTTAGTGAGTTGTGAGAGTGTAATGTGTGAATCGTGTCTCTCTCCACTATTTCCAATCTCACTCAACTGTCTGTGCCAGTGGCGAATCACCAATAATATGAAAGATAATAAAATGTAACTTTCAAAGTTGATTGTTTTTGTTTATGAATTCCTCAGGTAAGTGCGAAATGTTTATTGGACTGTTGAGATATTTTATATGGATAATATACATCTTTTCAGCATATGTAACCTCAATTGTACAGCATGTCATAGAAGAAGAAAAAAATGAGTGAGACCTTACGAAGTCGTAATATTCATGTGAATAGTAGTCATGATGAGATAACTAAAGCTGATGATCCTAATTCTCCAAAGCCTTCTAGTAATACTAGACAGACCTAAACCAAAAAACTTCAAAATGTTTATTGACAAAAAATTTGACGTTCCAATTTAAAAAAAAAACAAATATGAAAGCTGCAGTTAGGTATGAAGTTAATGATGATGTAGAGTATAATGATGATCAATCGAGACACGAAGTTTCCAGCTCTTAGTCTAACAGCTCGAATAAAGTTGTGAAAGTGATGACAATGAAGATATAAATGACGAAGAAAATATTACTGTAAGTGATGAGACTACTGTCAGGTGGATAAACAATTTAGTTCATCATCCTGTTCAACCTCTTACCTATCGCATAAGTCCACTTCATGATTTGCCTGTTGGAAGAGGTGAATTGATGTATTTCAAATTATTTATTGATGATGAATTTATTCGCTATTTAACTGCAGAAACTATTAAATATGCAAAATATTGTCAACGTCTTCATGGTCATGATACTCAACCGAAAGAGCCGGTACAAAGAGAAATATAAATTTATTTGGTTATAAATATTCACATGAATATCGTAAAATTATCTGAGACTGGAATATATTTTCAAGGTGACTTTGTCAAATGTCAACTATCACGAAAAAATATGGCTTTTGCTCGATTTAAAAAACTTAATCAGTACTTGAATAATGAAGATAATAAGTCGACCAGCTCTGATATAAAATATATGAAATAAAGCCAATATTAAGCGTATCTAGAAAATTCTTGGAATTCTATCAATCTGGACAAGACCTTGCAGTAGATGAAGCGGTGATAGGATATAAAGGACGCTTATACTTCATGCAGTATATGCCTCAAGGGCCGACTAAATGTGGAATCAAAGTGTGGGCAATTGCTGTCATTCAGAATGATTATTTGTTGAAGTGTGATATTTAAATCGGGTAAAAAATTTGATTCCTAAGAAAATTAATTACTCGGAGAACAAGTTGTACTGGAGATGGCTGAACTTCTTGCTACTAAAAATCATCATATATGTTCAGATAATTTTTCAACTCCTGTTGATCTGTCAATATCATTGAAAAAATACATACATGGATATAGGACTGTTAAGGCGAATAGGCGAAATTAACTTACTATTTTGAAGGAACCGAAAAGTTTGAAACTAAAACCAGGAATAACAAAAATACTACAAGCTGGAAAAATAACTGTCACTATCTGGAATGATAAGAGGGATGTTTTTACTAACAACAAATTTTAATCCGTTCCAAGAAGAGTTGTTCGCTCAGCAAAAAAATGCCGGAAGTTTTTTTATTTTCAACTTATGGATTATCAATGCATTTATATTATATAATTTAACAAATTCACCTCGAAAAGCTGGCCATTGCCAAAGTCAATTACCATTTCGACAAAATTTAATCAAGAAGATGATAACTGAAGTAATTTCAATTCAATCTTTGGTGCATCAAATCATCAGCCCAAACTTCAATATAAATAATAAAGAAGCCCTTTGAAAAATTATGCGATGTGTCTGCTAGAGAACCACTGTACATATAATTATAATAATGAAAGGACTAGCTGGCAATGTGAGCAATGTAAGGTAGCTTTATGCAAACTATTTTGTTCCGATGCATATCACAGGATGAATAGTAATGATGATAATAATACATAATGGTGATTAGCGTGCAATCCAATATTATATGCTCAGTTTCTAATGAAGTTTATCTCGCGGAAAATATTATTATTTGAATCGAAAAATTAGTATTATTTATAGTACATGAAGTACTATTATTTAATTGATAATAGAAAATTCGTTAGTCTTGAGTATTTAATTTCTTGAGTTGAACCTAGAAAAAATTTCTTTTTTCTGCACTGATTGTACTATTTAAGAAAGATTACATCACCACGACTGTAATAATTTCAACCTATAAATGAATTCTATATATTCATTCATGTTATGTATTCAATCCGAAAGGGTTTAGTAGACAGTCCGGTGCTACATCATTGTCCGGTGAACAATCATATTGAGTTTGGCGAAAATGTTATTTTTGTCTTTCCCGCTGTTTGCAACAGTTGATACCTCAGTCAACTGAGTGATTCAATTCTGTCACAATCCTGTTTAAAATAGTTGCAGTGATAGATTTGTCGAACATATATTTCGTAGACAAATCATTGTAGAAAGACTTTTCAATTGATCTTTATGCAACAGTCGGGTTTTTTATGTTGCAATATTATAATTTGTTTTCAATTCCACTGATAATTATATCCCATCATTGATAATAATTTTCATACTTTGAATACACCGTGGAGTTTTGTCTGTGGGGTTTGTTTTTTTCAAATTTACTCCCTTCAAAATATCCTAGTATACTGTTCAAGAATTAAATGTGTTGAATGCCAGTAGTTTTAATGTCAGAAGATTCGAATTTGTCCGAAAACATCTTATGATCCTGATAAACATTATACATTGTGAATAAAAAAATTTGTACTGTTAAGGACACTGCCATTCTGAAAAATGTCGCCAAATCGAAATGTCGATCATTTATTTCTGGTATAAGGTTCATTTTCGTTTGTAGACTAGATAAACCACGAATAAATGTTCAATCAACAAATCCACCTCTATAACAAAATCGTCTCATCACAAAATTATTGCAGAAGGACTTCAATGAATTAGGTGGATAAAATACAATGATTTTCCTTCATTATGTCAATTGCTTTCAGTAAACCTTTATTCTTGGGCCTTTGGTCGCAGATGATACGTTTAATTATCAATTAACGAGGAGATCAATATCTGATAAATTTTTTGTGGTTTCTAGCATTATTTCATTGGTTCCATTTGAACTACCGCATAATTTTGATAACCAATACCCAACAGTTTGTTATTATTTGTGTTCATTTTTTATTTACGTTATCCATGTTACTAGTGCGTTCGTTGCAAGTTCACTTTTCAATGATACTGTATCATTGATGACTCTTCAGAATCCATCATGAAAACTGTCATAATGGACTTCTTTCGCCATACTGATTTCATCAAAAAGAACGACTGAATTTTCTGTCAGATGGTTCTGCTGATACTCGTTGAAAGTTCTTCCTGTGGCTAGATATAGAATTTTTTCAGGTGTTTATATGACTCCAAGAAATGGTACTTGGTGGATAATTCAATATCATTAAAGTTGTCGTCACATCTTTTTTCGAATTTATTTTTCACAGATGATCGTAAATAGGTAGAATATAGTCCATGCACTTTTTTGCCGAGATATTTCGAAGACTATCCAATCATTGTTTTAATATCTCTCCTTTTTTTTTTAATTCCCTACATTTTTATTTATCACTACTAAATCTTCGAATTTTACTCCGTATTCTCGCTATTTTGGGTCTTTGATGTTGCAGTTTAACTGACTGGGCTCGTCAATTGCAGGAAAGCAATTCTTCATCTTTTGGCATGTTCCTATATTTTATTGCTGTGATGGAGTTTCAAATGACGAACTTTCACAGTGTCTTATTTTTCTGGGTGGAAAACATTGTTCTTTCGGTGATGAGGCTTTTCCTATAATATTATCCGGTGAGTAAATCTTTTTTCTATGTGTAGAACCTTGTTTTTTCAATGATAACATTCGGATGGTATGTGATGAGTGTAATGATGAGGTACCTTAGGAGGTGGCACAGTATTTACTAATATTGAGAGTTTTAGTGAAATTATTTTCCTGTAGGTGCATAATTCGAAATAGTCCGAATATTCAGTAAAGAGTCAGGGTATTGCTCAGATACTATCCACTGTTTGCGACTGTTGAAGTTGTTCAAATATGAGGCTATTGGATTATTTCGTTTATATCTATGGCGTGCTGTGAGATGACAGTCATACCGACGACTGATTCAAATATTGCCAGCCATTAAAATTTTTTTCGTAATAATTGATCTGAATTACTGATAATCGCGAAAAATGCATCATTGATAATCATCCCAAACATATATATGAATATTTGTTTCATAGACTCGCATTCAGATGAAATTATAGAAAAATAAACAAAAAAAAAAGTGATCAGTGAACTATGATTTTCATCACGCATCAATGAAATAATAATGTGACATTAATAATTGTAAAAACAATAAACTTTTAAAGTTACATTTTTTTCTCTAATTCGAGGTTAATGATGGTATGATTAATTGAGGCTGATTTATGGTAACCGATGTAGGTCCGAATTCTCACTCTACGCACAATTATCATTTTAAATATTTTTCTAAATATATAAAATTCCATGAAAAATTGTTTATATCTTTCATTCGAAATCAATCATATAAATTCATATTTCGCTTCATTGATGAAGCAGGATTCGACATTTATCTCAATTTAAACTGGGAAGCGAGTTGGGAGGGTACATGCAGCTTGTATTTTGAACGTCTATATGATACTCATCTAGGGTCAACTTAGGATGAAAATACACATCGTATGGTCAGGATTGACGCTTATATCATACACATCTGGAAGCAATACATACTTCAGAACGTCTAGCCAAATTTCACATAGAAAATGCTAAAAAACATTTGAGTGGAAATTACTCATGTCACGCTAAAATATCCCTCATAGGTAGCGTTAATGAGATGGTTGTTTATTTTTTTGGAAGTTTTAATGCGTAAATTTTTGAAATGTGTGCAATATTGAAAGATATTTGATGAAGGTACGAGTGTTTTTTATTGTATAATCGTAAAATATCGCGTTTTTTTTTTTTGGAGGTTCCATCCCGTAAACTCGTGGCACATTTGTAATTCCGCAAAACACGTCGTGAGTTTTGAGTAGGCTTATATTCTAAGTTTACATTGAAATTCTGTGAGTTCGTGTTATGATTTTAATGTCGATTTCTGTGAGTGTCATAGACGTAATCGAATTAGTATTAGAAGATTCATGGACATTGTTACGCTATTCCATATTTTGCGTGAGAGTCACTACAAAAACTTGGTCTCATATTTAACACAGATATAAATGAAAAGTACTGTTTAAGTTATTATTTGTGATTTGATGAGAACATTGCTACACAGTGTACACACTACTTGCTCGACCCTGATGCAACCTCGACCATCGCTGAGCATGCGCACTTCATTCCATGATAGCGCGTTCACACTACACAATATATCACACTTTTCAATGGAATTCGATCATTTTCATTGAAAATAATGTAGAAAATCATCATGATATTGACGAATAATAGTATGTGGAATAATAATATCGTTATTCAGTACCTTTTGGACTCGTCAAGGTTTTTTCCTTTTTTTGTGAAGTATTGCTCAATTCTTTGACTTTCAGGCCAGAGAACGTAATTTGCTGTTTGACGCCAGTTGTTTTTTTCATCGCATTCGCTGGATTGACATTCATGAATGAAATCAAAAACCATTGTATAATTCATTAATAACTTCTTGATATTATAATGTAAAACACATCAATTTATAATGAACATGAAAATAAATGACTCCGCGGATTCTAGAGTACTCATAACGTGGGTTAGATGTTAAAGACAGTTGAAAAACACGAATTTTCTTCGTTTGTCCGACTTTGGAGAACATGCATAATGTTCAATGACCAAATCTCAAACTCTTCTAAAGAACTAGAATGAGCAGGCACATATGTCTGATCGTCGATTGTATGTGTAGCCGAGTCGAAATTTTCGCTCTACTTCAGAGCTCTCGGGCCGCATTTCTTTCTTTCTTTTTTGTTGGAAGAAGATTATTGAAAAATTCTGAGCCGCAAACAGAGTTCCTGGACCGTACTCAGAGTCCAATCATGAAATTGATGACCGTGAACAGACCGATAAGGTCCCAATATGGATCGAAACAATGAAACTCTCGATTTTCGTTTGTTCGAAGCAATTTTATAATACCTCATAAAAGTTTCTAACCGAAAAATATTCAAATGAATTTTTATGAGGTATCATAAAATCACTTCGAGCAGACGAAAATCGGGAATTCCATTATTGAAATCCGTATGAGGCCCTATCAATCTGTTTGCGGACCACAATTTTATGATTTGGACCTTTAGTGTAGCTCGGGAACTCTGTGTGTGGCCTTGAATTCTTCAATAATCCTCTTCTGAAAGGGGAGAACAAAAGAAAGACGACCCGATGAACTCTGAAATAAGGCGGAAATTCCAACCCGGTATTTCACGTTGAATCTACATTTTTCCCTAACTATTCCTAATTTTCCTGCAATCGTTATGTTTTTTTACCCAAAAAAACAATCGGTACGCATTTTCTTTTCTTCCCATAGTTCTATTTTTAAAGGTTTTACACTTTGTTCAATTTCGGATTTTCCAGAATTTTTGGCTTCTGCCCATCATAATAGCTCGGAAACTGTCAATCGCATGAAAAAAAAAATATTCATATTATTTTTCATCAGATATTGATGTAGTTTCCGAAAGAAAATACGTTTTTTCTCAGAACTTCTCGAAAAAAAAAAGGAACTTTCTATATTGGGGCCAAATTCCATATTTAATTTAAAATATGAAATATAATTTCTAACATAAAATATAACAGCTGACTAATGACTGATAATTCAATGTAAAATTTATATCAATAAAATAAGCAAAAATCATACATACAACGCATAACTAATTATATGATATGTTTTTTTTTTCCTATTTTACTCATTCACCAATGAAAGCCTCCGCCATCTATCGATATATTCGATGAATGAAAAAAAAAAAAAAAAGTGAGCAATCCGTGAGTATACGACCCTACCTAAATATCATAAACGTCAGCTACATGGTAAAAAGGAGGTCATAAATCAGCAGTAGACGTTCGTTTTCAGACCACAGTTGGACTCTAAAGTGGAGAAAAAAGAAATAGGAATCACCACCTCGTACGCCTCATCCTGACTCTTGTGGCTCTGGATTGTCATACGGTTCAATGCCATGGATATCTTCCTTCATCCTCGGTGCAATGAAAATGTAAGTTCTGAGAGGCTAAATTCTTGCCCAGAAATTTCGACTCGGGTACTTATGTCTATTGATACACCTTTCGTCGAATATTATGATATGAAATTCATTCAGATTCCGTATTTCCCATTCATATACACATCAGAGAATTCATTGAATTTCGGAACAAAATCATTGCCACGAAGTAGAGGATTCATTGATAGACCGAATAGTTCTACAATGAAAGTCCGTGAATATTGACCCCATAAAAATACTACATATGATATATTTGAAAGGAAATGTAATTTTTCATAACATTTGTGTCAAGACTTTTAAGTCTGAATCTTACCATTGAAAATTAATTCGTATTGCATATAATTACGAATGTATTTTCTGACACAACGAGTTGAATAGTGACTCTACAACAAATCATCATGAAACATAGATGATAGAAAAAAAAAAAATTGTTGTGTGCACGATCTGCGCATATTTGAAGTGAAACTTTTTAACGTTTGGACAGGTGAATTCATATTTTATTTAATTATTCTGATAACGATTGAAATTAAGTGTATAAAGTATGATATACAATAGTATTCAAATGCGAATATTATTTCAAATTTATTGCTGTAATCTGTACATTTTGAGGTGCTTGAATAGATTGTAGATTTTGTTGTGTTGTTTGTGTAATAGCTACAGTGAACAAAATCGGCTTATGGCAACTGAAATAAGAGATATATATTCTTGACTCAATTGTGTCGAGATATCGAGAAAATACAACATCTATTGTGTTTCCTGACTTTGTGGTCGGAATATAGCGATCATTGCTCATTTGTGAATTCAGCTGTTGATTTCGGAATTCTATCAATTTTATAGGAGTGCCCAATGCGAAGTTTATTTTGAAATCTCCAGTTAACATGAAGGGTATTAGATTGTCGCGTTCAGAGAAAAGTTTACCACCATTCCGAGTGAATCTCAATAACGAATCATGTAAAAATGCGATGTCGTTATTGAGTGAATTTGGACTTGTATAAACACCAATAATCACAATTTTTTGTCCATTTATCGCACGGCACACAGAAATGCAAATGTCACTGATCTCGTCTGTCACAGCAGCATTTGATGTTGACTGTAGAGCAATAAATTCTACGTGTAGTGTGAGGACGTTCACGGTATCATTTTTGTTGTGGTAGATAGCGACTCCGCCAGCACGAATATGATTGCGTTCACCTTGGATGATGCAGTTGAAATTTGGTAAACTGACTTGTCTGTCTTCATTCAACCGAGTCTCATGAAAGACCATCACATTGCAATTTTCCGCAACAGAGTTTAATACATCAGCAGCGTGAGCACGATGAGACATTGAAAATTCAAAGAATATATTGACAATCCTTCTCTTTGTCGTATGAACTGAAGCATTCGTTGATCAATTGTCTCCAAAAAATTGGTCGATAGTCTTTGAAATTCCTCTTGCAATAATCTCATTGCTGTCGATGATCTTCGGCCATGGTAGAACCTCAAATCGTTATTGTGTGTAACTATGTACAAACTATCAATGGAAGTAACACGTGACTATATCAATACGTAGTATACTTATGAGAATTTATCAATATACATACTTGTCGTAAAAACAAGAAATAAATTTGAAAAATTTAACTTCACTTTCACGAAATTTGTATAAAAATATTAATATTTTTGATGAACACGTGGGCGGCTCCTGTATACTGCCCTCCTAAGCCAAAAAGGCGTATCTCAAATTTCACTAAATTTCTTATTCTTTCATATGAGGACACTTTGAGTTGTATTTGATCCATTGCCTTAGCGAAATAGATGTATCTCGTGCGTATTGTGCAGCTAAAGTGCTAGAAATATAAGACGTATCTCAAAAATGAAACAAAAACCTAAGCAGTTTGGCCGTAACTCATATTTCTAAGCAAAACGGCCGCTTTTCAGAGATGCGTCTACTTCGCCTAGGATTTCTGGCAATTTACGATTTGACCTTCACAGAGATACGTCTACATCATTTAGTAGCTTCCCTGATTGATACCTCAATTTGCGGCAGTATCAGCGCTGTAAAGTTTGTTGTTTAGTCATCAACTGTCAAATGCAGTTTGAAAATTAATTTTTGTAGTAGTTAGATTGAAAAAAAGAGAAGAGAAAAGAGGTACACGTTTTTATATTGCCAGTAATATATTATAAGGTGAGTAAATACAAAATTCACCACCGAAAAAAAGAAAATTTAACATTTTATGTTGACTTTGAGTTCAACTTTTAGACATTGTATATTTCGGGGTTAGTTATGTTGGCTTTAAATAAGAAAACAAAGCAAGAGTCCTCCAAGAAACGTTTAAGCAACAAATATGAACGGGCACGTCATTCCGATGAAAAGTATGTCTCTTCCAATTTGGACGCAAGTTCTGAGGACAGTAGTGACATTTCCGATATTGACGAAACTGTTCAGAGCAATATTTCTACAAGTGATAGTGTTTTGCCATATGCAGTAACAAAGGGGGAATCTAATACAGAGAACACTCAAATAACAGAACCTAATTTTATTACGGTGAATGAAAACGTGGTTGTGAATAGTAATAATGTGTCGGAAATGGAGTCTTCAACTAATAACACTAGTGATACAGCACCCATAGAATTTTCTTCGGGTGCATTTGGTGACGGTGGTGATCGCAACAGCAATATTAATATTTTGGAGATAATTTCCTTCTCTAAGGAGCCGATAACACAGGGAACTTTAACAGGCGAAGGTTCATCTTCTCAGGTTGAAAAAACATGTGATTCTAATAATATAGATGATCAGATTCATGTCACTCGGAGCCATGTTATACCAAATATATTGGAAACTGATAAATCACTACTACAGGGTGAATCTGAGCCTACAGAGAACATTCAAATAACAATACCTGATGAAGTTAACGAGAACGATGTTGCCGACTGTGACAATGGGCAGAACATTAACTCTCCTACTAATAATTCTAGTGACGAATCGAATATTCAGTATACTAAAAAGGGGACTGTACAAAAAAGGCACAAGTATGAATTATCAGTGAGTGAAATAAAAAAGAGGAAATATGATACATTTGTGGAAAAACATGGTGTGAAGAACGGCTGTGAAGAGCAATGTCCTAAGTGGTGTACCCAAAATATATCTGAGGCCAGAAGAGAATTTCTTAATTCTGAGTTTTGGAAAATGACAGATGAAAAAGGAAGAAAGTCTTTCATATTGCATCACATATCATCAACTGCTGTGAAGCAAAGGACGACAGTTGTTGCTACTGATGTAGGCCAGGAGAGTTATCGAAGAAATAATTCATATAATTATATGGTCAAATATGAAAATGGCTCTTCACATAGTGTATGTAAAATTTTTTTTTTTAACAACCCTTGGTTCTAATAAAAATAATGACAAGGTTGTTCGTACAGCATTATTGAACGCGAAAAATTCCGTAGTGCCTGTGGCAGACATGAGATGTACAAAAGAGCCCCATAATAAAATAGACGATGAAGTAATTCGCCAGCACATTTCAACATTCAATCCAACATTTCGCATTACCGCAAGGAACATGCACCATGCCGCCTTTATCTGCCAAGTGATCTCTCATTCACCGCAATGCATGAAGACTTTCTTAACAAAAATCCCAATTTCAAATGTTCGTATGAAAGATACCGGGTAGTGGCAAAGAAAATGAATGTGTCACCTGCTAATCTTGGGCATGAAGAATGCGAGAGTTGCGAGGTGTTTAACCTACATAATAAAAGTCATACAAAGAACAATCTCGATAGAAATTGTGATGTTTGTATGACGTGGCGCAAACATATTGAGAGAGCAAACAAATCTCGAGCAAAATACAGAAAGGATGCCGCAAGAGATGAAGAAGTAGGCGAAATAGTGTATTGTGCAGATTTGGAAAAAGTTATAATGTTACCACGGCTTGAGATGTTCAAAAGTGCAATTTTTACGAATCGTTTAACAGTGTACAACAGAAGTTTTATTCCAGTTGGAAAGAAAAGAAACAGCAAGCCATTTGCAGCTCTCTGGCATGAAGCTTTATTCAAACGAAACAAAGAAGAGTTGATCAGTACATTTTACCAGTTCTTCATTAGCAAGAGAGACGTTTTAAAAATTACGTTATGGCTCGACAATTGCACAGCGCAAAACAAGAATTGGGCATTATTTTCATTTTTAATATATATTGTAAATTCCGATGAAATATGTGCCAATGAAATTGATATGAAATACTTTGTGCTGGGCCATACGTTTATGGCTGCCGACTCCTTTTATCACAGAGTGGAGGTTTCCATGAAAAAAATGGGCAACAAGCTTTATGATTTCTCAGATTTTGTACAAACCATAAAAGGAGCTGCTCATAAAACCGAGGTTCTGCCAATGGAGCTACAACATTTTTACATTTGAGAAGATTTTTCCTCACAATACAAATTAATTCGTACAGAGCCGAGACCATATTCACATGATATGGTTCAGGTAACCGTCCACAGGGGATCGTATAATATCACATATAAAAATAACTTTGATGGTCCATCATTTGATCTTAATTTTTCAACCTCCAAGATAACAAAAAACAGAAAACTACGGCCACCCAAAAAACAAACAAAAGTTCTTGGAATTTCTTCGCAGGAGAAAACCAATATAATAAAAAATTTGTCTGGAATTATGAAAAATCGGTTGCATTTCTGGAACACTCTTCCAGTTTCAGATGAGAACTGAACAAAATCTATGTTTTTCATTTGTATTCTACTTTTGGGTTTATTTCTATTATAAATATGTATTATTTTCTGAAAAATTCTTTTGATATCCCATAAATGTAACGTATTCTTCATGTATCACATTATTAATAAATCGTTTCTAGATAATTTTCAATTTATTATTCAATCTCCTATCCAAGTCCATGTGGTAAGAAACAGAATCGAACGTTATCTATTAATTAATCGTTAGCACAAAGAGACGTATCTCAAATTTTTGTTCACAATTCCTTAGTCAATTAGCCGTATCTCAGTTTAAAACTAAAATAGTAGTTTATGTAAGACAAGTTAATTACCATGTCATTGTCATCTCAATCTATATTGTATTTACCCAAAAAAAACCATAAAAAAGTTTGACTATGTAGGTACGGTTTTGAAATTCATTAAAATTCCTTATATCTCAAAACAAGAAAATTTGAGATACGCCTTTTTGGCTTAGGAGGGCAGTATAGGCATCGCGTCATTAAATATTTCAGAGCGTCCCCCCTCTCCTATAACATATATGCATGCGCATGCGTAAGTAAATACGCTCTCGCTTGTATAAGTGAAGACACATGCGCATGTATAAGCAAAATAACGCTACCAACACAAAATCACACAAGAGCCGTAGGCTGTGTAGATGTCATAGTAATATTACTAAATATACTCTTTATGCTCTCTAATAAGTATAGAGCCATCCCACAGCCATCTATTTGTGGCAAGCGATCGAGAACAGAGTGGGGAGACCTACGAAGTACTGCACAAAGAGGAAACTAAAAACATACAACTCTGTTCGAAATACTTTTTGAACTAAGTCCAATCGTCGAGAAAACAAGCTGTGTTATCATATGTATATTTATCTCGTTTATGTATTGAACTGCAAGTCTAACAAATTGTATTTTTTGAAAATCAAAATAACATGATATTATTGCATATGAAAATAATTGTGATAACAAATGTCGAGAAATGTAATTAATATGATGTGTAAATTGTAAAATGCTTTATAGCGGCCTTTTAATGCCTATTTGGATAGTTGGACAGTAAAATGTTGATTTTCTTCTTAAACGACTATATTATATCCCATCCACGACATGCCTTCGATCGGATTTGTCGTCAGGAGAAATTCGGACCCAAACACAACTTGTTTTACACGTATTCTGTGAGAGATTATCGATTCACAGTATTACCGGAAATAGGATTTCACAAGAAATAAATCAAATCCATGAGTTTTACGCAGCCGATGAGTCGAAGAAGACTTCGAGCCCAAACTCAAAGTATATTAGATATTCTTCGTAAAAACCGTTCCTATTTTCGATTAAAATAAAAACACGAGAGAAACCGTGACAGCCCCTTCAAGTCCACTGAAATACTTAATCGAATGAAAACAAGTGTTTAGAAAAAATATTCATCCTTTTTCGAGATATTGTGGATATAGTGATTTTCAAATGATGAACAATGCCAAGATAACCAGAGGTGCAATTGAGCTCAACGACAATAGAGGTATTCCGATCTGGATACTGAACAAAACAAAAATAAGAGTTTTTTCATTTTTTTTTCTTCATCTGTTTACACGGTTAACTGAACAGAAATGTGCAGGATATGTCTCCATTGAGAGCCTGGTATACAGGCTATACGTATAAGCGAGTTCATAATTCATATTTCCTTGAAACTTATATCTCTCTCCTATTTTTTCTTTGATTTTCAGTTACATCGAAATTCGACATGATTGCTACAAATTGATCAGAAATACATTGTGTCTGGGCTCGAACATACGTTTCATTAACTGGCGATACAAATATTCAGGTCGCCATTGTTTTTGTGACAAATATAATTTCCGGTGAAAATAAAAATCGACGATTCCTTACAACACCTCAAAAATACGTAGTTTCAGGTCTCAAATTCTTTGGGAAAGGAAGTCATTATAGAAATGAAAGATATTGATGTTTTGTTTAGCATCTCCCAAAAACGTTTTTCGTGTGATGACTGGGAGTATATTTCAACTCTTGTGATTATTCAAATAATGTGGATTATCATATTAACCAATTTGCATATCAACTCGCATCTTATTATTGAAATCATATAGATGTAGAAAGTTGGTTGTTGAATGAGATATTCATACTAGTGTGTGGTAGCTTGCCACGATTCTTCCCTTTCTGGTTTCTCAATTTTTATCAAAAATCAAAATTCACATTAATGGAAGAATACTTAGTGGAAGTTGAATTATTCATAAAAAGAATTCGAGATGGCGTGTTAATCCGAATATTGAATCTGACTGAGTGTTTCTGGTGCTCTAGTTGTTAGTGCACTAAGTTGTGTGATATTCAAATTTTTTTTCTAAATGAGATGGCAAAATATTCCTATTGGCGTGTCACAACTTTGAATAGTCCTCCATATAATGCAGAGAAGGAGTGGCGAACAGCATCGTTGCACTCAAATATCTACGATGTGATGTTGATGTCTCTGTAACGTAAATATGTATTGTTTGCCATGGCATGTAGTTTTCTCAGCCAAAATATGAGTGCCAAGTAGCACATTGAGCTTGTGGAATGATTTCGATTGAAATTGTCCACCTTGATCTGGAGTGGTTTGCCAAATCGGGATATCCAATAATAAATCAACGCGAGAAGATATAATTGAAATATCACCTGATGTTACTGGTATAGCTTCACAATGGCGCGTGACGGGTACATAACTGTTGGTCATTGTTGAAATCCTTCACAGACAAGTAATCATGACATACCCATGTTGATGTAATGAAAATGTATAGATAGTTTGAAATTTACAAATGGTGAGGATGTCTAATCACCACGCATGCTTGAAATCCTTGTTCGAGATGCTGGGTCCCAATTCGTAATTTAGCATATTCATGAGACTCACAAATTCTTTAGTATGAGAGGTTTGGATCAGTGGAGGTGTTTCTATTTATATAATAATGTAACTCTCCTTCAACTGCTCAATTTTGCACAAAATTCCGGTTCCATAGGTTTGAAGAATAAGAGAAGCACTCCCAGATATTACATTTTTGTTCTGTTGGAGTAGTCACAGAAAAGTTCTCATATAATTCTCATAAAGTTGAAGCAGGTGAGAAACCCTTCCCAATCACTCTATTCTCGAAAGATGATCATAAACAATATGTGTGAATCTCTATTTTTCACCTCATTGAATTGATGAAGATCAATTTGATCAATAAAATTTGATTTTTTTTAAATATATTTTCATGGAAATGAAAGATTAGTTGATTAACGATAATACAAAAAATGTGTATGTGCAGCGCTAGCTACATTTCTTTGAATTAATACTCCATAAGGCAACGCCGCCAATTCACAGGAATTTTATTGTACATAAGCACTTAGTTGCTACGGGCTTCCAAAATATTGTTGACATCAAGCATCGTACACTAATAGAGACAACACGCGTATCACAATAAGTCATTATAATCGCTGTATTATTTAGTAAACTACTGTGGCAGCATTGATATTATTCCCAATTTGAAATAAATCAACGTTTTACTTATATTTTGTCAGTGAGTTTCACATCACTTATTGAATGTAACCTACCGGAAATTATCAATTGCCGCGTTGCGAATTTGCTCGTTGTCACATGCTGAATGGCGACCACATGAAAATATTCGTAACTTCCCGAACATTTTATCCATATTCATCCGCAACTAGTAAAACGTGTTGAGTGCATTGTTGCAGTGTCCTAACTTCACCTAAGGTAATTTACAATAATTCTACTATAGTTTCTTATTTATTCGAGTTCCGTGCGCTTTGTGATGAGTGATCTTCCGGTTGTGAAAGTGCAGAAATGATATCCAATTTTCGAGACAACAACCGACACTCGCGCAACAACCGACACTTACTACACGGTTGCCTTTATCTTTTTCTCTTTTACCACCTGGTTTACCTGCATATATTTTACCAAAGAGAGCATCAGAATTCACGGCATCACAAATCCACCAAAATTTTATACCCTATTCAGCAGGTTTATCAGGCATATATTTCGTGATTGGAGTGCGGCCACGGAAAGGATACAATTGCTCCTCAATTGTCAAATTAGCTGAAATTTATGAATTCTTCATATATATATACATACTGTCCCAGAATCGATAGTCCAAAATACATAAGAAATACATTGAAATTGGACTAGTGATTCTGGGACACGGTGTATATATATTGTCAATATCATGTACATGATGGTTTGTACATTTCGTACAATTTATCGGTGAACATGATCCAAATATCACGAATTGATGCAATCTTATCGTATTTCATTCGTGCTAGGCGGATTCCGGAGTCGTCGAATCGAACGAACCGTAATATGGCCCACATACGTCTTATGGCCACAGTTGCACGGAAAAGTGAATGAGAATTTGGCTTTCAGAGGTCTCACAATTCATCTTGATTAGAATTTGTAAACAAAAAAATTCCAATAAACGTGTACATTTCTTGTTCCGTTACATGTTTCCAAACACGTTGTGCATCAGAATGTTCTTTATTATATTTTATGAAGGTTTCAGATGCTTTGAAATTTGTACAACGGATTATAATACAAATCATTTCTGGAGTAATGATTTTTTTTTTTAAGTTTCAACGACAGATAACATTTCTGTGCTTCGATGAGGCTCAGCAGTCTGTCATAAAATGTTACCAGATCCAACTTGATGCTCTGAAACAGGCTTTTTTGATCACTCAGTCTTATCCTTGTTCATCATTCTTCTATAAAGTTTTTAGTGTTCATAAAATGAGTAACGAAAGTGTCATAGATGAATCGTCAGAAACTAAGTTTTCAAGACTGACTATAGAACAGCAAGAAAAGTATCTTTCAGTGTTGTGAGCGTCGGATAATGAATCTGATGAAAGTTATGGAAATGAAGATGGTGGAAAAAATTGGGCACCCAACGTTGCGAACTTAGTTGGATTAAGGGTTAACAACGTTACCTACATAAATAACGGCTACGCCAGAGCGACTCAAAAAATTTGCTGACCACATTCATAAAATAGTTACATCTAAATACGTTGCCAGCATAAAGAAGCCGAATGACCGTGTAAATCTCATGAAAAAAATCAACTTGCTCACAAAACAAGTTTCTGCGCTCATACAATGACGCTTCCACGACAAAAGTATCCGTCGCTCACAGCAACATAGCAGATTGATATCACGCACCGAGCTGTAGAAAGTATTCATTGGTATCATTTTGAATTCGGTATTAAGGTGAAACTCAGCATCTCGGGATGCAAACATACAAATAACGACGAGGAGAACTGCTTTCACGAAAATGGCTCAATACAATCACAACTTCTGTTGAAAGTCAATTATATGCAGCCAACGGCTTTTTGATTTGAACATACGATTGCAGTATACCCACACTCGACTTGGGATTACATCGAAATTTCTCATGGCACTTCGTCAACTCGAAAAACGACGCTGTTTGAGATGTTCTTAAATTACAAAAATTAAATTAATAAATCTGGAATGTGATTAGGATAAGTACCGAATGATTGTAATCACCTCCTTCGTTATTAATTTAGTAATAATATTTATTGATAATTGAAAATAAATATTAATTAACGATGAGATGGCGAAAAAAGAAGTGACTCAAAGTTAAGTTTTTCAACTGTCACAAAACAGAAAAAATATATATGAAAAATCATTAGAACAAAAAATAAAAAAAGAGACTGAAGTACAATGCAATATTTGAGTTATTTGGTTCAAGTATAACACTATTAACATGAATTGATATGAATTTTGTTGAGTATAACGAGTGAGGAGCAAAAAAACGATGTACACTCTGACTATATTTGGGACAATAGCGAACCCTTGTTGCTTATCACGAGGCGACGCGTACCGCCAAATTAACGTCGCCATAGATAAAGTTAGGATAGATGAGGAAAACGAAAAACTTATCTATTCCATTTATGCATTCAGTGGTGCTGCCATCCCAGCACCTAACAGTGAGTCAATCATTTCAGTAAATACTGAACAGACGTCTACGCGATGAAATCACTAGCATCGCAACGCTAGCACGAGTAATCATTATCGCGGACATCGTGACTGTTGAGGCTATTAAAAGTCGATCCTCGCGCACGCAATTACTCCAATCATATCCTTCGATAACTGTACCTAATGATACATTCAGGCAAACGAAATGTTCAGACATACATCATATTGAAACTCTTACAGTCCATCAGTTGCTAACATAGCTCGTCGCCTCGAGCCAGACAAACTCGAAATCGCGCGCGATGAGTTCGAAAAAATTATGAAACTTGATGTATCACGACGCTCTGCCAGCCCATGGTCTGAAATACTACATTCAGTTCCAAAGAGAACGAGGAAATTTCGATCGTGTTGTGACAATTGACGACTCAACGACCGTATGATACCAGACATGTATCCTATACGCTATCTCGAAGATTTTGCAGTCAATCTACACGACAAAACCATATTTTTTACGCTCGATCTCATCAGAACATTCAATCAAATACTAATTGCGCCAGTGGACATCGAAAAAACGGTAGTTATCATGCCGTTTGGACTCTTCGAATTTCCATTCATGACTTTCGGTCTTCACAACGCCGCACAAAATTTTCAACGCTGCATTGACCAAGTTACTCGCGATGTACCGTTTACATTCCCATACATCAACGATCTTCTTATCGTGTAGGAAAATCCAACGCAGCATCTACGACACTTGAAGACGCTGTTCAAACGCCTCAAAGATTAAGGTCTTGTAATAAATTCGTCCAAATCGGATTTCGGGTTAAACGGAGTCAATTTTTCAGAATATACAATAACCCAATACTACCTCAAACCTTTGTCAAACAGAGTAAACGCAATCATTGAATTCTCATCGCCGTCAACAACTAAAAAATTTAGTGCATTCAAAGCACTCACGTACTTTACCGGATGCCAGAACTTGTAGAAGCTTTCGTCAAAGCCAAAGAAGCACTCGCTCACGTTATTTTCGCACATTTGAACATTCATTCAGAATAGGTAATATTCATTGGCACATCATACCATATTATTGGTGACCACGTAGTTGGCAACCACTTGCTTTGTTTAGTCGGAAACTAACTCCATCAATCCAAAAACTCTCGGCTCCCAACCGCGAGTCTCATGTAATATATGAAGCAGAACGTCATTTCAAATCCATCTTACGAAGTCGCTACGTAACAATCCACACTGACCATCAACCTCTCCACGCGTTCACGCAACACCCAAAAAAAGCCTTGCCGTGACAAAATTGTCGTCGAAATTGACGACTTGATTTTATCGGTCAATTCACGTCTCATATTTTCCATGTATCAGAGGAAAAAAACGTCGCAGCCGACACGCTATCAAGAGAACAATCAAGAATTATTACTTCCCTGTTTTCCGAACAAGAATTCACATTTGAAACAAATATATAATCCAGAACATAGAACGTCGCTGTATTTCAACATTTCGTCAGGATCCGATGCATCCATTTAAGCCACAAACACTCAGAATAAATGTTTTCGACATGTTATACTCACGAACGCATTCTGGCACGCAAGCTTCTGTTGAAATAGTCGTAAGCAGATAAGTATGACCGTCTATCAACAAAGATTGCTGCGAATGAGCAAGAGCTAGCATCGCTTGTCAAACAGACAAGATCCAGCATCATATTTTGACGCCAATCGCAAGTTTTCAATCGTCTTCACAACGTCTCATCAACAAACACATTCATATCGGCTTGGTAACACTATCACCGCAAAAGGGTTCACCTATGTATGACCATCCGATCAACGTGGTAAATTTTAGTCATTCCTATTTCACCGGCTTACTCGTTGGCTCGTTATTTACCATTTAAAAACAACACCGTATCATCCATGAACTTATCAACTTGTCAAACGCTTCCATAGACAGCCTAAAGTGTTAATACTATGCCACGGCGAATCTTAGAATAACGCATTACTAGTCACACTCATGGGCTTACCCGAGTCGAAATTTCCAGCCGGAATTTCGCCCCTTACAACCCACATGCATTGTCCTGAGGATTAAGGACAATTTTGATTACACTGGTGCATGATAATTTCTTGACTCCAGAGCTAATTTTCGCCATCCGAGGTGGTTCTTATTTCCCTTTTCTCCACTTTGAAGTCGGAAACTGGTCAGAGGACAAATGTTTACCGATGATTCATGACAAACTTTTTCCCAGGTAGCCGAAATTTATGAAATTTAGGTAGGATCAAATACTCATGGGTTGGGTACATTTTTCTTTCGTATATCAAATTTATTAAAGAATGGCCAGAAATAATTTTTTGCCGCAACGAAAATGATTGCGGATTAAAAAAATGATAACCGTGCTCCCTATTATAAGAAGGTGACTATCAATGTATGTAACGTTTTCATTGGGAAATGAGCGAAATTTGAGGTGAAAAAAAAAATTATAATTTTTACATATTTCACCCAATCAATTATTGTTATGTGTATAATTGTTGCTGTCATTTATTGGTATCAACTTTACATTGAATTATTAATTCTTAATAAGATATTATAATTTGATGTAGGAGACTTGGAAATGATCTGAAAATTAGACATCAAATATTGAACATTAAAAAAAAAATCTAGAAAAACAGAATATAAGTTGACAGTTTAATTGAACTGAACACTAGTTAGAAGGAAGAGAAAGCGCTTTTTCTTCTTAGCGATAAAACTTCAATGATGCCACGTGTGAAAACACGTGTAGCGTGTTATTTCACATCCCTGACGTTGAGGAGGTATAACTATATTTACCTACATACATACATACATACATTGTCGATCGATTTAGGATTGAGTCCCGCATCAGATCAGAAATTGAACAAAATACAGGAATAATGTATAATATTTGATACATATGAGGCATTTCACGCTAAATCTACTACTTCCAGACCTGACTCCTTGCGATTTGGCTGAATTTTTTCATATTATTCCACCCTCCTGATGATGCTTCTGCGACTTTTCAAAATTTTTTTAGCTGATCGAAAAAAGTTATGGATTTTTGAATAAAAAAGGTGTATTTTTTTTCGAACGCTCATAACTTTTCGAAAAATGAACTAATATAGAATGGTGCGATTGATATGAAACTTGTGAAATAAAACCGATGCAAGGAACCGAGAAATGGATTGATGGTTAGTCGATAATTGTTATACACAAACTAATTGATTCAATCATGGTGACAAATTCGAATACCACTTACGTCACATCAGAATGAAATATGAATCCAAATAAAAAATGATTTGATTATATTGGACACAATAAAAAATTGGATATGCATAATATTTTCATTTGGAATGATTCAATGATGATTAATTCTATTATTCAAGAAGTATTTTCATTAAATTCATACAAAACTATCCGGAAATTTTGTTGTTGAGTGAAATTTATATATTATAAACATATTTTATTATAAAAACAAAGTTAAGTTGCGAGAAAAATAGAACTTTTTTTTCTATTATTAAAAAAAAAATGGAAAGAAAAGCCGGCCCACTGTGAGACTTGCGGCATTGAATGCAGAATGAATCAAAGTTGAAAAAAAAAAATCAAAACTGGCGAACCCCAAAAAACTAATAGTTTTCTTCGAAAAACTTAAAAATTACATATAACATATCTTTGAATATTTTTTTTGAAAAGTATGTTTAAAAACGAAAAATTCAAACTTTTTTTTGATTGGCTAAAAAATGTCAATGAATTCACAAAAGCATTTGAGGAGGAGGAGGAGGAGGAGGAGGGGGGGGGGGGGGTAGAATAATAACATAAATAATATAAAAAAAGATTCAGTCAAATCGAAAAGGGTCGGGTTTGAAAGTGGTCGATTTGGCGTGGAATGCCCCATATATATGTGTGCAATTTTTCATTCAAATATACATTGATTCTCAATAAATTATATATATATAATTCATATAGGGTCATGATATATAATTGTATTCATATATCACGACCCAATTATATAATTTCAATTCGATCCAATTATACAATCAATTCGATCTAATTATATAATCGATAATTTGCTGAAAATCAATTTATATATATATATATATATAAATTCGCGAAATATTCGGAATAACTTTTTTTCAATGAAACAGACGTATAGGGCCTCAATTTGAACAAAAACAATAAGATTTTCGACTTTCGTCCGCTCGAAGCAATTTTATGATACCCCTCCCAAATTGTGATATCAGCACGCATATGACTACTGTAGTATCAAGTAACACAATGTGATGCTTCACGGGCGATAGAACCAACGGAAAGTGACTAAAGCAAGATGGAATGTCATTGGTCTAGTCATAATGGTGATTTGTGTCGACCATTGTAACGCTTACCCTTCCCGTGAGTGTTCACTACCTGAGAGAGAGCGAGGTTACTGGGGAATTGGAGGGGAAGAAGGGATGCCACCTCATTTTGCTGTTCAGAAGGAACGGCTTGTATGAAAAATAAGGAAACTGATTATTGAACTCTAACTCGATTATGAATTCTCCGAAGTGACGAAAATATTCTAAGTCTCGCGAGCCAATGACGTCACGGCAACTACGTTGCAGTTACTTGTACTAAAGGGGGGGAAGGATTGGTTATACAATTACCGGTAAATCCTTTAAATGGGTAGGAAAATAATTCCAATTCATTTGTGATTTAAATAATTATTTGTCTTCAATAATTATTCCGGATGGGGGAAGATTCCACAAGGGCCGCGTGCCATACGGGAATTGTTCCAAATGGTGGGGAAATAAATTAATAAAATATTAATTAATTTTTGAACAATTATAATCGATAAACGAACGAACTGGTCGTATTTTTGGGGACTTCTCATTAATTATTTATAATAAATGCGTACAATTTCACACAACAAAATTACAAAGTGCATGCATACAGTGAGTTTATATAATTCAATTCCAGATTATTCTTATTAACAATTGAATTCCAGACACGTAGAATCTACTTACAATAATCGTTGGTATACCAAAAAATTGATGTTGATTATAATTCACCGCACAACACTTAATTAATAATGTTTAATGAGTCAATTCTCGCTATATCAAAATAAAATGTATTTATTCATTTTCTTCTTCTACAATACCACAAAAATTATATCTTCGGTCAATCTTCCTTTATGGGACGGGTTCTGACTCGATAGTTTCTCTATGAGAAGTCTTTCGTGATTTTTCTATGAGAAGTGTCGTAATGATTTTTCTATGAGAAGTGTTTCGTTATCTTTTCATTTTTGAGAAGTGTTCGAGAAGTGTCGCACAAAGGGCAAGGGGCCGTACTTATAGATGCATTTCTGCAACGGCTTTTCCTCCCACTCGGTCCATCATGCGACAATAACCTTGAATGATTGGTCCAAGACGTTCTTAGTCTTGACAAATGACCAATCACTCCCTTCAAAGGGGTCCAACGAACAAAACCCCGTCCATTTTCCAGGGAGAACAACGACACGTTTTATCGATGTTTACGTCGACCGGCGACACGTGTCTGCAATCTCCCCACCACGGTATCCACTCGGTGCATGGAAAATTCCATCGATGCTCGAGTGTCGGTTGACAATGGGCTTGCCTATGCGTCGTAGAATGCCAAAACATGTGCACAACATCTGTGATGATGCATCATCACACCATATATAAGTGAAATCAGCAATATTCGACAACGGCCATCATGATCAATAGTTATTATAATTTAATTGATATATTATTCAAATTCAATATATTCGAACCGCCCATGGTGGCACTGTTTTGTTATAAAATTTACAAAGCCTTACACTCACTCGCGTAGTCACACGTGTAAAATAAACAATCAAATAAAAAGAAGAGCCAATAGCTCGGAAGGGATCAACGACGGATTGGAGAATCAATCATCTATTTTGATCATGGTATTTTTCGAGATGAGCGTATGAACCCAATTACAATTGAAATTGTTGACTGTTGTAGTCTTCCACACTTTTCCAAGACTATTGTCAATAATTCTAATAATCCGCATCATTCGACTCAACTCTTTCAGTCATGGTGGTACATTGTTGTACCATCTTTGCATGAGCTTTCATTTTATATTTTATAATATATATATACATATATCTTTATATATAAAATTCGACCGTCAGAACCTTTGTAATCATACTCCTCCTAAACGGCTGGACCGATTTTGATGAAAATTTTTTTGTTGTATTCCTCTGAGCTCGAGGATGGTTTAGATTCACAATTCAGTCCACTGGAATATGTTTATCCCATTTTTTCAACAATTTTAAGAGAAAAATTTGTATTTTTTTAAGATAACTGAAAAACTACTGGACCGATTTCAGAAATTTTTTCACTCTCAGAAAGCTATATCATCCCCGAGTGACATAGGCTATATTTTCCACTAGAAAATTTTGAGGATAGGTAGTACAACTTCAACAGTGTAAAAATATCAGGAATTATCAGCTATTGTCGCGAACGCTGCAAAAACCGTAAGACGTACATCGAAATAATGTATGACGAAAATGTAGCTCTTTAATAGTTCTACAAAAAAGTCCGCGACAGCATATGTCTATCTCTCACGGTTAACATATTATTACCCTTTTATTGCAATAAAATTTTTGCCAAAAAAAAGCATTATTTCAAAGGGTGTTTTCATGAATACAGTGTTGATTCTCATCTGAATAAATACGTTCTCCATCACAAGCATTTATTTTAGTACAAAATTGCCCTGTACATCATTCGATTTCAATAAATATTTCAGGAGATATCGCAGGTTGAAGATAAAGCCGTAAAAAATAACTCTGCGGTGCTTGACGACGGCAACCCAAAATATTTTTCCCAAAATCAGACAGCGCTGCGATCAAAGTATTCCGATAGTAAGCGCTGCGATCAGTAGGCGCTAGAGTAGATTCAGCAATGTTTTGTTTTTGTGTCATAGACAACTGGCTTTGTGTCGTTCACTCTGTTTCTGTTATGAAGTTCTAGCCAAATTCATATTTTCATTCAATTGTAATGACGTTTGATAGTATAATAACGTCTCAGTAAAAATTTTCATCTGATGGTCCTTTCAATAAACTTTCAAATTTGAGATACCTATATCACATGTGTACAGGACAACGTCTGTCGGGACCGCTAGTAATATATAATAATAAAAAAGGAATTTTTATTGCCGGGAGAGCTCGTGACACAAAGAGTTGATATGAATACTCAATGATCATATTCTACATACATTCATCATCGAGACATCATACTAATTTTATTTTGCGAAGTGGTTATCAACCATCTTTTCCTTCGTAAATATTATTTCCTATTATTATCACTAATTGCGTAATCAATTCATTGATGTGTTTCAAAGAAATATTGTAATTGTGATTGATACCATATATAATTGCTGTTCCTGACTGGGCAAGTCGCGTGAACCCATTTCATCATTTTATCACCCTGAGAAATATAATAAGTTTCATTTTCGAGTAGTTAAAGGTTATTATCATTTTTTGTTATATTTTCTTAGTGAGTTAGAATAACTGGCATCCAGAAGACAATATCATATCGATATTTAAAAATAATTAATTAAAATTAAGCGCCAGTTTTATATGTGGATTTGTGTTGGAGGATCTCCATCCCCCAACTGATTTTTAGGAATTGAGAATATCTGGCGAAACCGGACGTGGTATCAATCTCAACAACAGAGGTCATCATCCCCATATACTTGATAAAACAAAATAAAAATTTCATGAATATCTTAGATAGTTCTTAAGTTAGCGTGTACACCGCCGGTCGAACGAACAGTTGCAGACTATAATTCTTCCATTAATAACTCGGTGTCACACGGACCATATGCATGGACGAATTGAAAAACGACGGAATCTCGTATTGTTTTAATTTAATAATATAAGTACGACTCATTCATCAAATAGGAGTCGCAGATACTGAATGTACACAACATTGACGTAATTTTCTTTTCATTTATGAATAAACAAATATTTTGATTCTAATATATTGAACACGTCAAAGTGCTCCTACATTCGACCCTACAGAGTTAAATGAGCAATGCATATTCACCTGGAATGTGTTGCACATGCTATGGATCTGCTATATTTGACCCTTGACGTGTTGGGTGGGTGATAAATTTTATAACAAATGAGTTGGACATTCTGAGCAGCTGTTGGCAAGAGCTTCTTCCACTGATCTCGGGTCTCCCACTGGAAATTTATTCTCTCCTCTGGAATTTTCTTGATATTCTGGAATGAAATGAGTGATGAAATCATCAAAATTTTTGACTTTTCTACTCCTTTGAGACGGTCCAACAATTTTCGGATTACTGACGTTTTTGAGAGAACTCTCATTTTCAGAAAAATTCTCAGGATTGTAAGTGTCATCAAGGTCTTGTTCTTGAGATTCTGGTATTAGTTCTCAGTGTGATGAGGATTCTTCTTCTGAAACTTGTTCTGAGTGTGATGAGGGCTCTTCTGAAACATCCTCTTTCTAGTGAATTTCATCTACATTCAAGTTAACAATTCTTCTATTCCTTTCTGTACTTTAAGTATTTCTTCCTTTCTCCAACATATGAACATCTCTACTTGTGAAGATTTGGCCTGTTTTTGTATTGTTGAGCTTGTAGCCTTTGGTAGTTTCATGAAACCCAACTAGAATTAATTTCTCGGATTTCTTGTTCCATTTTTTCCTCTTCTCTTACGGGATGTGTACCATCGCTTCACTGCCGAAAATTCTTATGTGGCTCAAATCTGGTTTGTTACCAAAAAATATTTGGTAAGGTGTGGTCCAAATATTCGCAACTGCAGATCTTTTCCTTGGATAGCAAGCTGTGTTTACTGCTTCTGCCTTTTCTGATAAAGTACTGTTTTTTTCGGTTCCACTTATATATTCGCTGAGTCCCTCTAGCAGTAGAAAATTTTCCATGACAAACGACCATTCTTCGTAATTTTCACGACCTTGTTATTTCGGAATAGTTGAGGTAGTTCGACATCATTTTCGACACTACACCGACGCACTGAATATCAGCTGACTGGCACGTAGTTTTCAACCTTGTAAATTTTGCAGTTTGAGTCTTTCCTCTTGTTTTTCAGCGGAACTATTTTACGCGATCATTCAATTTTAGCCTACGGAATGCGCTGAAATGAAATTGAATAATGAATTTTCTTGTTGGGTGCGCGAACGCATGATCAAATCAATCAATTTATATCATAAGTGTTCTAATTGGTTGGTCAAGTCCCTACTTGACCACGTTGAGCGACTAAATAATTGATTTCTAATGACTCCGGGGTCAAATAGATGGATTGTCCACGAAGTGCTGCCACAAACACATGAATATATTAGTATAATAGTGGTCTGACGTGAATAGTGGTACCTGGTGATGGGAAGAGGGACGAGTTTTATTATAAATTTGTTGAGATTATTTGTTACATTTTAATTACGATCCAGTTTTATGACAACTTTCTATACATGTGCGAAGATCCATCTATATGTGTGCATATACAGGTATGAATTTTTCTCCTGTATATATTCTGGAAATTTACTAAAAGATATCAGAAGATGGAAAATATTCACTATTGAACTGTAGGATTATAGATGATTTGCAATGCCTAATGCCTTGTTTGTTAAATTACTAGTGATTAACCCATTCATGCCCAACGGGTCAATAGTGACCCAGCGCAAAATTATATTACCAATAGCGATTCATAGTGTTCTTGATTGTTCAACGGGTCACTATCGACCCCTGCCATATTTTGAAAAATAAAAGCAAAAAAATTTTTCCTATATTTTTCTGTTAATTTATACCATATTTCGGTATATTTCGTGTATAAGTTTCAAGAATTTTGTATATGAATAATAATTCTGGGTATGAATGGATTAAGCGTGTATCCACAATTGACGTACAAGATTTGAAATATTGCTACATACAACTCTGTAAAATTACTGTGCATCTTTGTGATCCCTGGCGTTTACGTCTGAAGTTTTATATTCTCATAAGTTTTTCTACTATGATATTCGTTGCATTCATTGTTCGTGAAATTTACGTCACATGATTATATGAATATTACAACCTTTTTTAACAATATAGGTAAGTGAAAAACCGCCCACGTTGCACAAGTCCTTTTGCTGTAATGTAGTCCAAGTAAGTTTTATTATATGAGTCTGTCCTACTAAATATATTTACATATATGTCGTTAACGTATTAAGCATGTGAGATTGGTGACTCAGGCAATGGATGCCGATGGTTATCGAGTTTAGCGAGATGAAGTAAGGTTTTGACGGCAAGTTATGAATCAGCCTGGACGTCGTGTATCATGACGGTGAGCTTGTATAAAACTTCGCTCAATCCTTCATCCATTTAAATCATTGAAAATTCGCATGCATCTGAGTAAAGATTGATGAGTAGATGATCTTGAAATTGAAGGGTTGACGCAGATGAGATGACGTGTACGGTAGCTCTTACTAACGGCAGAAGCTCATTTTTCGTTGAGCGTGATTTTAATCGTTGATCAGTCGAAATTGAGCTTGAGGTTTATCACTGATACTTTGAATAGAAATTACTGTCTAATTGGCAACTGCATCAACTGCATATCAATCCGTTTGTAATGATATTTAATTGACATTCAGATTGAGATGGGATTGGAAATCAAAATTAAAGATAACTGTATCGGTACAAGTTGAAGCATAGTTTAATAAAAAATAGCGCGTTGCTAACATTGATGCATGAATTTACGATTGCTGGTTGTGTACTGACCACAGTAATTATGGCATTTCTAATAACTGATAGATTGCAGAAATTCGGAAAGGTGACTAGGACATGATGTTTCTTAGAACAATAACACGGACACCTGTGCTGGATTGGTCAAGATTAAACCTGCGTTACAGTATGAGATGTGGGTCGTTGACTTGATGACCCATTTGGGCCAAGTGTAGCTGGTCTTAAGCTTGATCTTTGAGTAGACATGGTTAGATTTGATAGTGTGATGATAAATGTAAGTGACGTAGGTCTTGATAATGAATCGTTTCCCTTCAGGGCTAACTCAACCGACTTATCCCTCTGAGGTGAGTTGGTAATACTACCATAGACCTAAAAAGTTAACCTTTGAAATTGGCAAATATTTCCCGCATGATGATATGTAGCGTTACTTCCAGTTGTGATTTCAAATACTCCCTTATTTCACGAGATAAATCAATAATATTCACACCAAAATGAAAATACTGACGTATAAAATAAAATTATAGAAGGATGCCAGGTCTAATTAATCCGCGATCCTGAGGCTGTGTCACTTGAAAAATGTTTTTTTCGATGTTTTCTTAAGTCATCGAATGCATCGAAGATTTTTTTTTTTTTTTTTTTTTTTTTCAAATTAAACTTTGAGCCCTGTAATTACCAAAAAAAATAAGCTGCCGCTAATTTATGGCCCTTACCCTCATGACTGCTCTAGTTTTATATTTCTATGAAGCCTCTAAGCATACGCTAAATTTATATATTATATAATATGTTTATGATTTTTTTTCCCGATGTCTATATAAATTTGCATTCTTCTGCATCCATAATTCCAATAAAATTTCTTATAAATTGATTAATGTCAATCACTTCTCATTTTTTATTTCTTTTTATTTGTTTTCTCGTCAGTAATTGTTCATACATCACCAATAAACTGAATTTTATGATTACGATAGTTGACTGAAATGTTGAGAAACGTTTCTAGATAAGAATGAATGAATTACTTCATATAATCAAATATTTTATCAATAAAATATATGAGTTGAGTTTGAAAGTAAGATAAGAAAATTGTGAGTACATCCGCCCTTGAAAATCGTTAAGCACAATAAGTATGCGCGCTCGAAATTAATATTCTAATATGCATGATGTTAGTTTGAAATTAATATATATCAAGTGTAATAAATGTAGTTATTCAAAATTAGCATACTGCACCACATTAAACTTTATATCATTATCCAGCTTGGGGTGCCAAATGTTCGAGATTTTCTTTTCGAAAATGTAGTTGCTGGTATAGATGTGCTGATGATATGTAGGTGATAATGGCAATTAGTGGAAAAAACGAGCAATACAATATATCATGTAAAATGATGACGTGCTTCGTGCCTCATGATATTTTTCCTCAATTCCATTTCAGAGCCAATCTTAATTTGATAGAATATAAAATGTAAACTACGTACATTTGAAAAAGCCTCAAACCTTTGCAATTAACAACATTATGTATTAGCTTCATGTTGAACCAATATATGACTTCTTCCCCGTCTCAAACTCAATAGTTACTCAGTTTTCGCAATTAATTTAATCGTGTTTATTCGTACATGGTCAAATGTTGTTGCTCAATTGGGAAAACACTTGCATTCATTGACTTACATATATTCCCAACTATTATACAATGTACGTTCACGTTATCATTTTACATATTGTAGGGTGTTAAACATTATTTTCTGCTGATTTAGATCTGCACTAGCATTTACCAGTACTAAGATTTCAACCTAGATATTCATGAATTAGACCGATTAAAATAGGGATCAAGTCCAAATATCACTTTTCTTGATGTCTTTTGTGAAAATTGTCGACTTTCAATCTTTTCGAAAATAGGATTTCATAGAAATAAGATGACGACTGTGAAATTTATATGAATGTATTATTAAGAAAAAGTTTGAGAACAAACACAATGAGAACCCTGTTCTCGATAACTTCGTAAAAGTTATGTTAATTTCCAGTATAATTTAAAGTACGATCGAACTTAATAACAATAGCGTTTATTCAATTCAAAACAATCTTAAACAGAATTATGAAAAGTAAGCTTCTCTTGTACCGTGTATCAAGATTTAATTATATGAAATTTGAAGATGGACAGGTAATTTGATATTTTTTCTTTGGGTAGGGTAGGGGGTTAAATTCGTCGAAATGGAAAAAACGACGATCACGTGATAGTTCTATAATTACTCAATTAGCATTTGAAGCAATTTTTTCCCGATTCAATATTGCCCACAATCTTGAGAAGTTAGATGATCATCAGTCGGGGCATTGTAGATATACTCTAATTTATGCTGAATGAACGGATATATTTGTAGTTTTCATTGAATACTTTTTCTGGTGGAACCGTATATCTGATGCGAGAGATTCAAAGCAATTCTTATTCAACAGGATATTGATATGCTGTATGCAAATTTTCAGCATGATTAATCCAGCCACTTTTGTGTCGATATGATCGATGTATAATAATAAGAATTGTATGGAATTCTGCAAATTATTCAATAGTCATTTGTAGTCAAATGAAATATCGAATTTGAATGAATCAAAGCGATTCATCCTCTGAATTTCGTTGATTTCCTATCAAAGATATTTTTACGCATAAAATTTCATGGTAGTCAATGCAGCAGTTTTTTATATTGGATGGCTTATAAGATGCAGGGACGAAAGAATTGACAGACATAGATACATGCTTTGTAACCAAGACATATTATGAATGATTATTTTTTGGAGGTTGCATAAAATAACAAAACGAAACAATTTATAAATAAATTGAACCTTGATTTTTCCAGCAAACGAATTCTGTAGTTGCTAAACTATCATCATCATATTAGGGGGTGACTTGCTCGATAAATATATATATGTAACTAGTGTCACAACACGTCGTATTCACAACATTGTATTGATTGTGCCACGATTCAATAGGGATGTTGAAAAGAATGCAGAGAATAATCACTACCCACTCCGATCATCCACTTCAAGCCGTTCTACTTAATTTCTTTCTCTTCTTCAGTATTCAATATCTATTGTTTCAAACAATCTAAACTCGCCTATGAAATTCACACTCTGAAAAGGTTTATGCGTAGTCTTGAGGCTCAGCCGCAGTAAAATTTTTCGGCAATTTCAGTGAAATAGTTAGGATCTAAGACGGGCGCAGCAAGCATCATAGTCTGAAAGGATAATACAAACAGGCTCTACCTGCGTGACATAGCTGTCTCCATCACACAGATATGACTTGTTCATAAGCCTTTTAGTTGACTCACATTACAGTAAAATCACTAATTGCACCTTAATAATTTCTACATTAGCAACGATAGGAAATTCATAAATGCGGGAAATTCGTAGTCCATCTTACATTAGCTGCAATTTTTCGAGCATAAAAAATGAAGAAGATTCTTTAAGTACAAGTGAATATAATCTATTGTGCATGTTGGATGATAATTAACATGATCATCGAGCCCAACAAAAAGAAATATTAATAATCAACAAATAAAAACTAAAATATATTCATCCACTGCAATCTATCAAGGATGGAAACTAATATGATCTCATTTGTTTTATTACAGAGTAACATAACAGCGAACTGTATCTTCAAAGAAGATCTCAAGAGCAACGGTTACAATTTTTACACATCAGTTGCAGAGTCCGGACCTCGAAAAGATCTTTGGCTAGCCTTAGATGGTTCTGGTCAATCGCGAAAACTCAAAATGCGTCATAACAACCTTGATAAACGCCTTAATCATGCGAGAGTGTTGACCACAACAGTACCCAACGAAAAAATAGCAGCACTCCGATTGTATATGGCGAACATTTTACAAAATCAAGATAAAATTCGGCACGCTCGTAATGCACGTCATGAAGCCAATCTTCAACAAAAGTTTTGCTCTATTCTTCCAGATTCGAAGAGAAACATTAGATCTAATTCGAAATGTAAAAAGCAGAAGAAACGAAGGAAGAAGAAAAGAGCTCCCTCGGGATGCCTAGATAATAGAAAACATAGTAATTTTTGTAAGACCTTGTCTCTTGAAACTTTGGACCTGCCCGACAGTAACGAAACCTTATTAAGGGCTGAAAGATTCTGCAATAATGTAACGAGTGATGTGCTATGTAAGAAACATCTGAAAAATGCACCGTCCAAGAAAAAAAAATCACGGATGAAAATAAGTAAACGTGATCAAAAGAGTCAACTGCGAGGAAAAAAAATAGTGCAAAACGTAATGAAAAAAGTAACACCAACAGCTACATTAGAAAAAGTAAATAAATTATCACTGATCATCAAACAACAAAAACGACCTGTTGATGAGAAGATGTCAAATATTATGAAGGAAATATTCACCGAGAAAATGATGAAGACGACATTGCCATCGCTTTGGGAAGATTCCAGTGCAACTCTTCCTAATTGGTATTCCATCTCTACACGTTCATCCACATGGGACTATTCCCAAATACACAAATTGTCAATGTACCCAGAACAATCTGTTATTAGTGAAGAGAAACCTGGAATGATGAATATACTTCGAATTACCCCTAAAGTTAAATCTGATTCTAGTCCGTTTTCTTCAATGTTTGAAGTATCAGGTGACCCCATCAGTTCGGCAATATCGAGTGACCTATTTATTAGTGACAGTGAAGAGACCATATACTCTGAGGATTATTCGCCTACTTCTTACATTGATTACTCAACTTTGATGACGACTATGGATACAATATCTCCTGAAAAAACAGAAGATTACATGAATTCAGCTACATAATCGATATTCAAGACTCGTGGTATAGGATTCAGCGAGTTAGTCAACCCTTCATCTGTTGGAGAAGAATAATACCATCATGTTAACACGTTGAGTGCGGCGCCGATTTTGCTATCGTTAATCCCCATGATCCACGCCGTCCAAGAGAAAAGTCTGTTAGTCCCCAGGGACTGACGCCGCTTGAACGGAAAGTTCATTGTCAGTCCCTAGAGACTGACGCAGCACTCAACGTGTTAATAATGTTTTGTAGGAAAATTATGAAATTTGTATAAAAATTAGGAACGAAGATATTTCTCGATGATTAAGTCCAAATTTGCAAAAAAAAAAAAAAACACGTAAATTCAAAGTAATAGATTAAAGTGATATTGCAATGGAAGAATGAATTCTTTTATTTTATTTATAGTACACATAGTGATGAAATTATCTGCTTGAATTTTTCCAAAACAATTGAAATCTAGATTTTTCACCGATGCCTAAATGCAGAAGTCGTGTTATTGATAAAATTCCTATTGAAATTGTTCATACACACGAGTATGTAATATTTACGGTGAAATGTATCAAGTTAAATATTTAAGAATTTATTCCTTTTACCCATGTCTAATTGGAACTTTGGGCTTCAGATAGTTTAACTATCAATTATTGTGTAACAAAAAATAATCAGAAATGTAACTGAAAAATAGCGAAAAATCTGTAAGATATATTCATTGATGAAAAATATATTTCTGTATCGATAATTGATTCAAGTGGAAGTACATTTGTTATTTACATGAGATTGATATTGCTGTACTTGCGTTTGATTCCATCGGTCTATTCAGATATTGTGATAGCTTATCTATTGAAGATTTATTTTTTGCATACTACCTTGTACACATTGCACGGTTTCAGCGTGCATACGTGTATGCGTGGAAGAAAGGGAGAGAAAGAGAGACAGAAAAGTATTGAAAATGTGAAATTGAAATGTGAGTATGTGAAATTTTATTTTTGGAAACATAAGTATGAAAATAAAATTTCCATTTCAAGTGTGGATACACCCAATTTATTTCTTTCATGAATCGAATCACATTATTTCTTTGAATGACACTTCGCTTTTTGCCTCTCCTTATGCTTGTTGCAAAGATACTGTATAAGAATCGATGGAATTCTATTCAAATAGGAAAGGAAACTGAGTTATGACTATTGATTGTGTATTCTGCATACAAAACTATAATAAGTTCCATGTTGAGCCAAAATCCGAAATTGAATGCAACGTTCACGAAAAACAAAAGCATTAGAAGTAGAGGAGATGCGTCACAAGTCCTATGGTTTCATGCTCAGGATTTTTCTTTTGTCCGAAAGTTAGCATTCTATTTGAAAAACAATTTTGGATTACTACCATCGTTGAAGAAGTTCCAATTCAATAAAAATTGATGTACAATTTTATATTATATGTAGCTAAACGCTGAGATTCAAAACCTTTGCAGTAACTATCATAAGGCGATATAATAAATCCAACATCAGGTGAAAAATCTGAAATACAGTGCTAAATAGAGAAAAAAAAAACACTTCATGAGCGAGAAGGATGAGACCACAGGTCAAATGTTGACCCCGGTTTCACAGTATAAAATAAAATTGACATCGACTAATTATAACATTGATATCCCTGAGATATTGTGATAGATCACTGGAAGCCCATATAAGAATGTATTTGTAGTTACAGGTGATAGGACCAGCATAATCAATGCCAATATATGGATGAGTAAGTATAACTCACGAAAGAGGTAATTGGCCCATCAGTTGATAGGCACAGATTTTTCTTTGGCGAGCATATGCGACATATTTCAAGATGTTCATTCATTGGAGCTCATTTTTCATAATCTAATATTAATGAGGGTCAAAGTGAGTTTCGTTCCACCATGAATAATTTGTTCATGAGCGTAATATACAATAAATTCAACAAAACATGAGTGGCGAGGTAATATCGCGGAATGTTCACCTTCGAAGTTCAAATGAGCGTTCTTAACACTTCTTCATCATCAATAAAAACTGTTAGTCAACTGAATTCATAAGATGAAGACAACGATGAGTTTGAGTGTAACATTATAATTTCATATGTGAAATAAATGGATTGAGTTTCCTCATCCAAAATATTCTCGCTTTTTCCATGTGGCAGGGTGGATGTGAAATGATCAATGATAAAGAACTCCACTTCTCACACATTGAAATGAATCCCAAACAAATTGCATTGATATTGATGAGTTGGTTGAATTTTGAGTATTTATAAATTAGGTCTCAGCGATAGTCTATTTTTTGAGTAGTGAGAGCATTACATATTCCTGGACAAACTTCTGGTTCGCATGAGTCATACCTAACAGTGAAACATACCTGGTTGTGATGGCCATAAACTACGAGATTAATCGAATTATGATAGTTTCATCAACTATTGTTAAGGTTGTTTAAGCTGTTCAATTAATAAGTCTCTCGATGTATCGTCAGCGGGGTTTGGCACCGCTACTAAGTACATATCTTTGACATGTATTTAGCGTGAGCTCTTGTGTTGATGTCACGCGATTTCTCACATAATGTTTCCATCATGAGCCATGAGATTTGATTCACATAAATGTTATTCGAGAGGACGTCCACAAGTGGTTTGTAGCGTATTTGACTTCAACATTAATTTGAACATAAGTTATGAGTTTGGAAAATATTAAGTTGTTTGTTTAGTTGCAGTGAGTTCGAGTCTCGAGGTTGTGAGCTTTTTGTGACGTGCGACTCTAGTCTCAAAGTACATCATTGACGTCTTCTTGAGATTTTTGGACGATGAGATGACGGTAGTGTAGATTATTATCGTCATGGCGAGTTAAGATATATCAGAGAATCTGTTCCGCGATTGTGTCACGGTAAGTATTGAACCTTCATGGAATTGAGAGCTTGGCCAGGCATGTCAGATCATTTCTAAGTGCTTTCCATCGAGTTAAGAGTTGAGATAATAATGATTCATCCCAATAAAGTTTGTGAAGCCATAATTCTTGTTTAAGTATCTTGGGGTAAATTATAACTGGTAAGAGAAAATCAAGTGGATTAAAAATTTGAGATACCTCAAATGGTATTTAATGTTCACTTATCTTTTGTAATATTGAGTTTGTTTTTGATGAGAATGTGAATTTTACATTAATAGAGTTCCAATGCATTCCGAGGATCTTGGTGTTGCATTCATCAGTGAACGAGTTGGATCGTTACATTTGTCAGTAACTGAAATTATGTGAAGCACTGCGGGATATGTTGAATGCCACTTTGCAAATAGGAAATCGGCTGCGTTGTACAAGCCCTTGAGTTGATGAGCAATTCCAATAAGTTTGTTATATGAATCTGCCTCACCAAATATGTTATCAACATATCTGATGTGAGTAATGGATGGTACTGCCAATCGATAACGATAAACTCTGACTTGAGCTCGTTGTTATGAGAATCGGACGAGAAAAAATATTGCTGCATGGGTGCAGTAGGTGACAGCGGTGAATTGGAATGTTACTTCATGTATATCTTTATCAAGCCAAACATTCATTGAAGATCCCAGTCATCTTTATGAATATAGCACAAAAAAGTCTGGATTAGCCAGTGTAATGCTGTTGAGATGTAGTAAATCGTGAATGGGCACTTTCAATGATTGTAACGTTGTGGTTACTATTGAAAGAACATAAAAAGTGAACAAGCTTGAAAGTTTACCATTGCAGTTATTTAATCAGGAGGTGAGTGACATGATGCCTCTAATATGAGTTGTTTTTTGCCGCGAATCTCAATGATTTCAATTGATAAATGTGAGCAATTTAGATTGAGCCGATTGACAATATTTATTTTCACAAAAGTGAGCTTAGAACTAGCGTCTATTGGCAATTGAATTGGATGGGCTTACACTGATGAGGTGATTTAGACAATTGCTGTTACCAGTAGCTGTGAGGTAGTATGTTGATGAGTGTGAGCTGACTGAGAGTGAGTTTGAAACGAGATTATTGGCTTATGAGTTTGATTTTGAATTACTAATGACTGCATCAATATTTCACTGCTGTCGGGATGATGTCAAAACAGGTGATGATCTGAATTCTCCAAAAGTTCTTTGGTGAAGTTTCGTGTGTGATGATGACTGTTGCATATCTCATAATGATGTAATGATCTGTAGTTCCTCACAGAGTGATACCCACAGCAATTTAGACATAATAATAGTCGATCAATAAGTGTCCAGTACTCACTGATGGACAAGGCTCTGACTTTTGAGCATGTCACCAAAAAATCTAATCTTGTTAGGCACTAATTGATATTTTCCATGCTTTACACACCCTTTTCTAGATTGCGTATGATATAATAGGTCAAGATTCAGTCCCACCTATCACACCAGGATTTAGAAAGATAGCGGAAGTTAGTTGATGCCTTTACGCAATGCTTTTTTTTCTATATGATACACATTTTCTATATGATAAATAATTAGGCATCGACAATGAATGACCATTATGTTCATCTCCAGGATCTCGTCAATTACAATTTAATATATTTGAATGATTGAATATATCAATTTTTTGGATACAATAATTTATCCAATGATTTTCAGTTGTTCAAATGTTCAGAATTTGTATTCATTACTAATTATTTGAAGAAAATATCAGATTCTCTAAGGTGAACAGTTTTATCTTGCAGTATTGCTTGTGACTTAACACAGTTTACCTCCTGAGGCATACAATTTTTGGGTTGACCGAAGCGAGAACGCGGCGAGATTGGACCGTAAGTGTGCGGACCCCAAGTAGAGGATAGAATCGTGACTTAACCGTAGATGTGTCTAGACCCTTGTTGGCCTCAGTTACTTTTATGACGAGCTTGTTAAGAGATGCCTTATTACGAGATATAATGAGTATAATATTGAAAAACTTATCAAGTTGAGCCTGAATCAAAATGTGCACATTCTGATAACGTTTAGTCAGAATTGTTCATGAGGGCTCGAACGAGACATCTGAGAGCCGTCGATTGATAATGAGCTGGTATGGCTCATTCTCCACGTTGGACTGCATGTAGTTCAATCTCTCAGTTTTCAAGAGTCTGTTGTTTTTGATTATAAGCAACGTGAATAATTTGTGGAATGTTGGCCATTTAGGATAGTTGCCACTGAATTCAAAACGATGTCTGAAAATTTTGAGTATATTTGACTTGGTGTGTATTAAAAATTCTCAGTACATTCTTGCTCTGCCTCTAATTGATTGAGTTTGAGTTTGAGTTGAAATACTATCTCAGATCCCTTTGAAAAGTTCTTTTCTACGAAGTAGATATGGTTCATACATACATGAGCGGCGACTTTCAATTTATCTACCTGCATTTTGATCTGCCACTATTGTCATTCGAGCTGGTACTGTCACTGTATGGTCAGATGAATGGAAACAGTGATGAGACTGTGGGCACGGGTGATGACTACGATGTTTTTTTTTTTTTTTCATCCATGGATCTGTCACAATTCCTTCATCTTTGTCACTCATGCTTATCACCATGAATCATTTCATTTCACTTGCGAGCGATGAAATTCGATTGTGTGGCACTGACACAAGTACCCAAATAATGTCTACCATTAATCTATCATAGATACAGAGTCATTTCATCATTCATCATAGTCAATTCATCATAGATTCATCTTCTATCTATATTCTTTATTCTAGAGAATTTAAGGAAAATCCATTCTTATAAAAATTTGTTATAAACAACATGATTGTATTTTACAAATATATAATGAAATATATAATGTCGCAAAAATGATTCAAAAAGACTCTCATTAGCTACAATAAAAGATCTTATTCTATGCATTATTGACTGCCTAACTTGTTCAAGAACTAGATATATGAAATATTCGAAATAACTTTTTTATCAATTGAAAATGACCACTTGGCGTAAAAATAGAATTAGAATGGCGAAGAATGGTTAGATTGAGAGGTAAGTGGCGAAACTTGCTGATAAACAAGAAATCTACTTCTTGAATGGAACAACATCAATTCATTTTTACAGAAATTATTCACCAATAGTTCGGAATCATAACGTTAATATCCTAAAGAAACGACCGCCGTGTAACTTCCAATGATATCAATGATAAATTTGATTACTTCAACAACATTTCGTATGATGCACTTGATCATACTATTATTAATCATCAGTAATTTGACGACAAGTGTTCGGATGCTGAGAGCAATTCAGAACGTTATATTGAAAAAAAAACACCTAGATGTGTAGACATGAATCAATGACGAAATTGGGTGATTAGGAATAATAAGTGATAAGTACAAACCAAAGATCATATATATGAATCTATTTGGTACCTATTTGCTATAAGAATTAAAAATTTGCTAGTATCGATATCTATTTTTATGAGTTTATTACCGAGAAGGATTAGTTGGAAAGACGCCGTTGCTGAATGAAAAGCGTAACCTCATTAATGTAAGGTGTTTCGTGCGTGATCAACCAGCTCACTGTCTTATCAAAAGGGGCAAAGAATATGAAGGATGTAATACCTGTGTGCATGGTATACTGTTGCAAGATATAGCTCCGGAAAAGAATAGTTTTCAGGATACAAATTCCCCTGCAATCTATCATTTTGACGGCAAGATGATAGAAATCATCAAAATGGAGCATGTCCAATGCTACAAATTAAAATTACTTGTAACATAGTAGAATTATCCATTTATTACTTCATGCATTTGAGCTGACTTGGAGTAATGGAAAAATTATTATTATATTGGTTTTACGACAAGCGCTAAAAAATTAACTCATGCATGAATAGCATGATACATATAACGAGGTGTATGACACGTCGCTTTGCTATTCAATGAAATAAAAAAATATTTACCAGAAAAAATTAAGTACAATACAATACAAAATAGATTGGAGAATAATGAAAATATAATGTATCGAAATTTTTTCTACATATAATTTCCATTCAGAAAGTTTTTCGTGTCATGATATTATGATGAATGAGTGAATTAATTTTTATTTTGATGAAAATGAAATTCAGATGATTAAATTCATGTTGCGAAATGATGAAAATTCTTTGAATTGAAATCATATCAACTAATTACTTCTATCATGAGAGTTGATATGCAACATCATAGATGAATTGCGCCAGATGATAAAAAATTAAGATTTGTAAAATTGAAATTATGGTACAGCATGAAAGTAATTTAATGAGATTAATGCATATCGTATCATAGTAAGAATTCTAAATCATTTTCAAAAAAAATATTTTCAATTCACAGTTATTGATAGTGTCATTGCTATTATATATTGTGACGAACGGTCACGAACCCATAGAGAGAAGGAAAAAAAAAAGAGAGAATAGTATATATGTCAAATCGATCACTTCTGAGCCCGACCTCTTTCGATTTGGCTGTAATTTTTTCATATTATAAACCCCCTGAAACCGCTTCTGTGAATTTTTTCAAATTTTTTTACCCAATCGAAAAAAAGTTATGAATTTTTAAATGAAATGGTGCTTTTTTTCGAGCGCTCATAATTTTTTCAAAAATTGAATAATCAAGACGTTTTTTTTTTCAAATTTTTCGTTTTTAAACGTGCTTTCCAAAAAAAAAAAAAAAAAAACTTCCACGTTAGTGGAACGGGGATTTTAGCGGTCGCGGTCGAAGCGGCGTTAAGTGTAACGTACCCTATGTGTATGCTCATTAGTCTGGTCAACAAGCATCTTTTTAGGAAAACCTCGTCTAGTTCTCGGAAAATCATGATCAAGGTGTCATTCGATTAGGAACCACGTCCAGAAACTTTCCGAAACGAATGAAAAGGTTGTGGTGAAAATTACAAAAGTTATAAACAATTTAATGAACAAACAAAAAAAGAGTTTGGTTTTTTTTAAATATCTCGAAAAGTATTGAAGATATCCGGAATTCAAAAAAAAATTCTTGAAGAGCAGGAAATCTTCCGAAAAAAAGTTTCATCTCTCAGAGCTTTATCACCAATGTTCATAATTTTAATTTAGAGATAAAAATAGCGCTGAAAGCGAGTGATGTGACTTCGCGTACGCCAACCGATTCGGACACTTGAACAACAGAAATTATTTTAACCCATTAAATATCAATATTAAGAAAATAAAAAATTTACATACGTTTTGGATATTTGAATAAATAAAAATCCATTGGAAAAAAATTTTTCCCGTAATTTTTTTATTAGATATGATTTTATAAATTAACTTATTTCTACAAATATGAAAATTTACATAAAAAACCTGATGATTTTTAAACTAAAAACCACACATTTTTTTCCCTTCTTAGAGTTATTCTTGAAAAGCTTTAGAAAAGATCCCCGTTGGAAAAACTGAAAAATTTTAAATTCCCACTTTGATATTAACAATATAAGAGATTAAAAAATAAAAAATGCAAACAAAGCAATGAAAAATTTTTTTTTTTCAAATATTACAATTTTTTTGTTTTCTTATCATTAAAAGTAGCAGGATGATTTTTCATAATTTTCTACCTGCATTATTTAAATAACTGTCATAAACAAAAGCTTTGTTTATGCGATAATTCAATTTTTTTTATGTTCTAATTATCAATAAAAAAGATGATTTTTAAGTAAAGAAATTTTTTATTGTTTAAAAATGCATTTGTTGATTAACTTCTCTTATTAGTTACTAAATATTGATATTAAGGAACCATTTTTTTTGAAATCATCATTTCTATTGCTCTCTCATGTTCGAGAAAAAAAATTTTTTTATTCATATTTTATTTGTTTATTTAATAAACAATTTGTTATAAACAAATGCATTTTTCCGTTATAATTTTTTTTCAATACTACAAAAAAAAAAATGAAAACAGCAATGTGTTGTTTGTTTCACAAAAAAAAAAATTTCTATTTTTTAGATAATTTTAAATATCTTTCTGTTTCTAAGTTCAACGTTTCATTTTAATTCTTCATCATTATCAGTAAAATAAGTTATAAACTATTGGAGATAGGACATAGACACTTCAGGTCTTTTTTGACCTCCTGTAAACATTAAACAAATTTAGCTCCTAACCAAAGCTCTACCTCTATTATTTATCAACTTTTTTTGTAATTGTTCATAAAAATACCGCCAAAAGTCTTCCGTTGCATACCTGTGTCCCCTATTTCTGTTGGAATTTTTCAAGTTACCCCCGTCCAAAAAGAAGTTTCACTTCAAAAAAAAAATATAACAAAATACAAAAAAAATATTCTAAGTCATGTACTATGAACTCATTATATAAATTTTTTTAATTTTCCAAGAAAAAAAACTATTAATTTTCCGAAGTTCGACATTTTTCATTTATTATTATCATTTCTTTGAAAAAACTTTGGTTTATTCTGCGTTTAATGCCGTAAATTTCATAGTGGGCCGACTTGTTTCTCTATTTTCTGTTCGCAACCTAACTTTATTTTTATAATGAAATAAATCTATAATAAACAGATTATACTCAACAACAAAATTTTGGCATAGTTTCAAATAAATTCGATAGGAATACTTCATGAATGATAAAGTAGATCATCATTTGATCATTTCGAAAAAAAAATTCCATGGTATTATTATTAATATTCAGTATCACTTTCAAATTATGCATATATAATTTTCAATTATGTCCAACATAATCAAACTATTTTTTATTTGAATTCATATTTCATTCTGATATGACGTAAATAATATTTGAATTTGTCACCATAATTGAATCGATTAGTTGGTGTATGGAAATCATCGACTAACGCACAATCCATTTCTCGGTTTCTTGTTTTGAATCTTTTGCACACGTTCCGTATCAGTAGTACCATTTTATATCTAGGTGCGATTTTTCTATGCCTGAACAATTTTTACAACCATTCAAGTAGCATTAAAATAATGGAAGTTCACACACAAATATATTCAATCATTATAATGGTTCATAGGTTTTTCAGAACATTAGGTGGTGCAAGAGGCCTACATGAGGGTGAATCAATGGTCTTTTGGGGGAATAGAGGAGGAAGCCAATGCGCTTTGTCCCTTGCGGACATTGGTTGATGTAGGACTGAGATTTCGATCTCCTTGTTGATTCCAATGCACGCTCATCCTGGTTGAGGATTTGGATTTGCGTAGTGGATTTGTGAAGTGCGCTTCGTCCTTTCCGGGATAAAAGCTGGTGCACCAGTCTTAACCAATACATATCCGGAGTTGCCAAGTGCGCTCTGTTCTTTTGAGGGTTGAGATTGGTGTGGGGAACTTAGGATCCGTTTCCCCGGTGGGATCATACGCGCTTCATCCTTGGGTGTTAAGGTGGGTGTCATTAAGAATCACGGTTGAGTCCGCAAGCGTCTGGATGATCAAAGAGGAAGGAGGATTTTTTTTTTCAAGTGACGGAAATTAGAATCACGAAATTGAAGCTACGGGAAATAGAATCACGAACAATAGAATCATGGAATTAATTAAAATCATGGGATAGTAATAGAACCACTGGATGACATGATAACATCATTGGATGAAAAAATAAAGTCACGGGAAGAAATAGATTCGTGAGTAATTAAGATCGAAGTACGTTAGATCCTTTCGAAATATGTCATGAATGGAGCCACATAAAAATTATGTCTAAAGGTATTCAAATCATTTTCATGTGACTTGCCGCTAGATAACAGCAAAATTAATCGAAAATTAAGTTGTAAGCAGGATTACTGCAAAAAGTCGTATGAAGTATGTTAAATGCGAATATAGGAAATTACATCCGTATTATTATTTGTGTACGATACACCCCGCCCATGGTGAATCTTGGAGAGTGAGTCTAAGTGCTCGAAAGGGTCATGTAGGGACTACCTCGTGTAGGGAAAAAGTCGGGTATCGGTGAAGATATTTTCAACGAGGAACACCGTGATATAACATGAGCGAGTGGCATTGCAGACAAAATCTAGAAGTACTCTTACATATTTCAACCGAATTTCTTTTTTATAACTAGAAGATAGTTGGGGGCTGGAGGTTTCGGGTATATCCATACAATCATGTCGAGTTTATGATACACATGTGTTTGAGATTCGATTCAAAATTTAATTGAAAAGAATAAATGTGGACTGTATTGATGAGAAAATAGATGGCCGGAATATTAATGCGTGATGGTGAAGCAAATTTGTGATGAACATTGCACAAAAACTTTTATGTAAGATATGAACACGTTTATTGATAAAAATGCTTGAATATTATTCACACTTTTGTTAATGAGCACAATAGGTATTTTATGTGAGACTGATGATAATTTGAATTTAACTGATATTACTGATCAGTCGAATGAGCTTCGAGTGTTGAGATAAAGATTGACAAATTCAGTTTTATTCGCTGAATTTATCACCAAATCAGATATTATTGATCTTCTTTGGAATTGTGGAATTGAGCTGAATTATGTGAGCTAATTTACATTGAGTTTAATGAGATATGAGATGAGATATACACGTTGAGATTAAGAACAAATTAATCGCGTATGATAATCACGATACACGTAATACGAATGATGAAATATTCCACACGAGTTATCAATGCATTGTCTTGCGATCTATAATGTGCGATTGACCGACATTGGTCGATTGCACACTCCTTCCCCGCGTGTAGAGTGGTCAAGCGTACTGGGCATGCAACTCGCACGTCCAAGAAGTGCTGTCACAAATGAGAGAATGAGAAATTGATCTATGCTTTGATTCTTCCACAATATCCCCACGATCAGCAACTTGATGCTGATGAACTTGAGACTAGTAGTATGGCCAGTTTAGTAATAGGCCTGATGAGTGTGGTCGTTGCCGTTTTGATTGACACTACCCTAGTCATTCCATCAGGTCCAGGATGAAGTTTGGTGATTCTTGCAAGTGGCCACTTGCAAGGAGGCAATATCTCATCCGTGATGAGAACTAGAGCACCCACATGAATATTATGAGATGGATGGTGCCATTTGGATATTGATAATTGCCTCTGGAGATAATGAGTCGACCGTTGAGACCGAAATTTTTGAAATTTCTTCTGCAACAATTGCCACCTTGCTCTCGGTGAGATTGAGATATCTTGGAATGAAGGCTCTAGCAATGTAGTGAGCGGTTGTTCAATGAGAAAATGACCATGACTTCACCATCACGCATTAATTTCCCGGCCATCTATTTTCCTATTAATACAGTCCACATTTATTCTTTTTGAGTAAATTTTAAATCGAATCTCAAACACTGTTCATTACATAATCTTCCCAGCGTGATGAATGAGTATTGATCTATGTTAATAAAACTTGAGAATCCGTATACAGATAAGTTGTAGCATTGTTGAGTTCGTGTGTTGCTTGAATATGGCTTGACAGCTTGGCAAGCATTAGAGCTGCTGTGAGCTCTCGGGATTGAGATTCTTTTAAGAGGTGCTACTCGTGTCTTCGAACACACCTGTGACGTCACTATTTGATTTGTGGACGGTGAGATGACAGTGATTTATAGCTCTGCCGCCGTGGTGAGTTGAGAAGCGTCAGAGGATCCATGAAGTTCAATAATTGGATTTGAGTGAGTGTTGAACCATCTTGGAATTGATAGCCTGGCCAAGCAATTGAGATATTCTCTGAGCGTGAGCCAACGTTCTGAGATGTGAGTTGGGAGTGTATCATCCCACTCGAGTTTGAGCAGCCATAATTCTTGTAATAGGATCTTTGAGCGAATTATGACCGGCGATAAAAAGCCCAATGGATCGAATATTGGTGCTACTCGGGAGAGAATGAGGCGTTTTGTGATTCAAGTTGAGGTTGAAGTTAAGTTGAATTTTGATGAGAAAGAAAAAGAACAGATTCTTTTCCATTCCGAGTAATTTGGTGATGCAATCATCCAGTAAGAGTTTCTGTTCTTGAGCATGAGCTTCAGGTGAAATTGATTGTAATAGTTCAGCCTTGTTGGAGTGCCACTTGGCGAGTGGGAAACATCCAGCATTGAATAAACTTTGAAGTTGAGTTGTAATTATCTTCAACTGGTCACATAAGTCAGCACTGCCAAATATGTTACCCATATATCTAGCATGAATGAGACATGGAATGGCTAGTGGGTAATTTTCTCCTTCATCCCCAGCCAATTGCAATGAAATTCGTACTGTGAGATAGGGTGCGGCTCTTGTTCCATAGGTGAGAGTTGTGAGCTGATATGGTGTTTCTTCAAGATCTTCATCAACCCACAGTATTCGTTGCAAGTCCTAATCGTCAGGATGTATCTTGATCTATCGGTACATCTTAATAATGTCGGTTGAGAAGATACATTCATACTGACGAATCTATAGGAAAACATCAGCAATGTTAAGAGAGAACATAAGAAAATTGGGACCGGTGTGCATGATATCGTTGAGAGGATATCCTGATGTTATAGGACTTGAGCCGTTGAACACAAGATGCAACTTTGTTTTTGTGCTATCAGGTCTTAACACACCATGATGAGGAAGATAGAATACTGTTGAGTTTCTTGTTGAGATTGATGGTGCTTTTTTCCTGTGCTTGAGAGACTTATATTCAGTCATGAATGATGTGTAAAGTCGTTAATAGTCATTATTCTGCTTGAGCTGATGTAGTGTGAGCATTAAATATGGGTGTACTATTGAGTAAGGATTTCCCAACATTGAACGTTTCAATTTGAGTAGTAATCGCACAATGTGGCGTCTATCATGATCACGTGTATGAGTCCTTTTGAAGTGATCTTCACACTCCTGTTCTTCAGGTGTGAATTGAGATTGATTATCGGTTGGTAGCTCTTCTTGCAGCCAAAATTTCATTAATAATTGTTGCAATGTTGAGTCATCATAATGTATAGTTGTTATGTGATGAGATGTGAGAGCTTGAGAAGATGCAGAATTCATTGAACCGATAATCAGCCAACCGAAGATAGCTGAGCAATTGGTTCAGATGGTGAGTTTTTGATGAGATTAGGCAGAATGACTCGCCCATAAGAATCTGCACCAATGATGACATTAATTTAGGGCTGCACCATGTAGTTGGGATCAGCAGGATTGGTGTTTTTGAGATAAGACCGTTTTTGTGTGAGTAAATTAAATGATGGCAGCAATGTGGTGAGAGTTGGAGGTATATGAGCTTGTACTTGTACAGTCTTTTGATTGTAATTTGACTGCAAAATAATGGAATACTTCCTTTAGTGTGAGTTTTTTTCTTGCCACCAATGCCAATGATGGAAATTGATGAGTGTGAGCGTGATAGATTAAGTTGATTAACGAGATCTCCCCTCACAAAAGTAAGCTCAGAACCAGCATCAATCAACAATCTTACCTGCTGCACTGATACCGATGACATGAGTTGAGCTTGTGCTGTTGCCAACAGCGTGAGTTTGAGATTCGATGAGTTGATAATTGCTGATGAGTTTGATGTTGAGTTGTGTGGGTGATTGAAAACATGATGAGATAATGAGTTTTGTTGGATGATTGCACCACCTTTTTAATGAGCTTGATATGTCGATGAAGATGCATTTTCACTCTTGGTTGAAGATGTTGATGGTTGAGATTCCTGTGGTTTTGAGCTGGATGAGTGAGCCTCTTCTGAGGCTGGAGCACGATGCAACATTGCGTGGTGATGTCCTCCACATGTTTTGTATCGCATCTAAGATTTGCAATTCTTCACCGAATGCCGATCACAACAATTTGAGCAGAGCATGTACCTGTCGATGAGCTTACATCTCTCTGGAACGAACATGCTTCTAAACTTGATGCAAGTGAGCAAAAAGTGATTACCCTGACACAAATCACAAGGATGATTTTTTTGAGTTGGTCCTTGCCCCTGAGAAACTTGATGAGATGTTGAGCGATGAGATTGAGATTGAGATGCCTCACTTTGAGCTGTTGGATAAGATGGTGTGTCAATACATTTAATTGCTCTTGCCTTGTTATTGAGAAAGTTGATGAGCTGATCCACTTGAGGCACCTTTCGAGAATGCTTGAGAGACAATTTCCATGCCTCTCTTGTTGCTATGTCCAAATTTTTCACAATTTGGTAGATAAAGATCGATAATGTTATATCGTGGATCCCCAGTGTTGAAAATGCATGGCTCACTTCTTTGACTGTTCGAGTGAGATGATCATATGCTGCAGCACTTTTGATTGTGACTGGTCGCATGCTATATAGCTTATCCAATTGAGATTGCATGACGATTCTTTTATTCTGATACCTTTCCGCCAGAGATTGCCATATAGGTGAGTTTGACTCATTAGTGAGTGAAAGCAATGAGATTAAATAAGCTAATTCACCTTTCAAACTGGGGCGGAGATAATGAAGTCGTTCGACGTCTGAAAGTTTACTACTGTTGATAATGAGTGAAGAAAATAAGTACGTGATCAACGCCTTTCACAATACTGTGTTGTATTACCAATGGGATTGTCGCAGTATTTCTGATACAATTGGGAATTCCAAAAAATTCCGATTTTATTTTATGCTATCATCATCATATTTCTCATAGGTGTATTGATATAATTTTGACTCGAAGAAGTTTCATCATGTCATGATATAATATCAATCACCTGAATAGTATTTTCATTGAAACACGAATCAACTCACCAATTTATCATCATGTCATGACATGAAAACGATTCAGAGTAGAAATTATATACAGTGTTATGCCGTGGATACAATCATAATGTACACTTAGATTCTCTCTTCATTTTCTTTATTTTTGAATTCCAAATTTATTTTATGGATAACATTCATTATATTCATTATTAAAACTCTCAATAAGTTCAGTGAATTGTCATATCAATCTTCGGATATATTACTTTATTCGTTATCGTTTCCGAATTACTCGTGGAGATATACTGACTTTGAAATTATTCACCTCTTACTTGTGCATAGTGCGTCTGGGCCCTGGTGTACATAACCATTGTAATTCAACGAAAGTATGTCAATCCGCAGATTTGATATACTACTTTCTTGTAATCGTCCGCAGACAGTTCTTGGAGACGGAACAACTCTGAAATTTGTCTCATCGCTACTAGGTATTAAGTATGCGTGAAATAATCATTTAAGTGTGAAATAATCATTTCACATGCCTATTCGAGGAAGATGATTATATACATACATATCATCAGTCGGGCATGATAACAGACAGAATATCGATAGATACAATTATTATTAAGTTTTGATTTTTTTCGTATTCATTTTTGGTCCAATTTTTCGGTCAAATTTCATTTATGATATTGAATTGCAAAGCGGGGTATCATATATCTGAATGAATTAAATTTATGTGCTGACATGAAAATTAATCAGTTGAATTGAAATTATTGTTCAGCATGAGTTAAATTATAGATTTCTGTTGTATCTCCGTATAATTTCAATCCCACAGATCATTATCATACGAGGACATAACCAAAATACATAATTTTTCCAAATTTTTTGGAAGACTCAAGTTTGGTTGACAATAATTCGTGGAGGACCATATCAACCGCTTCAGAGAAATCAAACGAAACAAGGATTGTAAGCATGCGTGAATCGATAGTTTTTCTAATGCTGTGATTCAATTTGAATAGCATAGTTTCAATTTTATGAAATTTTCCATATGCAGATTGGAATAGATCATATTAGTTAATATGGTCAAGATGCTCGTGTCGTTGCAAAAGTATGAGACGTTCAATGATTCTTGGCATCTCAAGTAAGTTACAAAAGTAGTAATAAGATCAGGAATCTTACTCAAAGGACGTATGAAAGTTTTTTTCCCATGACGTAAGATGTCTCTGCTTCCATGAAAGTGAGAGATGTTAAGAGAGGAATCAATAATACTGGTTGATGATTTAGCGGTAGGCCATTTCAATAAATTAATTATGTACGGAGATAAACCATCTAGGCCTAATAAATGAAATTCATTTGTGTGAGCCGTAATGATTTTCACCTTCTGCTCTTTAACCGTCGCTGAGGACGATCATCACCATAGCAACCGTTGCGCCCCCAATTCCATTCAGAGCGAATTTAAAAATAAGAAAATTGTTGGATTTTCGTAAAATCTGTTATGAGTGGGTGTTCGAGTTTTTTTGGTGAGTCCATTCTGGCCTGGATGAGCTTGAATGACTCGAGCAAGTGGCTATCTAGTTGGTGGAAACCGCTCATCTGTAATTAAGACTAACAAACTAACATTAATTGAGTTTGACAGATGATGCCACTTAGAGATAAATTGAATGCGTTGAAGATATTAACAAGACCAGAGTGACCAAAAACTTTGAAATTTTTGTTGAATGAGTTGCCAATGATTATGTCTAGTACATGACACGTCACCGAGTGGAGGTTCAGGTATACTCCTGATTGCCTCACCAAGTGAAAAATGACCTGAGATAAGAACAGATGAATCCTCTCATTTGCCGCCCACGTAAGGTACTGCTGGTGAATTGAACTTCCAACTAGTGCCATCATGAGCAAAAACATTTGGGAGATGAGCATATTCTTGAGTACTCCTAGTGAACAACCGTTTGGGGGAAGCATCTGCTTCAATGAAATTGATTCTCACAATCACTGAAGAGTGTGCGACAGACGTCCCTGCATCCAGTGAACTGCCTGAACGCAGCAATGAATCCTTTATTCGAGTTGTCGGATCTTAACTTTAGAATTGATAGAAAATAGGATTGATTAGAATAGAATAGAATAGATTGAGTATACACTTAAGAGGAGGCAAATAGTACGAAAATTGAAGTAACAAATAGTGAGGAAACACACGATATTCAATGAAAGTGCAGTGGGCTATTTTACAATGAAAAATTGCAACAGTTGAGGAGAACTCAACTTCGCGAGACCGGTTTTCATGGAGAATTGAACAGAATGGTCATACGTCGAGCGTTTTCCAACACGAATGACCGGGCGCATCACCGTTGCGCCAGTTGGATTTGAATTCCTCATTTTTTGAGGCTCATTCGCAAACATTCTCCCATCATCAACGATGCCATCGTTGATTTATGGAGAGTTCTCAGGATACGCAGGAAGGACACAAAGCTCTGCGATTGAACGTGTCAGAATGGTGGAGGCAGTCTTCGGGGTTACCACTCTGGTGAGTCCGTCTTGTCCTAGGCGTCAACCCTGGACTCGAGCAAGAGGTCACTTGCTGGGAGACAACCTTTCGTCAGTAATGAGGACTAAGGTGCCAATCTTAATGTCATTGCACGGATGAAACCACTCTGAAATAGATTGTTGTCGCTGCAGGTAGTGAGTTGACCATTGTGTCCAAAACTCTTGGACCAGTCTCTGTATGAGTTGCCAGCGAGATAATCTAGTCATGACTAGATCAGTTAGAGACGACTCAGGTACAGCAGTGATGTTGGAGCCAGTGGAAAAGTGAGCAGGAGGTAACGCAGGGACATCAGTTGGATCGTCGCTTAGTGGTTCAAGTGGGCGTATATTCAGAACTGCTTCTATCTGCGATAGTAGAGTTGATAATTCTTCGAACGTCAGGAGTGTGTCTCCCACCGTTCGTCGCAGATAATATTGGACCGATTTAACAGCAGCTTCCTACTTGCCACCTATATGAGGTGATGCAGGTGGATTTAATTTTCACTCAGTTCCTTTTAGAGAGGGTACAGCAGCGATATTTCTATGTTCTTGTGAATATTAGGCAAATAGCTTCTCTAATTCAGCATTTGCACAAATGAAGTTGATCCCACAGTCAGAGTAAATGGTGGCGGGTACGCCGCGACGTAATGAAAAGCGACGAAACGCAGTCAGAAATGTTTCCATTGAGCAGTCAGAAACTGCTTCTAGGTGGACTGCAGAGGTCGCAAGGCAGACGAAAAGGCAAATACGACCTCTCCTCGTTTTGCATCCTCTGCTCTTCCAGGTCTCAATAGTGAGCGGTCCGGCATAGTTGACTCCAATGATTGCAAATGCACGTGATAGTGTGGCTCAAGAAAGAGGTAGTTGATCCATCAGTTGATGGACACAGATCTTCCTTTGCCGAGCACACAACACAATGCAAAATATGTGATTTCACTGAGCTGCGGCCACCGATTATCCAGTACGCTTGCCTCATATAGGCGAGCGTTAGTTGCGTTCTACCATGGAGCGTTCGTTGATGTTCGCCATTCACAACGAGAGTTTTCATTCGGCAGGATTTTTGCTCTCCTCAGAGAGCGCAGAGTGCTTGAGCCGTCCGCCGACTCTTATAAATTCTTCTCCATCAATAAAGGCAATGAGTCGGCTGAGAACATGGTAAGATGGCAGTGAGGACCCAATTGTTCTCATGATCTTCAATTCAGTTGAGAAAAATATCTTCTGTATTGTCTTAATCCAGAAGAGTTTGGCCTCGAGCATATCAGTTGATAGCACACTCGCTAACAGTCACGCCAATTTTTGATTGTGAGCAGACCTGCGAAATTCACTCCTGTCGATGAAAATGGTCTTCAGAAAGTAACCTTCGGGGGAGATAATTGTCTTATGAGCTATTGTGCTCGTGAGCCGCGTTAACGAGCACACTCAATACAGCGCGAATTGAATGATTGTACTGGAGCTCTACCTCCAGTAATCCAGCACGAACTTCTCAAATAGTTCAGAGTTGAGTAGGGGGTAAGTGGGGCAGATTCACACAAGGGACACCTACATACACTGATTGTATCTCAAGTTAGGTACGGACAGAAAGAATGAAGTTAGTGTGTGTGCGTAGTTTTTATCTGTGTTTGGTGACTAGTGAAGTTTGCCAGCACTCGCCGCGGAAAGCGCGTGTGTGCAACACGGAACGTGTTTTCGCCTCGCGTAAGTAATTTCAAAATCTTACTTTGGATGTATTTTTGGACTAGTTACTGTTGTTTAAATTAATCACTGCCATTGAATATTGATCATAATATCAGAGAGTTTATGATTTGATTTGTGAATTATCCTTCATGAAGACAGTTTTTTTTGCATATTTTTTCATTGATTAACATGTGATAGGGTAGATTCATAGACATGTACAAGGGGCACATCCATACAGTATGAGTGTGCCCTTTGCACTTATGTTTTTTCGAAATATATACCTATCATTTTTGTTACTCAGAACGATCATGGTGAGGAATTATAAAAAGAAGGGGACGAGGAGTGGGGAGGTTAATAATAAGAGGCAATTTCGTCAGCTATATCTGATATTTTAGAATACAAACTCTCATTTCGTGAAGCAGCAGCCAAATATGGAGTCAATTAGATTAGTTTAAGAGAAAGTTCTGCATCACCTTTCAAAGACATTGAAAAAGACAAATCCGAACAAATGCTACTAATGTCAATCCTAAACATCTGAAAAATGGTGCTTTCGTGCCTGTCAAATTTGAGAGAAAGAATCTGTTATATATTACATTGGGCAAATCATTGGACACTATAGTTCAACTGAAATAAAGATTTCATTTTCGAGGAAAAAACCAGGGAGTTCTATGAACTTTGTGTTTCCAAATATCAACGATGAGGGATCAGTCGATTTATCAGACATAGTGATGATACTACCAGATCCCAAGTCAGCTATCACAGCTAGAACAGCCAATATTTTCAACTTCAATATTGATCTTTTTTTTTATAATGTGTTTTAATGTTAGTTTTCGTAAGGATTCATATTCATGTTAACTAGATTTTGATTTTAAGATTGTTGTGATGATTAATAACTGCAATAATTCTTTGAATTTTGTAACATTAAGTATTTTAGCTGAATATGACTGATTTTGATTAATAACGTTAATTTAATTACAACCTAACTGCCTTTGGTATATAACCATTTATGTAACCTAAAGACTGCTAAACCACACTTTGTTCATTATTCGTTAGTCATGTACATTTTATTACAATTTGATTTTTTGCTAGCTAGTTCGATGTCAAGAAAGTTACAAGCAGATTTAGATAGGTAACGTTTTCCATTCTGATTTTTGTTATTCGTTTGTTACATGAAAGAATTATTTTAGTTTTTTCTGGAATAGCATGTAGTAAAAACAATAATCATGACAAATAAACAGTGATTTTTGATCCGTTTTCATCTTTTTTCAAGTGTGTATCAACTTGCCTCTCCATGTATGAATGTGCCCTTCCGGTTGTATGGATGTACCCCAGTAATGGGTACGTTCATATATTTTCTTTTTTTTTTTTAAAGCATTGTGAAAATTCGCGCACGTGAATTTCCAGTAATGCCATGCTTCTACTATAATGTAAAATAGTTGAACTATCAATGTGTCACAAATTGAAAGAGATATTGCGTAATCCACAGCATTTCACAAAGCGAAATTTGAAAACTGTATGAAGCCACCCCATTCTCCCTTATCACTATGAAAAGTATGAGAATGAGCGTCTGTTATAAGTAAATCTGAGAACTTTGAATGTTGAGGCGAAATAGCCGGATATTTTGTTTCGGGGTTGAGAGTTGACCGAGTGCCACCAATACGAATAATGCTGGGAGTATCAGTAAAGATAGTTGAACGACTGATACGATGAGATTTTGATGAATTTGAGTTGAACGAGAGTACTTACATTTTTGTAGAATAATATGCTGCTTGAGTAGAATTTATTCAAACGATTCGAGCATTTTCAATGTCTCGAATAGTCAATAGATGATACATTGCAGATTGTGGTATATTTCGAGCCGTGAATAGATTTGAAAACAAATTGCTGTAATTTTAAGTGAACGAGTGAGTGAAGAGTACTTATAGACTATATCCCATTGATAATCTCCGATTGTAGATACCTCAGTGAGTAATAGGCCCAAGCACTGTTCAAGTTGTACAAGTGAACCTTCAGGAAATACGTAAGATGACCCAAATTTATCATATTTGAGCAACTACAATGGACCTGTCCACTACAGCTGATGCATCCTGAGCTGGAATACAGTGAACCCACGAAAAGCGCAATCAGCTGGACTTTGTTTGCCAAAAATAAATCTCCACTGACAGTGTGAAGTAGATTCTTGGATCGATGACATGACATTCTTGACAAAGTCCTTCCAGCGTGATAAGTGAGTTTGAATCCAAGTGAGTGTAACAGGAGAATCTGTCCATGTGAAAACACGCACATGAGTCAGATCAAGAGTGTTTTGTACATACTGTACGAGTTTCGACAATAAAAGAGCAGCTGTGAGTTATAAGTTATCATCTATCTTTTTATCTAAATCACTTTTTACCATACCAATAATATCATATATTTTTTGTTTGTTTAGTAATAATTTTATAATTTGAATCTTTTTCTATTATATCACCAGCATTGACACCTAGATTATCTTCTAGTACTAAATAACCATCACAATTAATATTTTTTTCTAGCTAAATATCACTTGCATTTCTTTCTTTTTTAAAATCAGTCTGAATATCTAGATTATTTTCTGCAATAATATCTTCAACATCATGAGCCCCATCATCAGGAGATGAATATCTAAGAAAATAATATATATTTTATTGTTAATGATGATATATTTTTTCATTTATTCGAATGAATTTTTTTATTATTATATAGGAATAATTAAATGTAAAAACTTCAAAATTATGATACAAATTCAATTCTATGGTCTTTTATGATATGAATTCTTGTTTATAATGTGGAAAATCATGAATTTTCTCACAAAATTCTATTTTATCGTATATGATAATATGGAATACTATTTAACCGTTTGCACTCCGCAGGCGCCGCTATTGCGCCTTTTTTCGTTTGAACAACGTCACGGAATTGCCGCACTCTTGAGTAAGAAAACACTCGGAGTGCAAAGGGTTAAAACGGTAAATGATCGAAAGTTCGTTCACAAATTCAATTATGTTGTACATTATATAGATGATTGAAAACTGTATGTATTGAGAATTTTCGCTAATTTTTTGAATTATATTGTACAACACTACTGATACTTCACGATGATGATACATTCTATTATTGTAAAGTGTATTGAATTTGTTATTATTCAGAAGTCTCTAATTCGTTTGTATAAATTATGAAAATAAAATGATTAATAAAATTATTTTCCCTCTTCGTTCTCAATGGTAGATAATTTTCTCATTTTTTAATGCTTTATGACAACTTTCTTTTGAGACAGTTTCCATAGCTGATCTTACTAATCTTTCATACTGTCTGATTAAACTTGTAATGTTGTTCCTACGGTATTCGAATTTGAATTATACAAACAGAATTATTATATTATTTATCATATTTCTCGTTCTTACCATAGGCATCACAGGGGAAATTAAATTGCTGAAACTCAAAAATATTACCAAAAGGGAGAATTAGGATGCCACTTGATTTATGCAAAATCAAGAAAATAATTAAAATCTGAAAAGAAGCTGAAACAGAAATTCATGAACATAAAAAATAGTATATGGGGGTGATGGATTCTATTAGGCCGTGAATAATGATTGAATCTACACTAGAAATAAATATGTCACATCAAAACTAGTTTCTCTTACAATATGAATTGAATTGAATATTATTTGTTATTTATTGAAATTAAATTTAAACTCAAAATTAATGCAATTATTTCACAATATCGTTCACAAACATTCGTTATTATTGAATACGAATTCTATAAATTTATTTCAAAATTGGCTTCCTGATTTTCAAACTTTATTTTATTTTATGATCAATCATTTTCTAAATATTCGATAAAGCATAGTAATATATTTTTCTGAAATTTCAATTTATAGTATTATTCATTCCTCAATTGATAAGTATTCTTTCCTTTTATTTTATTAATAATTAAATTATTAATAATCAAATAAAAAAAGGAATTTTTTCTATATCAATTTTTATCATTTCCTTTCTTTTCCTTTGAATAATCAATAATTTGTCATACTCGAATGATTTGCTTTTATTTTATTATCAATTTATTTCATTGCTCAATATTCGTTTCATCAATTTTCGTTAATTTATTTTATCTCTCAATTCTTCTCAACAATCAATAATTTATCATTGATTTATTTATTTATTTAATTTATCAAAAATTTTCTATTATTTATCAATTAATACCGTAAGGGAATTGGGTAGTGAAAATAGAAATAATGAAAAAGGGAAAATTATTGCTGCGCAATACGAACAATGGGTAATTACGTCACAATACAAACGACGCTATCAACATGAAAATCTTTTATGAAAAATTCACGAAATTATTTTCATTATTTTCAATTTAATTTAATTATTGAATTTTGTATGAAAATTATTTAATGATTTTACTTGAATTGAACTGGGGAATTTACCGTAAGTGGTAACAATAGTTGGAACACATGAAATATAAATTAATTCTAATCACAAAAATATATCATTCTAAACGTCGCTATTTGGTGAATTTGGCGGCAAGACGGCGGTACAAGATGGATGCCGATACGTGATGAACGGCGTGGTGCAGCAGCGGCGTCGCTTCCTCGTATCAATATTTTAGTTCAGAACCTACTTTTTCTCGTTGATCGATATTTCGACAATGTTGATGATTCTGTTGACGTTGATTCGATCGATTGATATTGGAAAAAACACCAAAGCGTTGGGCTGATAATGTGGTGGTGTTTATCTCAGCTTGGATCCGGTGGGACGCAGCTTCGCTTTACTTTCTTTTCTCACGTTTTTTTTTTTTTGTCACCTCTTATTGTTTTTATTCACTTTGTCTATTTCACTTTTTTCCTTATTTTTCAATGTACTATTTTGTCGATTTACTTTTATTTATCTTCAGTTTATTATCTCTTTTCATCTCACTTTTATTATTTGTTTTATATTCCAATTATCTCAACATACATCTGGCTTGGTACGTTGCTATCCGGGGAATGCGTGGCCTGATGCATTTCTAATGCACGTAGGGGTGCATGCGCCAACCGGCATGCGCCTTCATATATAAAATCTTCTATTGCACTCGCACCCGCATGATGCCTTCGCGCGCACATAACTTCCATCGATTGGTCCTCGTCGATCGATCCATGCGCCACCACGTTCTCTCTATCGACCTGCCTCCTATAAGTTACTATACCAAAGTCTTGTTGCCAGGGGAAGTGGAGGCAACAATTGAAATTATAGTCATATCCCTATAGTACAATTCCTTTGATGGATCACTCCATCACAAACTATAACGAATTTTCGTCATATCAATTTTGATAAAATTGTATTTAATTGAGTTTTTCTGATACTACCATCTAACAATGCTGTAACAATGATATAAGTCAACACTATAAGAATTTTCACAATTTTCCCATACTCAAGCAAAACAGTTTACGTACCAAAAGCTACTTTGAAATTCGTGTAATATTCTGATTTGAGAAGGATCATTCACATCGCTTGTAAATATTTCCACATGATGAATTTCGTCAAATATTTGACATTTCATATGAAATACACTAGCAACAACAATGATATCTTTTATTATCAGAAAACAAAAAGATGAAGGAACAATGCATGTGTTACATGCATGTGTCACACTACATGTTTTTAGCAAGTTTCTCAAAATCAAGTAGTTGCCGTCCGCTTGTTAATTGAATATTTACTTTTTCATATCTTGAATGTCTTTTTTTCGTACCATCACTCATATTCTTCTTAACATTGTAATATTATTTTTTTTGCGAATTTCCGGTTGTATCTGAATTGATGTTGTTGATTATTCATGTTTAAAAATAATTTTCAGGGTTATAACTGAACACTGCATGACTACAACAACACACACAGCTGTTAGATGCAATATTGACAGATGTATTTTCTACAAGTATATACCAAAGTCAGATAAAATTCGATTTTTTTCTTCAAGTAATTATATAATCAACTTTGGATATTATTTCGACTCACTACTTTGTGCGCGAATAAACTTAATTAATTACGATGTCACCACAGAACTGCGTAATTACGTGTTACTTTCTTTTCACGTGGATGTTAACATAATAAAATATACGGTCCAAAATTTTTTGGTGTCTTTTAATTCCGATCGATTATATGTCTTGTTGTTCTTTCATGAATTACCAAATGAATTACATGATTTCAATTCTGGTCAGATAAATGTAATGGATGCGTCGCGGCCTCCCCCCGTTAATTTTCAGAGAGGATCATCGAATTCCCGACGCAGTTACTATGATGGTGTGTTTGTCGAATTTTTATTGTCGAAACAATTGAAATGTGTTTATCGTAACTACGTCCCAATATACACAACAAATAAACAAATATAACATAATGAAAAAATGCAAAGTTCATAATAATCAACGGAAAAATGAAAGAATATGTATATTTATAATAAGAAGAATAGAATAAAATAGTAAAAATGAAGAGAGAAGAGAGAAGTGAGATAGAAAGATAGAAAGATGAGGTGGGAGAAGAAAAAAGAGAAGACGGGGTACTTATTTGCTCGCTCGCAAGTTTCTTCCCCTTCGTACAGAGGGTGTTATCACTTGCTCGCTATAACATATTTTATATTAACCGATTCTATTGTCGCTTAGTAAAATTCAGCTTTTTTTGTTCAAGAAACTCAATAATGGATGAATCGATGTGAACCCAGAACTTATCAACGCTGAGCTGCATTGAGACCTACAGTGACGTCCAGGATCACCTGAATCGCGTCATTAGTTCTCACGTAATCGAATACGAAAAATTTCGCTCACGCAACTTCTCACAGCGACACACACACAGACGTAGAAGGTAGGAGGTAAAAGCAAGAATACCAGAGAAGTCAAGACTTTAAAAAAAATGACTTCCAGGCAACAAGGCAAATAACAACGGAGCCGGAAGATCGGAAAAACGACTTCCTGAAACGGTTGCAGTAAAGGTTGTCAAAGAAACCACATTATACGCAGATATACCATGCAAACTTGAGTCCAAAGTAAAGATTAGCAATCGCAACGATCAATAGACAGCTGACGATTAATTGAGTGGGAAAGTCAACAGTGTTTGAGATTGGGATGAGATTACCAGGAAGATGGAATAGTGTGAAAAAAAGTAGCACAAGGTAATGTAGAAATGAAAACGAGTCTGGTTCATTAAAATGTACTCTGTGAGCAATTGTTGAGAGCAAACGCATGAGCAACCGATGCATAATATTCATAACATCCGGTAAATAATTATATAGTGAATGATTATCTAGTGAAATGAGCAAAATGTATTATAATCACGTTGAATGAATGACGCGATGATTATACAATTCTATTAATCAGGTAGATTTGTGAGATTGAGAATTATACACGAATCACATTTATGATGATGTCACATTTGCATGAATAGAGATATGAAGGTTGAGAAAGATTTTACACGTGTAATCCGTTCACTATATTGAAATAGAATCGTTAAAGATCGCTGAGAAATTGGTTAACACGAGGTATTGAGCGGTCTAGAAATTCATCGATGCGCTTGGTGATAATTTATGTGCGGTGACACGAAATATGTCACCGGCACATGTCGCTGTCACCCGAGGTGAGAACGACCTACAGGCAACCAATGCAGCCAACGCAAGATCAATTTCCAACGAACAGAGAACTTCGTATGGGTGGAAATCGACAAGATGAAGATCTCTAGCTGTTATCTATCACCAAATGATCCGGACGACAAATTCTCAAGTAACCTAGATAACCTCGAAGAAAGCGTGAGAGCAGCGAACGAAGTACTGTTGACAGGGGACTTCAACAGCAACTCACCCGACTGGGGATCTAGAAGGATGGATTCCAGAAAAATAGCACTATCAGAAATGATCTCCAGGCTTGATCTCATCTTGCTTCATAAAGGGAACTCTTCAACATTCCTTTGAGGAACATCTCATGTGTGAACATGATTCTAGCGTCGAACAATATCACAGCAAAAGCACAGGCATGGTACGTATTAGAGGGCCTTACACCGAGCGACCGCCAATATATTCGCTTTGTGATTAATACAGCAGCGACGAAATTGAAGTACCAGCCATCCCGGAGAGAACGTATTCTACGTGAACTCAATGAATCCAACAGCGATTCTTTGAAAAGTCCAAGAAGAGATACTTGTGTCAAGGTATCAAGGTTACCCGAAGCGTAGAAAAACTAGCAAGCCGTGTGGTAAAAACAATAACACGAACTTGCGATGTGTTGATGCCCAGAAAAACGAAAAGTATGCAGAGAAAGACGCTCATTTACTGGTGGACAACGAAAATCTCAGCTCTCTATAGTCAATACTTGCATGCTAGGAGGAGACGAGTGTATTCGATTTCTGATGCAGACTACAAAGGTGCTAGGGAGCAACTACGACTGGTTATATAAGCGAACAAGAGGAATAGGTGGATAAACATTTGTCGTACAGTAGAAAACAACTCTCTGGGGTCTACCGTATCGCATTATCATGATGAAATCGGTACGAGGTGAGCTAATCCCAGGACTGAGATGCCCAGAGAAATGAAAAAGATAGTGCGACAGCGCTTTTTTCCCAAAGCACGGATTGAGAACAAAGCGTGCACTACTGTCAGGACAGCTCACTGTGAGACTATTTGAGCTGGCAGACCCCTAAGAAGCAGCAAACAGATTTCGAGGAAGCCATGTGTTTGGAATGTTGCAACGGAAGCCAAAAAGGGAAAGCGTGAGGCTAAAGGCTACTGCACGCTTATAACTTTGGACGTCAGCATCGCATTTAATATGGCCAGCTGAGAGCGGATAATCGCCGCACCACATTCAAAACAGGTGCCTGAATACTTGCTGAGGATGACTGAGAGTTACCTCAGGGAGAGGACACTGCTATACGAAACAAAAGATGGTGACGTAGTGTACGACATGATAGCAGCGGCCGTTCAAGGCTCTGCCATCGAGCCATTTCTATGGGACGTCATGTATCATGAGCTGCTTGACCTTTTTCTGCCAGATGGAGCAACAGTGGTTTTACGGATGATGCAGCAATCGTAGCCACAGCGAAGACGGCAAAAAACTTGTTAATCATAGCAAATAAGACCCTCTAGAGAGCATATAACTGGATGACAGGAAACGGGCTGCGGATGGCAGTACGTAAAACGAAAGCAGTGTGGATTACTGACAGACAAAAATATACGGTACCAGAGTTAGCTATTCAGAGCCAACCAATGGTCAAAGTCCCTGAAATCCTTGGGAATGCAAATCATGTTTTACAGTACATTGAGCGCGTCAAAAGCCCAAAATGAGACTGCAGGAACGATGACTGCACTAGTATGGCTGATGCCGAACAGAGGCGGCCTGAGACAAATATGGAGGAGATTACTGAACAGTGTTACCCATTCCAGAATGCTGTATGCAGGAAAAATTTGGGTTAATGTGATGAAGTACGCTGGAACAAAGCAAATCCTAGTGTCCGTACAGCGACGGATGAGAGTTATCTGTGTCTGCAAAACAGTGTCAGAAGAAACGGCGCTGATGAAGTGACACTTCTGCAGTAGACCTTCTTACTTCGGAGAGAAAAAAGATCTTCGAGAGGACGAGAAGTCATCTTGGAACGATGGACAACAAGAAGAAAGCGGAGATTTGGATGGAAGCTTGAGAAAGCGAGAGTAATGATGCACTGTGCAAATCCGATGAGAAAAAGTCCAGACGATGGAACCACAAGTTAATACCGAACATTAACGAACGGGTCGACAGAAAACAGGAAAATAAACTTTCACCTGGCACAAGCTCTATCAGGCCACGGCAAATTTAATGCATACCTGGAAAGATTCAGGAGAGCTACAGCAGAATATTCGTTCTGTAGTCACGACTACGATGACGTGAGTCACGCAATTTTTGAGTGCGTCTTTACAACAACAGAGACGAAGCTGGCCGAAATAAAGCTGAACGAAACGATGCTGACAGTGGAGAATATCTTTCGATTGAGGCTGAAAGGTAGTCGCAAATGGGAAACAATTTCAGACTACATCACGACAGTTCTGAAGGAAAAAGAAGGAGTGGAGAAAACAGAAATCTAGAAAACAATCCCTGAACCCCTAATCTCGTGAGAGGATGGGGATGTAAGGCAAAACGTCGTGGGAGAAATGATCCTACAAAGGTCGGAAATAGAAGCCACCTTGAAATAATGCGAAAGCGGTCCTCGGGTGGTACTTCCAGTTCGAAATAGCCTCGTATGGATAGCGTGCTGTCCCTAAACCAAAAAAAAAAAATTTTTTTGAGTATCATTATATTCACGGAAGATGTGTGAACATTTCAGCTATTGAACGAGGTGTGTGTGTGTGTTAAGAATTTATCATGAGTGCCGTCGCAATGTGGCAGCACCTCTCGGCCCAACACTGCTCGCACATTACACTTATGGCTAGTGAATTTTGGCCGTAGCTGTGAACTGATCACGTGGACCGAGAGCGCGTGAAGACATTGTGGCGCGCAGTAATACATCAAAAATAAGGAGGCGCTACAATTTGGGCGCCTCAGAAGAGAACTACTTCCAATTATTCTTTCCAACAAGAGCTAAGCAACAGAGTATACGTGCATCGAGCATTTTTTAGTTGAGCTTCATTGAAGATTCAGAATAAATCAAAAGCCGCTTTCAAACAAATCATCATCATTATAGAAAGATTAGCTACACCACCACGTTCAACTCAACACAGTGAAAGAAATCATGTAGTAAAAATCATGAGTGCAAATCACGTCGTCGGCCGCGTGCTTTACGACCACGAGACGTCAGCCATTATTCACAGGCGACAAATAAAATTACAATTTCGTTGTGACAATCATTTAAATTCAGTGCTAATCATTCACACATTCTTGTTCTGTTCACCTAGTTTTACATCAATTCAATTCATAACAGCTACTATTTGTCAATATTTTTCGTCGAGTCTTCTATAATAAATTTACTATATTTTCTTAAATATTTGTGTTCACATGTGTGCAATTTTGTCACCAGGTATTTCGTTCATCCCAATTCCTATTCCTCCATTTAATAAAACAAATACAGTCCACTGAAAAATATCAGCACTGATCATAACAGTGTACGAATTCGAGTGATGGGAGATACAAGCGTATGCACGGATAGAATGCGCATTAGGCTTCACGCATACTTAACCGCAGTCACACCAATGTGTGACTCACGTCTGACGTTCAATTCCACGGGAAAGTCGTACCGTAGACCGATAGCATAGATGTACACACATCAGGGAAAAAAAAAAAAAAAAAAAACACAGACGTAGAACTGAAAATGATTGCAAAATTACTCTACTGGCCTTGACATGTGAGGATCTGATAAGGAATCGATTCTCGATTTTCGGGGTCATAACAATAACTTTCGCACAAAGAGTTAATCTTTCAACCGCAGCGCGATCTCGGCGTAATCCGTCAATACGGACGGTACGTTATTTTCATGTTAGTTCTTGCAACTGGTTGTCCACTGACTAGTAAACAAATAGTACGTGGAGATTTGATACCGTTCTTAGGATTTGGAAAATAATAATTACAAATCAGTACGAGAAGTTTTGTATATTCATAGATATGAGATGATTCAAACAGATCATCTCAAATTATTCACAATTGATAACACAGGCCAAGGTATACTCTCCTACACTTCGATAGTAATAGCAGCCAAAATAAACATATTCACCTACGTAAATCCCAAATATGTTTACTTGGACCAACACCTTCAGAGACAAATACTAGTACTATATTATGACGTTACCATGCAGTAATGCGAACTGGAAAACCAAATTCTACATAATGCATTGGCGATAGCACCAATAGCGCCTGCAGAATTTGCCTAGCATTTCATGAGGTAACCTAGATAAATCTCACACACCGCGAGCGAAGCAATTAAATTAGCTGAATGTGTATTCGTAGAAATAAAAATAAGGAAAATTGATATATGTTACCAAAAGCTGCCCATACGCAGGAATAATGAATCGCTATTCATGTTACCACGATTACACATTATTGTGCAAACTGGGAACCAAACAGAATGCAATACCCTTTTGTCTCCAATGTTTCAATTGAATAACGAATAGATCCGACTAATGTCACAGGTAGCACCAGCAGGTACACCTGAAAAAATATCAGTACAAACGAAACCCACCTGGAAATATATTAATTAAATTCAGCAAAATGTGGTATATATACTGTGACGTTGTGAACGTGACCTCGACTGCTACTCTCGTCACCCGCTTTGAACATTAGAGATTTGGATCGTCAATGATAGACGTTGGGAATATCACGAATCATCCCAATGTGTTGCTGCTGTGTGTGTAATTATTTTTCACAGACATATGAATGTCGTGTACGCAAGGAAGATACGATGTCATATATCGTACGTCCAACGCATGTTTAGATACTTTATGACAACGCATCTGTTGAGCGCGTATAAACGCATGAGTTGGTGAACGGGCTTTGTCCCATGTTCATGCGTTGTCGCTATTGCATACAATAGGTGTGAGTGAAAAGAATCGATGGATTTCGTCGTATGCTGCCTGAGGATGGAGAAGGAGCCAGCGCGAGGGACAACGCGGGAAGATGACGATGGAAAGGATGTCACTGCATCGACCGACCAGACGCACTAATAAATCGCTGAACTATCCATGAAAATTATTTTATATTCAATTAATGAATGTATGTTTTCAGCTTATTGATTGTAAAAGTTGCGCAAATCTAAATGATTGGCAGAGAACCGCGATCATGCTATTTATAGAAACTTATGAAAGTAGTTTTAGATCAGAGTATCAAGGAGATTATTGAGACAAGTGTTGTATAAATTATCGAGTTAACGATTGTAAAGTGTATTGGAGTGATTGGAACGATTGTCCAGCCCAGGACGAAATTGCCGAAAAGGCTACGTATTTGAATAAGTATCGAGAGGAAGTGTGTTACCACGCTGGGAGCTAATGACAATATATGTGCACGTATTAATAGCTTTCTTCATTATTTTGCTTTTAAATATTACTGAATAATCAAATTTGGATAATTGATGGATTCAATGTATGATTGCTCATTTATAAGAATCGCATATTCATAAGCGAATTAATGTTGAGTCATTCAACATTGGATTTCAACACGTCTTATAATTATTTCTTTTGGTTATTTTCATTATCTACGTGTCACGGATGTGAACGTTACGTTATTGTATCAATAAATCATTTTGTTTTAACTTGTTTCTTACATCTCATTACCTATATTGAATGAAATAATATTAAGTTTTATATGAAATACGTTGAATGTGTTCTAGTATTGATATTCTCCTGTCATCTCGATTTCTGACGCTTCTGCATAGTTGAGGACCAAAGCAATTATGATTATTCGATTCATAGTATATCGTTGTCATCGATATGAAATTTATTCCAAGAGAGAAGAGGATAGATTGATTCCTCAAGAGGAATCTGGTGCCTGACATTATCACCTAGAGATGGTAATTAGTATTTGAAATATTTTGTATTTCCTCTCAGTTATTAATATTATATTATTCTCAGGCCAAATACATCATCACGAGAGGAACGCGGAAGAATAACGCGTTTTCCATCACAATATTTACAGAGACTCGGGAAAACTACGGAAAACAATCAAGTTTCCTTCGAAGAAACCAGCGGTTCTACATACGCTGGCTTGAGAAGCGATGGGTCAAAAAAACGTTAGACAAGAAATCTATCAGCAATCTATTGGGCAGAAAAGCCACTAAAGCGACTATAGAAGACTTGAAGAAAAATGACTGGATTTCTAAATGTGATAGGACTTACGGAGTCAACATAATGTGAGGAAGGGGGGGGGGGGGTCATTAGAACTATAAAATTCACCATAGACATAATTGTTCATGGATATGTCCAACACACAATATTCAGCTAGAGTTTATGTCTACTAGATGCCGTATGGGAATCTGTCAAAAATATTTCAATACATTTATGATGAGATGAGCAGGGCGGGAACAATACACATTTGACGAACGAAATTGAAATAACGCAACAATCAGGACGAAAACTAACTCATCCAATGACAATAGAAATAAGCAAAGAAAGAACACGACAAAATAACCCCATCAACGAACAATCGATTGAAGAAAAAATATTGAAGAAAAAAAGGAACGCAAAAACGAGATAAGTTTCATGAGTATGAATAATTTATATTAATATTCATATTGTTTTCTGCTCTTATGATATAACATTGGATATAAGATAAATTTTGATAAAATAAATGAAAAAATATATCTGAATGAAGAGAGAAAGGGGGGGGGGGGGGGGGGGGGATGATAACCAACTACATGTAATATTACAAAATAAAGCGATTTCCTTCCCAAACAAAAAGAGATAAAGTGAAATAGAACTGGATGAAAAAAAACTCAATGCCAAACACTACCCGATATAAAACGCTCCAAATTTTGCACATAAGTTTGTTGTTTCCACATCATTTTTTTATTTATATTTTCTCTTCATATTCATCGATCGGATTTTCAAGCTAAAAGGATCGATACTAGATAGCAACTGATTTTTGTACCAAATTTCATGCAATTAGCTCTCATCATTTCCGAGAAAAGCTGTGGACGGGGAGCGGTGGACGGACGGATCTTTCCGAATCGTTTTTCAGATTCTCTATACTTGCTTATGCCTAAAACATGAACCGTGAGAATTCGGGGGGGGGGGGGGGGGGGTTAAAATTTTCTTCCATCGAAAGATTCCAAAGTAGTCCACTGAAAAGTTACATTTAGGGTTGCAAAAATCAGAGCACGCAATTTCATTTTTTAGATATTGAGAGGGGATTAGTGTGAAGCTAAATCCATGTTTGTGGGGTCGCGACCCTTGTCCCGCGGCCGCCATCTTGTGGAAAGGGATGCGAATGGTTTTTACGCTATATCAGGTAAACTATTCGCTGCACAGAAAATTTGCGGGGACATTTTTTGTTGAAAATAAAATCCTTCACAACTTCAGTTCCTTAATTTTTAGTCGTTAAATCGAAAATAACAATGTTAATAACGAAAATAATAGATAGAAATTTAGAAACAAGTTCTCTTTTAGTCGTTATAACTTCTTTTCTGCTCATTTTACGGAAAAATGACATCAGAGCATTTTGATAAAGGGGCTTTCGAGGAATAATTCTCACTACAAACTTGTCTCAAATTCTATCTATTTATTAGGGTTTCACAGCGCTGCGAAACTAACACTATTCTCCAGTACTCATAAGCATACATTGATATGAATGATCAGGCATAGTCTTCTCTCACTTTTTCATTATTTCTATAAGAAACATTTCAATGATTGGCATTGCAATGTTGTTAATAATCAATTATTAATTCTTTTCCCTACTTCCTACGAGGTAGAGTATAGATGCGCGTTTTTTTTACATGGTATCCCTTGTTGCTGCGGGTCTCCACAGAACAATTCAAACGTTAGAAGCTCAGGAAAGCGAAAAGTGCAAATAAATATCAGTGTCATTTAATTTTCATGCAGAAAGTTTTGACTCAAAATTATCTTATTGCTAAATTCTTTATTGCTTCAAAATAACGAATTAAAATAGTAAATGCTACTTCCAATAGCCAATATTACACTCATTTGAAACGATAGATTATTTACTATTTAGAACCGGTTGGATAATATATTTTTTTTTATTCTTCTCAACTTTCTCAATTCGGAAGCTGCAATTTTCGAGACGAAGTCGATTCGAATATCATATTAATGACACATTATATTATGATAAAAAGGGATACTAATAATTTCTATCTTGGTTACATAATTTTTATTGACATCTTCATGAATTGAAATCGTTCAATGATGCTCGAAATCTCGATTTCAACTTTAAAGTAGCGAATAAACTCATGATTATTCATCAAAAAAGAGCAGTATTCAATAGAGAATATTCAATTTCCAACATTATGTTAATGTACGTTGTCTCAATAAATTTTGCAAAGAAAAAAAATGAAGTGAAATTAGCAGTCGCCAATTATATTTTTTGTTATGTCTGAGACGTGATATTATTTTGTATTACATTCATTTTCATAAGAAAAAAAAGAGAAAAGAGTGTGAAAGAGAAAAAAGTTATAATAAATATTTATGTGAATTATTATAACGTCTGAACTAGACACGTGGTCCAGTGAAACTCAAGTAAATGTCAGACAACAGAAAAAAAAAACGAATGAAAAATTTTTCTAACAATTAATTGTAAATTCATTGTGGTTCTATGAATTCCAATAAACGACGAAAACACAAGAATAGATGAAAAACATTCATTTATAATTTTTTTATATGCGTAACTTTTTGAGCATGCAATTTGAATTGAATTAGCTGGTGAAATTTGATAGATGAATTGGTGGAGGAGGCAACAAAATTTATAGTGTGTGAGTAAATTGCTTTTAAGATACGGTTCAATTGTGGTTCTATTTATTGAAAATAATTTTGCACAACACAGTTCACTTTCAACTCTCACTCGCGGTGGCGATTGCACGTGGGTTGTAAGACCACGTGCCGTCAGATGATTAGATTTTAATTGGAAGTAACGTGATGTTTCAATGAGGAGACCATTATGAACGAAATGCAAGGACAGTAATATGAAGAATTACAGAATGAGATTCCAGTGCGCTATACGTTGTATAGAAAAGGAACGAAAGTTAATATAAGGTGGCAACGAGGCGTTCAGCTTGAAGACACTTTACATAATGGTCGTTCATTGAGCGATTCCTAACATGAACGACCGAGCGCGCCACTGAGGTACCTGTTATATTTGAATTATATGATAATTTTCATGCCGCATTCCCAAACAGTAAGATTTTTACTCTCGCTTTCCTGCAATCTGTGGAAGTGATTTCGTGAAATGAGACGGAAGTGTGTAACAGGATGCCGGAGAAGCGCGCGCTATTTGATTTGACCAATGAGCGCGCGCGGTGTTGGAGTTGGCCGTTAGATGGTACCAACCCATTTTCCGAGAGGTTGGTACTGTGAGCCAAAAATGTGTGCGTGTGTGTGACGAGAACGAGGAAGAAAAATAGAGGTGGAGAACGCATCAGCTGTGCGCTTGACCTACAGTGTCGTTTATAAAGTGTGCTGTTATATAAACTAATTTATATGTGTATTCTATATTTATATTTATATTCACATTTATATATTTATATTTATATATAAATAAATGAATTTACTGTTGATAATAAGAGTCCGAAAGAAGTGTGGATCATCGACAAAAAATGCAACTGAGTAATAATGAATAATTAATCGAATAAATATTTCAGTATTTAGCTTCTTTAAATTTTGAGGTTAATTTTTGTCGCTGCTCAATTGATATTTTTAATTTTGACTAAAAAAAAGTGAATCAATCAATTACATGGATAGTTTCTTTGATATTAATGATTTCTTAAATACTCAACTGTTAAAGAATCAACGTTTTTTTTGTTCATTATATATCTCATTTGAGGCAGCATTCCTGAACGTGCGAGTTGCATGCTCAGGCTGGTTGACCACTGTTCTCTACACGCGAGGAGGGAGTCCGTAATCGACCAATTTTGGTCAAATGCACATTAAAGGTCGACGCGCGCATTGATCGCAAGACAATGCATCGATGCCTCGTGATGATTATATCATTATTCTGAATGTACATGTGGTACATACTCAACGCAATCTCATCTTCTCACACATTCTTATCGAGTCTCGCCATATATATCACGAAGCCATCACGCATTTTCATATTGTCTCAACTTTCAAATTCTCTTCTCATTTCATTAAATTATTTTAACTCACATCAACTCATTCATCTCAATCTCAAAATTCCAACTTAAATCAATAATATTCATTTTGGTAGTAAATTCACGAAATATAAGTGGATTTATCAGCCTACAGCTCAACACTCAGGCTCAATCAATTGATCAATAATATCAGTTGATTTCAAATTCTCATCGACTTTATCAGTAACCTATTGTGCTCATCAACAAAACGTGTAAATAAGATTCAAACATTTTTTATCAATAAACGTGCATATTTTCACATGAAAATATTCATGTAATTGTTCATCACAAGTGCCTCTACACCAGGCATTGTTTTCCCGGCCATATCATTCCTTATATACAGTCCACTCTAAATTAATTAAAATAAATTCATTTTTTCTTCAATCCATTCTCAAACAATAACTCTCATATCATTCTAATGGTTTTGTGAGTTGCAGAGATAGGTAAATCCAGAGCAGAATATATGCGAGATTACCAGCAGAAAAAACGTGAGAAAAATTGTATACTGAAAAAGTAGAGCCAAAAAAATTGCACATAATTCGACTCAGCGTAACAGGAATTTCCGGGCACGTGCAGCGAATTCAATTCTCCCACAGACATCAACGGCCGACTCAACTACTGCTTCACCAAATTTGGTTGTCAGTTAGGCAACTTTACGATTGCTATCGTTGCCATTTTCTCCTACTCCGTCTGCATCAACAGCAACTGCATGTAATACGAGCCCTACAGAATTTCACCTGCGCCCCACCGATGTCGAATAAGGAAGAGTAGTTCGAGAAGATATTAAAGAAGTGTAACATGTTAATAACTCATTTGTTCGTCAGTATTAAGATTATCAAAAATTCAGTACCGCTCATGATGAGTTCAAAACCAAATTTTCGAACAATAATTTTGATGCAGTATGTAATGTTTGTGATTGTCTATGGTACGAAATCATCATGAAAAACCTACCTCTATGTGCAAGAGAATTCATCTCGGCTGAATTTCCAGATCTCAATTTTGAAACTGCTTGCGACGCAGTACGTGTCATTTGGTACTCAGTGAAAATGAAATTCCGACACTATCAAAATCTAATGACTACATATATTTACCGAGGCCGCCTCATTTGCCTGAACTTGACTCGATTTCTGAGCGTCTCATCTCGCCACGATTACCATTCATGAATATCAGGAGACTTCGACACGAAAATGGTCAGTATGGAATTTTGGGACAGGTAATCAACGCGCCAGTATCTGTAGATATTATGGTCAAAACTCTTCCGCGTGGTCTTGATGATGACCATGCAATCAATGTTCACATTAAATTTAAAAAAATACACAAATCTAGTTATCTAATGGGGCACGTCAAAAAACGCGTGGTAGAAACTTGGCTTGAATATTTAATTAACCAAGAACTTTTTGAATTTTATGGAATCACAATTGATGAGTCGCTGTTTAATGCTGAAGACCCCCTTATAGATCAGATAGATCGCGATAAATTCAGTGAAGTGATTGAAATTGCGAAAAGCATGGTAGCACAACAACAAACTATGCTTTGGGATAAGAGTAAATATCTCTGCCTTACTCCTGATGAACATACTTTGCCTAAGTGTATCTTATTTGATGAACATTGTGAAAAACTGTCATTTCCATCGATCGACGAGGAGTCACTCCCATGCATTAACTTTATATAGCTATGGAAATTTTGCGTTTACGTACACGTGATACCTCACAAGTGGCTCTCAAATTCATCGGCGAAGATAGCACGATTACGCGAGCGCAGTTGGAGTCTACAGATTACATGAATAATTATATTGATAATAATCCAGCATTTTTATACCATATTTCAAATTCAGCATATTATTAGGCAGCACATTAAAAGAATCTGTTTGCAATGATAAGACAACTTGGGAAATCGATATTTTTTTCAACAATGAGTGCAAACGAGATTAGTTGGACAAGCTTGATGAAATTATTTTACAAGCTGGAAAATGACGGTGCTGAGATCGACGATCATACCTTGCACAGTCTTCACTATAATTCAAAAGCAACGCTCATAGATGAAGATCCCGTCACACGTGCGATTTATTTTAATAAACTCGTGGACACAAACATAAAAATTTCACAATTAAAACGACACAGTCCATTTGAGCATCGTTATGTAACAAGTTTTTGTGAGCGAATTGAATTTCAACATCGAGGCAGCCTGCACGCACATATACTACTATGGTTAAATAACGCCCCTGAAAATGCTATTGATGGTGATCAAAACGTTACAATAAATCGCATCGATAGTCTTGTATTTCTATCAAGAGAGAATGCATCCGGTCATGATAAACTTCAAGAGAAAAAACACACGTTTACATGCCACAAGAAAATGAGTAATGCTGCAAACTAAAAATGTCATTTCGGAGAACCGTTCATGCCGAGTCGATCCACTGTCATATTTATTCCTATGCCTACAGATGATTCTTGACGAAAGAACCTCGCAAATTTCTACAATAGTTTGTGGAAGGCACTCGAAGAAAATGATTACAGAGATATAGATCACTTTTTCGAAGAGCACAACATTTCATCGAATTAGTTCTACCTTGACGTGCTCAGAGCAGGTATCAACAGACCCATGGTTTTCTTCAAGCGGCAAACAACTGAGAAATGATTAATGCATTCAATCCATTTATTCTGGTTGTCCTTGGTGCGAATATAGACTTTCAGTTCATAATTGGGGAGTACATATGTGCTGCATACGTCGTCAGATATTTCAACAAAACCAACCGAGGTATTAGTAATCTTCAACTCAAAATTATTGGAGTCATGGATGAACATCCCGAATCTGACATCGCCGAAATTACTCGCAAGCTTAGTATAGATATGCTTAATGCCGTGGAAATGACAAGTCAAGAAGCTGCCTGGTTCTTACTACGGCTGGCAATGTTATCCAGTTCTGTGAAAGTCATTTATATAGCCACTGTTCAGCCAATCGAAAGATAACGGGTAAAGAAAAACTCTTGAGATTTGTGGCAGAATAATCATTTTGAGAAGTACGAAAGAAGATCAGTTGAACGGGAGGATTTTACTCCAGCTCAAGCGACTGCTTTCTACACGGTGATAAACGACGAATAAAAAAGACGTCGAGTGAGTCCACGAATAATTCGATATCGCAACTATGATATGACCGCTGAACTGGAAGAGTATGATCGCGGAATGGTAACATTGTATTTACCATTTCGCAATAAAGGGACCGAACTTTTGGCTAAGCGAGAATATATACAATTATATTATGACAATGAAATCATTATAATGCAGGCAAGGAAAGAGTTTGATTCAAATCTAAACATCGCTAAGACAATGGAAATTTGCTATCAAATGTGCATTGAGAATGGGGGAAATGATCAGGATGATGTTGAAAACTTGGCTGCTCATATTCCTACGGTAGACCCATTTGCTGATTTTCACGCCGTTGCAAATATTGAAATGAATGCCGACATGCAGATGACATTGCTCAGTCGATTTGGACCTGTCGTCAAGAAACGCGGAAATCTTATATTTAAAGAAGAATTCAATAATTTGATGCGAATGGCTAACACCGAGCAAAATGCATTAAGGGGTTACATGGGTTTCACGGCTTCAAAAAATCGATTTTTTTTTATTGTCTTATTAAATTCTACAACATCTCTAGAATATTGTCCTAAAGTTACAAGTCGATCCAAGTGATAGTTTCGGAGATACAGTCTTAAGAAGTTGCGCGCTCAAGGGTAGCTGGACTCCGCGCGCCGCAGATACAAAGGGCTGCTCGTTTATTGTTTGTCCGTTCTTCTGGTCCATTTCTTCCACTCTCTAAAGGTAACTAGTCAATTACTTTAGTTGGTTATTACTTGTTGAATCACAGGTTTATTTTGAGGTTATGAGTGTCCATCGTAAATTATATTTAGAAATGCCTAAAGTTTCAAGATCTCAGTTAGCAGACGTATTGGAGACAGCAATTAAAATGTTAGATGATGGAATTTTCGGTGGATTGGTAGAGGAGGCAACAATGACTTTTTGTGAAAAATACACTGAAATGATTAAATTTAATTGAATCACTATTTATTAATATTTATGAAAAACACAAAACACAATATATTCGCACTCGCGGTGGCGATCGCACGTGAGTTGTAAATCCACGTGCCGTCGGATGGAGGAGAATTTAATTAACTGTGAATTGTGGTAGAAAAAGAAGGCAATGTATGTGAGATGCAAATCAACACGAAAAAACAGATTTATGTAAATGAATTGGCAAGCTATATGATACATAGTGCGGTCGCAATTTGAAAAGAAATTGGCAACGAAGTTAACAGTGTAGCGGCATTTTGCATGATGGTCGTTCGTGGAGCGATTTTCAACGAGAACGACCGAGTGCGCCACTGATGCTTCAGTTGGATTTGAATGAATGCAACATTTTCATGCTGCATTCCCAAACATTCTCCCACCATCAATGGTGCAACCGTTGATTCAAGAGCCGTTGTTATCATGGTGCACTGGTAGAATGCACAATTTTGAGATTGGCCGTGTCAGTGTTGAGGTGGCCGTCTTCAGGGTTACCAGCCTCGTGAGTCCGTCGGGTCCTGGGTGTGATCCATGACTCGAGCAAGAGGCCATTTGCTGAAAGGCAACCGTTCGTCAGTGAGAAGTGCTAATGTGCCAACTTTGATTTCGTTGCGTGGGTGAAACCATTTTGAGACAGCTTGTTGTTGCTGCAGGTTGTGTGATGAACAGTGGGTCCAAAATTCTTGGACCATTTTTTGCATGAAATGCCATCGAGACAGTTTGGTCATGACCAGATCTTGCAGTAACGGCTCTGGTACAGCCGTGATGGCAGAGCCAGTAAGAAAGTGGGCTGGTGTCAGAGCGCACACATCCATGAGATCATCACTCAGCGGCTCAAGTGGGCGAGAATTCAGTACTGCTTCGATGTGTGAGAGCAGTGCATATAATTCTTCAAACTTCAAGGGAGTCTCTCCCACCGTTCTTCGCAGGCGATACTTCACCAATTTTACGACGGCTTCCCACTTGCCACCCATGTGTGGTGCCGCTATAAGATTGAACTTCCACTCTATTCCTTGAGCTGAGAGTGCGACAGAGATGTCATGGTGCTCTTTTGAATATTGCAAAAATAATTTTTCCAATTCACGATTGGCACCAATGAAGTTTGTGCCGCAATCAGAGTAGATGGTTGCTGGCAGGCCGCGACGTGATGAAAAGCGACGCAGTGCAGCAATTGCCAATTTGCAACCTCTCCCTTTCCAGGTTTTCAGTGCGATCGGCCCAGCGTAGTCGACTCCTGTGACAGCAAATGCATGTGAGGGTGTGACTCTTGAAAGAGGTAGTTGGCTCATCATTCGATGGGCACGGATCCCCCTTTGTCGAACACACACAACACAATGCAAGATAAGCCATTTCACAGAGCCTCTACCACCGATTATCCAGTACGCTTGCCTTGTATATGCAAGCGTCAGTTGAGTTCCTCCATGGAGTGTTCTCTTGTGAGCATCATCCACAATAAGCATCGTCAATTGTGATTTTCGTGGCAGGATTGCAGGGTGCTTACTCTCTTCAGAGAGTGCAGAATTCTTGAGTCGTCCTCCGACTTTCATGGTTCCTTCGACATCAATGAATGCTGTGAGTCTACTGAGAACATGGTGTGGTGGCAATGATCCTGTTCTCATGATATTCAATTCAATTGAGAAAAATATTTCTTGTGTGGCCTTAATCCAGAAGAGCTTGGCCTTGAGCATATCAGTTGAAGGCACACAATTTATCGAAGGTTGAAATGGCAACTTTCTCGAGCAATACAGCACTCTAAAACAAAAGTCAGTGAGTCGAAACAGTTTATGTAAAGAATTTGGGTGATTAATAAGGTCCCAATGATACTCAAGTTTGGCAGATGATGACAGCAGTGCAACCCCTGGACGAGCTTCGATTTCACATGAGAGATTAGTGAATTGGGGTTGAGACGGCCAAGCATTTTCAGGTTGTGAAATCCAGGATGGTCCAGACTACCACAACTTGTGATTTTAAAATTGCATCGAAGAAATACCACGGGATGCACAATCAGCAGGATTTGCAGTGCCAGGTACATGTCCCCAAACAGCAGTGGGCATCAGGTCATTGATCATTGACACTCGATTTCTGACGTATTCTTTCCATCGAGCTGGGTGTGCCTTCACCCATGTCAATGTGACAGTTGAGTCTATCCACAGATGAATTTGGCCAATGTCTAATGTAATTACCTTTTGTACATGAGCCACCAGTTTTGATTACAAAAGAGCTGCAGATAATTCAAGGCGAGGTATTATCTGTTTTTTGAGAAGAGCTACTTTTATTTTCGAGCACACAGTTCTTCTTGGACCCAGAATTTTTTTGTTTTGCTAAACAAAAAAAGCAATTAACAAGTGATGAAAACGACGGTGAAGATACGCTGATGTGAGTGTTTCTGGTGATGGAACGTGAAAGAAGCGTGGCTTCGCATCACTATACGGCGTGACTACTCGAGCTGGTTCCAAGATCGTTGATATTGCTGCATTGGTCGCTACTTGCATTTTTGATGAAGCAAAATCAGCTCTATTATTGATTATGCACGGTAGAGATTTGAAACTTGGTCTGAATTTCCACGAATATGCCCAAAACGCTGACGAAAACCGTATCTGTGCTGCCGAGAAAAAAATCTGCAAGCGAGACTCATGAAGTTAGAATTCGTCATGGACAAGAACAAAAGGATGCCCTGGACATTGCAGCTGCAGCAGGTTCTTGACTTCATGGCCGAGGAATCGACGATTCAATGTAAGTTAGAAAAAAAAAAAATTTTCCCTGTTTTATTGTCATTCAAAACTTTAAACGCGTTTTTCTCAAAACTGTGTTTCCAAAGACGGTTGTCAAGATTTCTCAAGAACTACTCAACTGATCTTGAAGAAATTTCAGACAGGTCTCCGAGATACAATTTACAAGGACTTGGTCCTTTACAACTATTTGAAAAAAAAAAAAAATGTCGCGAAATTTTAGCTAAATTTTTCATTTTTTCGTAAAAACCTCGGCCAAAAATCCAATTTCAATTTCTTTCTTTTCCCTCCGTCCAAGTTCTAGTTAAGAGTCTCGAGTAAAACACGTTTTTTTTTTCTTTTTTCACTTCAGATGATCCTGCTAGGAGTTCTGCTGTCGACGCGGACGCACCTTTTTCCGAGGTCTCGCCGGAAATGACGTCACAATGGCAGAGTTTTCAATATTTTTATTCAAAAATTTCAGCAATCCGTTATTAAATATGTATCTTTGAGACAGTAAAAAGTTTGAATTAAATATTTCATTGTTTATATCAAAAAAAAAATTATTAGGAATATCGTTTTTTCCCGGGGAAACTCATGTAACCCCTTAATATTGCACGTCATAAGTACACTTCTTCAGAGTGAGTGCCAACCCATACAAATTTCTTTACAGGACCTGCAGGTTGCGGCAAAATATTAGTCATCAAATTACTCATTGAAATTTACAACTGATTTACCGATACCGACGGATATTGTGATGCATATCTAACATGCGCCTCTACGGGCAGGGCAGGCGTGGCAATTGATGACCTGATTATCCACACTGCATTGGAAATTTCCGTCGGCGAAAATTAACCGCTCTCTAATGAAGTTGTTTAACAATTTCGAACGTTGTTCAAGTAGGTACGTTGTATGATCATCGATGAAATTGGCATGATGTCAGCGGTACTTTTACATCAAGTCGATGCCAGATTGAAGCAGATAACAGGAGATTATGATCGAGCCTTCAGTGAAAAAGACATTTATTCAATTGATGATTTATGACAGCTGTCGCTAGTCCGTGCCCAAAAAACTCTTACTCATATCTATTTAACTGAAAATAGTGTTCACAATTTTGAATACGTCTACACGTGTCGAGATATGTAGCACAACTGAAAAAAAACAGAGGAGGAAGAAACAGCTGAGCCTTCAAGGGCAAATGATAATAATAAAAGTAATAGCGGGCAGATGTTCGCTTGTCCCCAAACGGTAACTTGGACCTTTTCTACCTGCTTAGGATTTTTGTAAATGTACAGTCGCGTCAGAAATTATTGTAAAGAACAATAATATTTTTTGTTGTATAGAAATGAGGAGGGTCATTCTTAGATAATTAATAATGTAGTAATGTGAAGAAAAATATTGGAATCGATTTATGAAAATAAAAAAGTAAGGCAGGCGTTTCATAGTTGCCGGATTATTGTGATTAGTAAGAACCTGGTCGACTTTGAAGCGCTCTAGAATGCTCATAAATTTCTCAAATCCAAAAAAATTATAGGTAAAAACGTTGGTTGAAAAGTGCTCTAAAAGATTGGTCGGAGGTCATTTGGTCGTGAAATGAAAAATAAAGAAGTTATGTAACGAAAAAAAAAAAATTTGTTTGGGGATTTTCTCATATTTTTGATAATAACTTTGTTATTTGTCATTTTATTGGAAAAAGTTAAATAGACAAAATTGTAGACAAAGCGATTTGCTACAAATTATGTCCACACAAAATTTTTGTGGGATGTATAATTCGCGAGATATAGTGAGAAAGGCATTTGTATCCCTTGTTCTAATATAGCGGCTGCGGGACAAGGGTTGCAACTTCACAAACTTGGAGTTAAGCTCCTACTGACTCCCCCCCCCCCCCCCCCCCCCCCCACATCCCAACAATGAAATTGCGTTCTCTAAAAAACGCAAGGTTCAATGTAACTTTTCAATGGACTATCGGCAACGGTGGGAAATTGGAACCTGACGAGCAGAGATTAATCTAGTCTAGATTTTTCACGAAAGAACAGGAAGATAATTTTTGTCCGCATGGTGTGAGACTCTTTTCGACGAGTCACGACGTAAACAAACATAATCCAGATGTGCTCAACAGGGCAGAAGATAGAATAGTTTCCACTGCCAATGACACGTTCGCCGGATACCACAGTGCAGGACAATCAACGTTTGTTCGGTAAAAACTTCATAAAATGAAGTCACTCCTCACGGGTGGCTTGTCATACGAACTGACTCTAGTGATTGAGATGCCATACATTCTTACAACAAATGTAGATGTAGCAGATTGATTATCTAATGGAACTTACGGTTGTTGCAGACTCGTCGAGAAATACGAAGCTGTCACTCTAGAAGAGAATTCAAACATTGGAGATGTAAAATGACTTTGGCTAAAATTCGCTAGTAGTTCTAGAATTGGTCAGAAGGCGAGAAAACTGGCTCCAAAATATATGCGAAACAAAAACATATCGAGGGACTGAGTACCCATTGGTCGATGCAACGCCTCTATTTATATCAACAATGATCAAACTATTTCTGCGAAAAGAAGTCACTTTCCACTCACGCCTGCTTGTGCCATGACTTTCCACAAATCACAGGGTGGAACATTCGATCGTATTGTTTATTCTTATGGAAAATCTCATCAACAACAGCTCGTCTACGTCACATTGTCACGAGTCCCAAGACTTGAGAGGCTTTCTATAGTATCACCTACTCAAGACTAAGTATTCTACCATGGGGACAAAAATTCTGCTGCTACAGCTACGCTGCGAGCTGAACTCGAGCGCTTGACTATTAATCCACTCCACACGTACCAGCAAGATTCATTGGACTTCATTCAGGATAAATTTTCAATCCTTACGTTCAATTGAACAATAATCTGAGGATTGTATGCCTAACTACAGGTGAAAATGTCTCTTTATAGTCCACTCTACGTTTTTGGGAGAAGCCTTCAGCCACAAGCCTCTCACAATAACGCACTTCACCATCACCTTCATATTTTTTTCTCGAGGAACCATTTGCACTGAACTATCGTAGCACTTTCAGGAACATTAGGAACATCCACAGGCTCCCATGCATCGTTGTCATCAAAACTTTTTAATTCTTCATGCACTGCCCCCAACCACTGTTGACGTTCCGAACCCTTCAGTGCCTCTTCCAGTGTTAAATCACCAACCTCAAAGGAATCGATATTTTCTTTACTAAAACAAGAATTAGTAAATCCAAATCTTTCCGGTGGTTTTCTCTGCCTTCTCGGATAACATTCAATGACAGTATTCTGTGTAATGTCATTGTTGAGTTTTTCATCTGTGTACGGCCTACATGCACTGTTAGATGTTAAACCACTCTCACCAGGTTGTGACAATTCTTCATTATCCCCCACTGAATCTGAAAGTTCACCAGAAGTTAGTGTTGTTCTATCTACCTCTACTGTAGCTTCTTCATTTGAACCCATATTTTCAACTATAACTACATCTCGACTAGATGTCACCTCTCTTTTTCTGGGATTATAAATGCGGTACCCTTTCACATCTTTTGCATAACCAACTAAAATACATTTTTCCGCTTTTTTGTCCCATTTTGATCTTTTTTCCTTTGGCACATGCATCATGACAGTACTTCCGAAAATTCTTGAATGATTCACATCTGGTTTTCGTCCATTCCAAACTTCAAAGGGAGTTTTACCATTCAATTTCGATGGAATTATTCAATCTTGCAAGTAAACAGCTGTATTACAGGCTTCTGCCCAGAAGCATTTCTGAAGTCCTGCATCAAATGGTAGGCATCTTGCTTTCTCAATAACAGTTCTATTGAAACGTTCAGCTAACCCATTTTGCTCTGGGGTATAAGAATTTGATCTTTGATGAATGATTTCTTCTTCATTCAAAAAATCATCAAATTCCTTATTACAAAACTCTTTCCCATTATCACTGCGAATAATTTCTATTTTATAGTCCAATTAATTTTCCACACATGCCTTATATGAACGAAAACATTTCAAGGCATCCCCTTTTTGTTTTAGAAAATAAATATGAACTATGTGACTGAAATCATCAACAAATATCTTAAAATATTTAGACCCACCTATTGAAGATGTTCTCATAGACCCACATAGGTCTGTGTGGACTATCTGTAGTTCTGAATCACTGTTAGTGGTACTTGGAGAAAAAGGCAAACGAGTTTGTTTCTCTTCACAGCACGTTTCACAGTTATGTTTTGACATGAATGTTTTGTCTATTAATTTTAGGCCCTTCACAACATCCTGCATTTTATCCAAATATTGACCACTCACATGCCTAAGTCTGCGATGCCAAACTTCTCCTGACACCATAGCTGTTGCTGGAAAACTCTCTGGAATGTTCAATTTATAAACTTCGTTCTTCAGAATCGCTGTTCCTATCACATTTCCCATTTTATTTTGTATTTGACATCCTTCATCTGAAAAAATGACTTTGTTTCCTTTCTTGATCAGTTGACTCACGGATAAAAGATTTGTTGTTAAACTAGGAATGTACAACACATCTTCGACGACAACTTCATATTCGCATTTATCTGTCAATGTTCTGATTTCAACATCTCCTTTACTTTCCACTAGCATTTTCTCTTGATTGGCAATCACAATTTCTCTGATGCAATGGTCATAACACACGTTCTTCAACCTATACTTATTCGGTGTTAAATGAGCACTTGCACCAGAGTCAATATACCACAGTCAATTCATCTCTCCCAAAATTTCCATTCAGAAAAGCGGCACTGAATGCATTAATTTGTTTACTTTTAATCATGTTTCTTGCTGATTGATCTGTACATTGGTTGCGGTCATGTCCTATCTGATTGCATTTGTAGCATTTTATTTGTTCATTTCTTTGCTTTGACTTATCTGACATCTGTCTTCTGTTTCCTGTCAACCCAGTGTTACCGGCCTTATTGTTCTTGAAACTGGCGAATGCGCCACTGGCGGCGCCTGCGTCTTCCTTCATATCTAAGAGTTTGGTTTTAATGGCATCGGCGGTTATTGCTATGCCTGAATGCTCCACCGCCATTATCATCGGCTTATATGAATCATTCAATCCAGCTAATAGGAGCGACTCAACCCACTCATCATTAATATTGAAGCCGGTTCCACTCAATTTTTGACTCGTATCTATTATTTGGGTTACATATAACGTCATGGAAGAACTATTCTCGAGTCTTATTGAAATGAGATTTCTGAGTAAACTAATTCTTCTAGTAAAGCCTGAATCATCAAATAACTGCTTCAGCTTACTCCACAGTTCCCCAGTAGTCCTGACATCTTCAACACGAACATATAACGACGAGTCTATAGTTAATATTGACTTTGCTTTGGTTTTCGCGTTATCTGCGGCTTCTACTTCTGCGACTCCTGGTTCTCGCTTAAAGACTGCCAGAATTCTCTCCAGGATCAAAAAATTCTCCGCTGCGAAACTCCATTCACTGTAGTTTTCACGCCCTTCCAATTTCGGCACACTCACGACGTAATTGTGAGACATTTTTATATATTAATCACAGCGCGTCCTCTCGATCTGCGAAAATTTAGCAATATGTCACGAGAGAAAAAAAAACTGGGCCCATAACCTATCAAATCAAACTACTCTGCTGAGATTCAACTAAAAACTTCTTCGTTCAAATTGAAAGAAAGATGATTAATTAGCTGATCAGTATGGTTACATGGATGGCGTCACTGATACACCATTGAAACTTATAATTTTAGATATATAACTTAACAAATTTTCAAAGTCTCAGGGCTCATCAAAAAGATTTCGACGACGTTATTTCACAAAATTGTACGTTACTCATGTTGGCAGAGACATGGTTAGATAATGATGGACGTATTTCGGTACCGAACTTTGATTGCTGCATACAGTTTAAGCGGCCAGGCAAAAAAGCAACTGATGTAGCAATCTATCGCAAACAGAACAACTCACATGTTGTGATTTCTCATATGGACATCACTGATCGTCAAACAAGTGGACTGGCTGGGTACTGTTACTCAAGATATTGAGGACATATGTGCGGCAGAATGCTTATTTGGAAATAGACACACAGTGATTTCGGTAGGAGTCTACATTTCTTCAAATCAATCAATTCAAAAAATGATAGATTCTTGGCATTTTGTACTTTTACCATATACCGAAGGTGTTTCCGCTTTTTCAAAAAGAAAAAAACTATTGCTCTCTTCTCATGATTTTGAGTGGTGATTTTGATGTAAACCAGTTCACCAGAAGCTGAGCCGCTCATAGGTTTGTTAGATGATGAATTCAAGCTCGAAATAGACACAGATCGTAATGTTTCGACAACTAACAGTGGTACTGTTATTGACGCAGTTTTCCAACGGTTTTTGAATACTTTGAAATCACAAGATGTCTTATATTTCAGTTATCATAAGCCTATTGTCTCCGCTCTCCCCTAATTGAACAAAAATAACTGTCTTTAATAAAAAATTGCATTACTCCTAGTGTTTATCAAATGCAATACAATTTTCATTGAAAAGAAGCATTCTTCGATACGGAAAATTCCAAATAATACCTGAATCTGATGTTGATGTTGCTTATTACCAAGGTAAGATGTCAGATGCTACACATCATATGCGACTACTGTAAGACTCGCTCAATTTTTCTTGTTATTCCACAGTTGACTACACCAAGTACAATTCAATTATGTATTCGTCTATTTAGTGAATCTTCATAGTTGTAACATTTATGACATTGATCATTGAAATTCCCTCAGTAATCGATACTCCGAAAATGTAGGATCTTGGAAAATTACATTTGTTGCTATCTGTGATAAATAGCAAGAGTCAGTTCTCTAGAAGTACGACTGGTAGGGTTAAGGCAGCTGTCTGCCTACCTATCCGTCTAGTTTTATGAAGAACTGTAGAAGCATAGTCACCCTTAGGAAAGGAACGTTCGAGTTCCTTACGTCTCTGACTACCTCACATTGCTTATACACGCGCTACTAAACAAAAAGAGTGTTGGGGTTTCTTTCTCGATAGGAATACTATAACTGATTGGAAACCTTTTCATTCGAAATAATTTCATACATTTTACATCTTATCATCCATTAATTCAATCTTGAACGAAAAAAAGGAAAAAATGTAATTTTCGAAGATCCTAGATTTTTCAAGCATCAATTACTGGAAAAATTCCAATCAGCAACAACATAAATGTTACAACTGTAATTGATGTGGTCAACTGTGAAACAACAAGAGAAGAAGCTGAAAAAAAAATAACGAATGGATGTTTTTCATTTAATCTGAAATTTCTGTCGTTCATTTGACTTTATGGAACACCAATTAATCCACAATTAATTGATTATGAGAATTTTATATGTTTTTTTTTCTGTTGTCTTACATTTACTTGAGCTACACTGGACCACGTGTCTAGTTCAGACGTTTGAGTAATGAACATGAATATTTATCATCGCTTTCTGTCCCTTTCTCACTCTATTCCTTTCTTTCTCATGAAAATGAATATAATACGAAATCATATTACATCCCAGACGTGACAGAAAGATAATTGGTGACATTCCACTTCATTTTTTCTTTTCTCAAAATTCATTACTACATGATCAACAGCGTGCATTAACATAATGTTAAGAATTGAATATTCTTCATTGAATACTGCTCTTTTTTGATGGATTATCATGAGTTTATCTACATATCCATAGTTGAAACCAAGATTTTTAACATCATCGAACGATTTCAATTTAAGAAGATGTCAATGAAAATTATGTAATCAAGATAGAAATTATTGTTATTTCTCTTCATCACAATATAATGTGTAATCAATATGATATTCGAATCGAATCAGTTTTGAGAATTGAAGCTTTCGAGTTGAGAAAGTTGAGAAAAAACATAAAAAAATAATTCAACCGATTCTAAATAATGAAAAATCCATCGTTTTCAATAGGTATAACATTTACCATGAGAAGTAGCATTTGCTATTGTGATATGTTATTTCAAATCAATTAAGAATATGAAAAAAAATATAGTTTTGGGTAGAAATTTGCCACACACATTGAATAGCAACGTAATTCAAAATGATGTTCAAATAGTTAAAGTACTGTTGTCAATTCACGAATGCACATACTATAATTTTGGATACAAAGCCACGATAAACTATTGTTTTCCAACTTCCCGCTGAGAGTATTGTAAACCTCCGAAAATTTTAAAAGTTATTAGTTTCGGACTGATTTCCAAAAATCGAGTTTTTATCAATTCTCGACGTTTTGAGGTCTGAAGAAGACATTTCGACTATTTTCAGATGGACATACAGCCGTGTGTGTGTGTGTGTGTGTGTGTGTGTGTAAACAAAATTTTGTCGTACGACATCTCCAGAACAAATCGATTGATCAAAAAGTTTAGACGGCGATCGAAAGAGTATTTTGAGACTTAGATCTGATTAAATTTCGTATTGATCGGTCGAGTAGTTCCAAACTAGTGCGAGAAATAAAAATTTCAGTGAATTTGCTTTTGACGTTTTCGTCTCATACTTTAAAAACCGATCGACTGATTTACCTCAAAATTGAATCATACTCAAGTCCTAATCTGCCTTCTCAATTACAGCAAAACACAATCGAATTGGTTATACAGTTCGAAAGTTATTGTACGACATGTATGTAGTGTTGGAATAGGAGAGGATCATTTTACAACGTCATGGATTGAATGCATGAGAAGAACGGACGGCTCTCTTTGTGGCGATCCACACTATGTCAAGGAGTAGTCATTCTTATCCTTGCCTGATGAGGTCCTAATGAGAGTCGCTATAATAAGTCGATAATGATACATCAATATTGAATCATTCAAGTAATCCAATAATGAGGCTTTGATTTGGAAATCATTTAAGTAATCCTTCAACGATGTTTTTACGATGGAGTATAGACAATGATCTTTGGCTACATATTAAACTATTATGGTAATGACTGAGCAATGTACCCTTATATTCAACAGTAAATTATCACGATATTCAACCAGAGATCAATGTGAAAAATAGTGTACCCTTCACAAATAGATATTTGTAATATCAATCATACATAAAAAAAGCACAATCTGTACTTTCTCCTTACTGTTATAAATTGCAATTATCAATAAGAAGACAATAACTTGCATTATGACTCATGATTTCATAATTGGAAAAATATTACTATGTCGAGGGTCATATTTGCCTGATTCGTTTTTTGGACTTAGGGTTGCGCTTTGCATTGACAAAATTTTGTAGCTATCCTGGATTCATTTTCTATCATATTCCCGTACATATAACAATGAATACCATTCTATATTATAATCGATGAATCTATCCGCTCCATCACAGTGTGTGCGGTAAATTTTGGATTCGCATTAATATAAAAACGGCAAGTCAGATCAACTTGAAATTTTGCATTTAAGACTTCTGTGTCGTAACGAAGAGCGATCGGAATTTGGTGGTGATAGGCAAACCGGTAGTGGTAGTTCACTAGAAGACTTAAACAAAGTTTGATTTTTTTCTCGCAAAGTATTAATATTACAGAATTTTTTTTTATATAAAATATGGAAGGCGTTCAATTTTTCAACCTACTCTCTCATATCGACGACGATTTGTCTGAAAATCGCGAATCTTGCTATCTTCCTGGATATTGAGTCTGCTATCGACGATGTTGATATAAACATATCACTTGACCAGCTTTCCAGTGTTGGATGTCCTATTTCTCTACTTGATTTGTCAGACATCCTACGTATCAAAAACGGGTTACATCTTCACGTGATTCTTCACCCAAGTATATTTACAAAGAAGTTTCACAAAGTAGCCCTCCTCCCCTCCCCCCTCCTTCCACCTTCCTATTCAGTATTCATGTAGCTGACATCACCAGGAATATACCTGCTGATGTTATTTCTTTCCAGTATGCTGATGACACTGACGCTATCACTAGTTTTCCAGATTCTGATATTGGCCCGAGTACCATGACCAGAGCTCGTCTACCTATGAACCAATTCAATGCAATCTCTCAGTGCAGTTTTTCTATGCTTGGACAATTTTCACAACCACCTAAGTAGCATTGGGATAATGGAAGCTCACACACAAATATATTTAAACAATCAGTACAATGGCTCATAGGTTTTCCAGCATTTTCAGTCAATGAATAACAATCAGCCCCTAAATATGAAACGGTACTATTGATACAGAACGTGTGAAATAGATTCAATACGAGGAACCAAGAAATAATGCAAACTACTTTGTTTGTCAAAATTGTGATCCTGATCATGAAACTGATAAAGATGATCCTATAATACACATCATATACAAGTCTGATATTACTCGTAATATTGACATTCGTATTTCAGATGATGAATGAGTTTATTAATTGATGATCTGAAAAACTTTCGATGGACCCATTGGGTGAGGAAAAAAGTTGTAAATGATCAAATCGACAGATTATGCTTATATCTGTACTTTTTTCGAATTTCTTTCAGTAAATCATATTTTTTGGATAGTCGAATAGTGGTACTCTGTCAGTTCATGAAATTTATTTTATTTCGATCCATACATATTAAAAAACATGATATATCGAATGTCGTTGTTTCGTAAAATAGACCAGTCTCCACAGTCAGGGCTAAAACTTTCCAGTGGCAACAACTCGACAAATTATGAAATTTCATATGAACTGATCATTACAATCAGACAATCGGGAAAATAAACCACAAAAATGATATATAATTGCTGCCAACGCACAAGATTAATATTGATTCATGTAGTCGTTCATTATCCACACCATTGTTGAATTTTGTTTCAGTATATATGTAAAGAAAACCTCTCCTCTCGAATACTACTGGATATCTATAGTTCTGGGTTTTCTCAAGTTTGAATGTGCCGCGCTATTGTTTTAAATTCTACAGATTAGACACGCACGGTTGATGGTCGCGACATTGACACGTAGAGGATATATAGATGACGTTAAATGAGACTGTGATAAATAGGTTATGATAAAAGAGACTGTAAAATATTGTTCTTTAAGATTTTGTTTTTTTATAAAGCCACAATAAACGAAATAAGGGCTTTAAATGTTGTTTCTTTTGTTTTCACAGGTGAGGGAAACTTCTATCCGTTAAAATGTAAAAAGTTAGTTGTTGTGATTAAAACTTTTGTTTTCACAGAAACGTAATTGAGCATTTATTCGATATATCCCACACCAAGAACCTGGAAGATTTATAAATAACATTATAAAACAACATTTTACGCGAAGAAAAAAAAAAATAATAAATAAAAATAAGAATAAAATAAAATGATGGATGCACTGAGGTTTGATTTTACTATGAAACCGACAGCAGATGGAAAATCAAATATCATATGTATAACCTCCATAGCTACATCTGATGGACAGACCTATGGAGAACCAACCGAATATCAACCTGCATATCTACATCAAGTAATTACAAATACACAAATTACTAAATGACACCAAACAAGGAAAATATGGATGACTTTGACGGATCAAATATGAAAAGTATATTTAGATGAAGAACAGAATTTGCAATTTAATGATTTTTACCTAGAAGAAATTGAGGAGAAACCAAGTAATGTAGAACCAATACCTAGCAGTTCGAACCAAACACTGGAAAAATTATTAGAGAAACTACTAGAAGAAGAAGAAAAGAAATCGGAAACTCGAAATTTGGGAAAAATCGCGAAGGATTTCATGATTGAAAAGTTTACAGGAAAAGATTCAAATGCTTACCAGTGGATTAACGATTTTAATAGAGAGCGTGAACGGTTCCAAATAAAAGATGACAAAAAGAAAATAGAGATCTTGAAAAATTTTATAGAGCACTCCAGTGTAGATTGGTACAGCTGCATGCTTGTCAAACATACGGTAGAATCAGAATGGGACAAATGGGAAAAAAATTTTTGCGAAACTTTTGCAAATAAAGGTTGGTCGCCTGTAGGATATGCTCTTGCGTTCAAATATCAAGCAGGATCACTACTTGATTATGCTTTAAAAAAAAAAGAATAGATGTTGGGCGTAAGGAAAACAATTGACACTAGAACGCTTATTGATCCTTATAACTTTTGGTTTACCCAATTATGTGGCTGATAAAATTGACAGAGAAGTTTTACAAGAAACGGAAGATCTCTACAATGAAATAGAAAGATTGGAACACCTAGTTGTAAAAAATCAATATGAAAAGAAAAAATATACAATTACAGACACTAAACAAAAAAATAGTGAAGATGAACAACCATGCCGAATTTGTATAAATGAAAAAAAAGGGAGACGGTTCCACCCAGAAGAAAATTGCTGGTTCAAAGGAAAAAGTGAAAGACCAATTGTGAAAACTGTAAATAACTCAGAATTGGAAATTGAACTAGATAACAAGAATCCAAAAAACTAGAAGTATCACCATTAATAAAAGTAGAGTTGCTGATAAATGAAACTTTAAAAATATCTGGAATTTATGATTCAGGTTTAAACTTCTCATTAATTAATGCAAAATTATTGAAGATACAACAAAAAAAAGATACGAACAATGCACAAAAAGTAAACTTGGAAACTATTAATGGTGGGAAAAAAACAGAAGGTATGGTATGATTAAAAATAAAAATCTACGACATTGAGAGCATTATGGACATTTTTGTGATAGACAATAAAAATTTAAATTACGATCTTCTAATTGTATCAGGTGACAAGAATAAAAACGAAATATTAAAAGACTCGGAGATGTTAAAAGAAGAAATAGAATCTACAAATAAATATGGAATAAATTTCAATGAAAGTATAAATTCAGAGAAATTTGAAATATCAGTAAATCATCTGGATGCATACCAACAATCAGAAATTAATAAGTTGATAAAAGATTACAAACCAGTCTTCGCAAAAGACAAATATGACAGAGGTACCGTACGAGACTATGAAGCACACATTGACTTGATGGTGGATAAATATTGTTCGAAACGACCGTATAGATGCACGACTGAATATAGAAGAGAAATAGAACACCAGATATCAAAACTACTAGAAGGAAAATTGATTGAAGAATCTTACAGCCCATTCGCTGCTCCAGTAACACTCGCATATAAAAAAGAAGAAGAAAAAAGAACTAGGTTATGTATAGATTTCAGAGAACTGAACAAAATTGTAGTCCCTCAGTCACAACCTTTTCCCCTTATTGTAAATTTAATGGTAAAGACTGTAAACTGTAAATATTTCACCACTTTAGATATAAATTCTGCATTCTGGTCAATTCCTTTGAAAATTCAGGATAGATACAAAACTGCATTTGTAACACAAGAAGGCCATTTCCAATGAACATGTCTCCCCTTTGGATTAAAAACTGCTCCGGCTATCTTCCAAAGAATATTGAGTACATCATAAGAAAATACAAACTGTCAGATTTTGTAGTAAATTTTATAGATGACATCTTAATTTTCTCGAGAAGTTTTGAAGAACACATAATACACCTATCAAGACTATTGGAGACCATACTTACTGAAAGATTTAGACTAAAGTTTTCCAAATGTATTTTTGCAAATAATTATGCCAAATATTTAGGCAATATAATAGAGAATAATTCAATTAGGTCATTGAAAGATTATTTGACTGCTGTCAAAAACTTTCCAATACTGCAAACAAAAAAAGAATGTACGACAGTTTCTAGGAAAAGTGAACTTTCATCATAAGTTCGTACCACATAGTTCAATTGTCCTGGACCTGTTACACAATTCACTACGGAAAGATGTAAAATTCATATGGTCAACGGAATGTCAAGAATCATTAGGAAAAATTAAAGAATGGTTATGTTCAGAACCAATTCTGAAAATTTTTGACCCTGAACTACCAATCAATATTTATACGGATGCAAGCATAAAAGGAGTAGGAGCGGTACTGAAACAAGAAGATAAAAATGGAGAAAGTAAACCGATTGCCTACTTTTCAAAAAAACTGAACGACACTCAAAAAAAGAAAAAGGCAATATACCTAGAATGTCTGGCAATTAAGGGAGCCGTGAAATATTGGCAACACTTGCTAATAGGAAAATAATTTACGGCTTACTCAGATCATAAACCTTCAGATAATTTGAACATCAGGACTAGAACTGATGAGAAACTTGGTGATTCAACATATTATTTATCCCAATATAATTTTAAAATTAAGTACAACCCAGGGAAAACAAACCAAGAAGCAGACTGCTTAAGCCGAAATCCAGTCTTAGACCCATATGAAAATAATGACGACGTTTTAAAAGTAGTAAATTTAATAAACCTAGAAGATATAAAGAAAGATCAAAATACAAATCAAGACTTACGAAATGGCAGAAACAAATTTATACGGGAGAATGAAATCTATTATAAAAATAATAAAAGAGAAAAAAAAATTATACTTACAGAAGAACTTGGCAAAACTTTAATCAAAGATGTACACAACACTTACTGTCATCTTGGAACAACACAAATGACAAGTAAGATAAAACCTTTCTACACAGTGAAGAATCTCATTGCAAACATTAAACAAATTTGTAGTGAGTGTGAAATCTGCATAAAGAACAAATCAAGAAGAAAGTCAAAATATGGGCTGATGTCACATTAAGGTCCAGCTACACGTCCTTTTGAAATCGTATCTATTGACACTATTGGTGGCTTTAGAGGATTACGGTCAACAAAGAGATACCTTCACCTTATGGTGGATCACTTCACCAGATATGCTCATATTCTCACTTCAAGAAATCAGAGTTCCAGTGATTTTATTGAACTTGTGGAAAAAGTGACACAGAGCTACAATATTGATATACTACTAACGGACCGATACCCTGGCATAAATTCAGAAGAATTTGAAGAATATCTCAAGAATCATAATATAAGAATGGTTTTCACTACTGTAGATACACCATATTCAAATGGACTCAATGAAAGGCTTAACCAAACCTTGATTAATGAGATAAGATGCAAAATAAATGAGAGAGAAAATGAAATAGCATGGACAACAATAGCTTGCAAATGTGTAGAGAAGTATAATGAAACAGAACACACAGTAACAAAGTTTGCACCAAAATACCTTTTGGAGGGTGAAAATGTGAATATCCTACCACCTGAATTGAAATCAAGATGTACAAGAAAAGACCTAAAAAGAGATAGAAGACTAGCCTTCAAAAACACAATAGTATCTCACAACTATAATAAGAAAATTTTCGACCTGCACAGAAAAAAAGATAAATTAAGAGTAGAAGACGGAGTCAACGTGGAAAATGGAAGTCGACTGAATGAAAAGAAACTGGACGAATTGAGGATTGGACCTTACAAAATTCTGAGAAAGATTTCTGATACAATCTATGAAGTTGATACCGGACACAGAGAAACGGAATCAAATCTCTACCATATTACCTAACTTTCTCCTATGGAAAATTAATATAAACAATCACATATGTCATCACATGCAAGTGTTTTTCTTTCGGATGGGGGGAGGGGGGGGGGGGGGGGAGATGTGGAGGAAACCTCTCCTCTCGAATGCAACTGAATATCTGTACTGCCCTCCTGAGCCAAAATGGCGTATCTCAAATTTCACTAAATTTCTTATTCTTTCATATGAAGACACTTTGAGTTGTATTTAATCCATTGCCTTAGCGAAATAGATGTATCTCGTGCGTATTGTGCAGCTAAAGTGCTAGAAATATAAGACGTATCTCAAAAATGAAACAAAAACCTAAGCAGTTTGGCCGTAACTCATATTTCTAAGCAAAACGGCCGCTTTTCAGAGATGCGTCTACTTCGCCTAGGATTTCTGGCAATTTACGATTTGACCTTCACAGAGATACGTCTACATCATTTAGTAGCTTCCCTGATTGATACCTCAATTTGCGGCAGTATCAGCGCTGTAAAGTTTGTTGTTTAGTCATCAACTGTCAAATGCAGTTTGAAAATTAATTTTTGTAGTAGTTAGATTGAAAAAAAGAGAAGAGAAAAGAGGTACACGTTTTTATATTGCCAGTAATATATTATAAGGTGAGTAAATACAAAATTCACCACCGAAAAAAAGAAAATTTAACATTTTATGTTGACTTTGAGTTCAACTTTTAGACATTGTATATTTCGGGGTTAGTTATGTTGGCTTTAAATAAGAAAACAAAGCAAGAGTCCTCCAAGAAACGTTTAAGCAACAAATATAAACGGGCACGTCATTCCGATGAAAAGTATGTCTCTTCCAATTTGGACGCAAGTTCTGAGGACAGTAGTGACATTTCCGATATTGACGAAACTGTTCAGAGCAATATTTCTACAAGTGATAGTGTTTTGCCATATGCAGTAACAAAGGGGGAATCTAATACAGAGAACACTCAAATAACAGAACCTAATTTTATTACGGTGAATGAAAACGTGGTTGTGAATAGTAATAATGTGTCGGAAATGGAGTCTTCAACTAATAACACTAGTGATACAGCACCCATAGAATTTTCTTCGGGTGCATTTGGTGACGGTGGTGATCGCAACAGCAATATTAATATTTTGGAGATAATTTCCTTCTCTAAGGAGCCGATAACACAGGGAACTTTAACAGGCGAAGGTTCATCTTCTCAGGTTGAAAAAACATGTGATTCTAATAATATAGATGATCAGATTCATGTCACTCGGAGCCATGTTATACCAAATATATTGGAAACTGATAAATCACTACTACAGGGTGAATCTGAGCCTACAGAGAACATTCAAATAACAATACCTGATGAAGTTAACGAGAACGATGTTGCCGACTGTGACAATGGGCAGAACATTAACTCTCCTACTAATAATTCTAGTGACGAATCGAATATTCAGTATACTAAAAAGGGGACTGTACAAAAAAGGCACAAGTATGAATTATCAGTGAGTGAAATAAAAAAGAGGAAATATGATACATTTGTGGAAAAACATGGTGTGAAGAACGGCTGTGAAGAGCAATGTCCTAAGTGGTGTACCCAAAATATATCTGAGGCCAGAAGAGAATTTCTTAATTCTGAGTTTTGGAAAATGACAGATGAAAAAGGAAGAAAGTCTTTCATATTGCATCACATATCATCAACTGCTGTGAAGCAAAGGACGACAGTTGTTGCTACTGATGTAGGCCAGGAGAGTTATCGAAGAAATAATTCATATAATTATATGGTCAAATATGAAAATGGCTCTTCACATAGTGTATGTAAAATTTTTTTTTTTAACAACCCTTGGTTCTAATAAAAATAATGACAAGGTTGTTCGTACAGCATTATTGAACGCGAAAAATTCCGTAGTGCCTGTGGCAGACATGAGATGTACAAAAGAGCCCCATAATAAAATAGACGATGAAGTAATTCGCCAGCACATTTCAACATTCAATCCAACATTTCGCATTACCGCAAGGAACATGCACCATGCCGCCTTTATCTGCCAAGTGATCTCTCATTCACCGCAATGCATGAAGACTTTCTTAACAAAAATCCCAATTTCAAATGTTCGTATGAAAGATACCGGGTAGTGGCAAAGAAAATGAATGTGTCACCTGCTAATCTTGGGCATGAAGAATGCGAGAGTTGCGAGGTGTTTAACCTACATAATAAAAGTCATACAAAGAACAATCTCGATAGAAATTGTGATGTTTGTATGACGTGGCGCAAACATATTGAGAGAGCAAACAAATCTCGAGCAAAATACAGAAAGGATGCCGCAAGAGATGAAGAAGTAGGCGAAATAGTGTATTGTGCAGATTTGGAAAAAGTTATAATGTTACCACGGCTTGAGATGTTTAAAAGTGCAATTTTTACGAATCGTTTAACAGTGTACAACAGAAGTTTTATTCCAGTTGGAAAGAAAAGAAACAGCAAGCCATTTGCAGCTCTCTGGCATGAAGCTTTATTCAAACGAAACAAAGAAGAGTTGATCAGTACATTTTACCAGTTCTTCATTAGCAAGAGAGACGTTTTAAAAATTACGTTATGGCTCGACAATTGCACAGCGCAAAACAAGAATTGGGCATTATTTTCATTTTTAATATATATTGTAAATTCCGATGAAATATGTGCCAATGAAATTGATATGAAATACTTTGTGCTGGGCCATACGTTTATGGCTGCCGACTCCTTTTATCACAGAGTGGAGGTTTCCATGAAAAAAATGGGCAACAAGCTTTATGATTTCTCAGATTTTGTACAAACCATAAAAGGAGCTGCTCATAAAACCGAGGTTCTGCCAATGGAGCTACAACATTTTTACATTTGAGAAGATTTTTCCTCACAATACAAATTAATTCGTACAGAGCCGAGACCATATTCACATGATATGGTTCAGGTAACCGTCCACAGGGGATCGTATAATATCACATATAAAAATAACTTTGATGGTCCATCATTTGATCTTAATTTTTCAACCTCCAAGATAACAAAAAACAGAAAACTACGGCCACCCAAAAAACAAACAAAAGTTCTTGGAATTTCTTCGCAGGAGAAAACCAATATAATAAAAAATTTGTCTGGAATTATGAAAAATCGGTTGCATTTCTGGAACACTCTTCCAGTTTCAGATGAGAACTGAACAAAATCTATGTTTTTCATTTGTATTCTACTTTTGGGTTTATTTCTATTATAAATATGTATTATTTTCTGAAAAATTCTTTTGATATCCCATAAATGTAACGTATTCTTCATGTATCACATTATTAATAAATCGTTTCTAGATAATTTTCAATTTATTATTCAATCTCCTATCCAAGTCCATGTGGTAAGAAACAGAATCGAACGTTATCTATTAATTAATCGTTAGCACAAAGAGACGTATCTCAAATTTTTGTTCACAATTCCTTAGTCAATTAGCCGTATCTCAGTTTAAAACTAAAATAGTAGTTTATGTAAGACAAGTTAATTACCATGTCATTGTCATCTCAATCTATATTGTATTTACCCAAAAAAAACCATAAAAAAGTTTGACTATGTAGGTACGGTTTTGAAATTCATTAAAATTCCTTATATCTCAAAACAAGAAAATTTGAGATACGCCTTTTTGGCTTAGGAGGGCAGTATAGGCATCGCGTCATTAAATATTTCAGAGCGTCCCCCCTCTCCTATAACATATATGCATGCGCATGCGTAAGTAAATACGCTCTCGCTTGTATAAGTGAAGACACATGCGCATGTATAAGCAAAATAACGCTACCAACACAAAATCACACAAGAGCCGTAGGCTGTGTAGATGTCATAGTAATATTACTAAATATACTCTTTATGCTCTCTAATAAGTATAGAGCCATCCCACAGCCATCTATTTGTGGCAAGCGATCGAGAACAGAGTGGGGAGACCTACGAAGTACTGCACAAAGAGGAAACTAAAAACATACAACTCTGTTCGAAATACTTTTTGAACTAAGTCCAATCGTCGAGAAAACAAGCTGTGTTATCATATGTATATTTATCTCGTTTATGTATTGAACTGCAAGTCTAACAAATTGTATTTTTTGAAAATCAAAATAACATGATATTATTGCATATGAAAATAATTGTGATAACAAATGTCGAGAAATGTAATTAATATGATGTGTAAATTGTAAAATGCTTTATAGCGGCCTTTTAATGCCTATTTGGATAGTTGGACAGTAAAATGTTGATTTTCTTCTTAAACGACTATATTATATCCCATCCACGACATGCCTTCGATCGGATTTGTCGTCAGGAGAAATTCGGACCCAAACACAACTTGTTTTACACGTATTCTGTGAGAGATTATCGATTCACAGTATTACCGGAAATAGGATTTCACAAGAAATAAATCAAATCCATGAGTTTTACGCAGCCGATGAGTCGAAGAAGACTTCGAGCCCAAACTCAAAGTATATTAGATATTCTTCGTAAAAACCGTTCCTATTTTCGATTAAAATAAAAACACGAGAGAAACCGTGACAGCCCCTTCAAGTCCACTGAAATACTTAATCGAATGAAAACAAGTGTTTAGAAAAAATATTCATCCTTTTTCGAGATATTGTGGATATAGTGATTTTCAAATGATGAACAATGCCAAGATAACCAGAGGTGCAATTGAGCTCAACGACAATAGAGGTATTCCGATCTGGATACTGAACAAAACAAAAATAAGAGTTTTTTCATTTTTTTTTCTTCATCTGTTTACACGGTTAACTGAACAGAAATGTGCAGGATATGTCTCCATTGAGAGCCTGGTATACAGGCTATACGTATAAGCGAGTTCATAATTCATATTTCCTTGAAACTTATATCTCTCTCCTATTTTTTCTTTGATTTTCAGTTACATCGAAATTCGACATGATTGCTACAAATTGATCAGAAATACATTGTGTCTGGGCTCGAACATACGTTTCATTAACTGGCGATACAAATATTCAGGTCGCCATTGTTTTTGTGACAAATATAATTTCCGGTGAAAATAAAAATCGACGATTCCTTACAACACCTCAAAAATACGTAGTTTCAGGTCTCAAATTCTTTGGGAAAGGAAGTCATTATAGAAATGAAAGATATTGATGTTTTGTTTAGCATCTCCCAAAAACGTTTTTCGTGTGATGACTGGGAGTATATTTCAACTCTTGTGATTATTCAAATAATGTGGATTATCATATTAACCAATTTGCATATCAATTCGCATCTTATTATTGAAATCATATAGATGTAGAAAGTTGGTTTCGACATCCCGGCACCTATTCTCTCTACAAACATTATTATAATGTGTAATGTTGCTCCTATGGTTTTCAAATCTAAATAATATGAACGAATTATTATCTCATTTACAATATTCCTCTTCTCACCATGGGGATTACAGGGAAAATTGAATTGTTTTACAACCGAAAAATATTACCAAAAGGGAAAACTGGGATGCCACTTGATTTATGCTAAAATCAAGAAAATAATTATAATCTGAAAATGAGCTGAAACAGAAAATCACAAACAAAAAATAATATACAGGGGTAATGGATTCCATTAGGTCGTGAATTATGATTGAATCTACACTAGAAATGAATGTGTCACATCAATACCAGTTTTCTTTACAATATGAATTGAATTGAATTTTATTCGTTATTTATTGAAATTTAATTTGTACTCAAAATAATGTAATTATTTCACAATATTGTTCCCAATTATTTGGTATTATTGAATACGAATTTTATGAACTTATTTCGAAATTCATTCATTAATCGATAGATCTTTTTATTTGTTTCATTAATTATAATTTTCTCTTTCTCTCATTAATTTTCCTATATTTTCTCCCTACGAATTGTTATATTCATTCATTTTCTTATTTCTCTATATTCTAACTTCATTAATTCTTTGGCATTAATCAATCAATTCCCTTTACCACAATCATTAATTCAACGTTTATCAATATTTGGTTTTATTTTATAAATTCTTTTTCATTCATCAATTGATATTTTTATTTATCGATCAATATCCTTCTCAAAAATCAATAATTCATTATTTATTTATTAATTGATAATTCCTCTCATTTCTTCATTTAAGAAATTATCAATATATACTTATATTTATTTAATAATGAATATTCTTACTTCCAATTCTCTTCGATAGTAATCAATAATTTAATTATTATCAATATTCTGTTTCATTTTATTTTTTAAGAATCGCTATTTTATCATTTATTCATTCATACCGTAAAGTGGGTGGAGTGAAGGAAAAATATTTAGAAAATGAAAATAAGGGGATTATTAACCGGTACAATGAGACAATGGGTGATGACGCCGCACCGCAAGCGACGCCACTTATATGAAAATTTCTATTGAAAAAATATAAATTGATTTCTGATAAATTTTAATCACTGATGTATTCAATTTAATGGGATAATTATTTAATGATTTTAATTGAATTGGACTGGGAAATTTTACCGTAAAGGGAAACAATAGTCGAAGTGCATGAAACGTAAATTAATTCTAATCAAAAAAATATTTCATTCTAAGCGACGCTATGTGGTGAAATTAGCGGCAAGACGGCGGCTCAAAATGGATGGCAATGCGTGATGAACAGCGTGGTGCAGCAGCAGCGTAGCTTTCTCGTACAAATTTATTATTTCAGGACTTACTTTTTTCGTTGTGGGATATTTTGACAATGTTGGTAATTTTATTGACGTTGGATCGACCAATTGATAGTGTAGAAGTTGAGCTGATGATGTGGTGGTGTAGAACCCAGCGTGGATCCGGTTGGTCGCAGCTTCGCTTCACTTTGTTATTTCACTTTTAATCACCTTTTATTGTTTCGTTCTTCACTTTGTCTTTTTCACTATTATCTTTATATTTCAATGTTCTATTTTATCACTTCACTTTATTATTATCTCAACTTTACTATTGCTTTTATCTAACTTTTCTTTAGTACGTTTCCTTTTTTTTTTTCAATTTGATCGTCACAGGTCTATCGTCGCATGTAGCTGTCCAGGGAATGGTGTGGCCTCATGCACTTCTAATGCACGTAGGCGTGCATGCGCTAACCGGCATGCGCCTCCATATATTCTATTCTCCCTCGCATTCGCACCTGCATGGTGTCTTCGCGCGCTCATAGCTTCCATCGATTGGTCCTCCTTGATCGATGAATGCGCCACCACGTTCCCGCTATCGACCTGCCTCCTATATGTTTCTATATGAGAGTCTTGTTGCCAGGGGAAGTGGAGGCAATATTTGAAATTATAGTAATATATTTTTATAGTACAATCCCTCTGATGGATCACTCCATCACAAATTATATCTCACATCGTGAAAGTTCATAATTTCTCAAACACCCTGTTTTCAAATATTTAATGAACTAACAAATGTGATGAATTCAATTCGCATTTATTCACGAAATTAAGATTACGGTCTTGTTGCTAAGTTATCCCAATTATGACCGACATGCGGTGAGTGAGCTCAATAGTACCTCAATAGTTTCCATCAATACTTCTGAATAATTATTGAGAATGATCAAAATACAAATCATATCAAGAAACAAGAAAAAAACTTCGTGTATACTTTGCTGGTATGTGCTTACAGTTACCGTAAAACTTCTTTGCTTCTATAATACAATAGCCAGATTCTAAACATGACTACTCCTAGGTCTTGGTATGGGCAAGAATGTATCTTGCTGAGAAACTCACTCATATCGTCAGTTAAAACTAAGTTAACACTCTCAGTCTTATCTAATATCAATCGTAAGGCTAGTGAATAGAACAATTATGCAATGAACAATCGTGTGAATTAAATAAACGGTGTTCATGTTTGTATTGGGTATCAGGGTACTATATCCTCCTGTCGGGAATTCCGTCTATCCGTTCCAGCCACGCCGTTGGCATGATTCTCAGTGATTAGTTCCCCTTCCCGTAACGTTTTGCGGAACCAGTGACTGCTTTCTAATGGTACTCAATCAGTGAAGGCGTGCCTCTCAAATGAAAAAATGATGAATTTCAATCAGCCAATATCAGTAACATATTACACGGACATTTCAGCTGAAACTGGTAATGAAAACTCACAATATTTTCTTCCCTGCCGGAATTAGTGATGAAGAACTCCCGAGCCAAAACTCACGACGAAGAATCATAATTACATTTTCAACCGAAGCAAGCAACTAGTATACAAGTAGGTCCAACCGAAGTTGGCGACTATGACACAAGTGATAGTCGAAGTTTCTTGCGCATTACAGTACTCAGTCTATGATTTGGAGAGATCACAGAGACGATTTCACACTGGAAATCTGTGCCTCGTTGAATCGTCAAGGTCTATTTCCATGTGTAAGAAAGGTTCTCACGTTCCGCCACATCCAAACCGAAAAACTTAGGTGATAAAGCCATGATTCCTATGTAGTTTCACTCTGATATCACGAAGCTCATGAGGGTTTCACTTTGACGCATAAAATTTTACATGATCCATGTACAGATTCATACTTTACTAGTTGTTATTTTTCATCGAGAGTTGAAAGAATCAAGTACTGTTCAGACGATTTACATATCCTCAAAATAACTTTTTTCTAACATTTCAGACAAATCGAAATCTTGGTCACGTGACAATGTAAATCCGTATAGTAGAAGAGCTGGCAGCTGCCTTAACTAACGTGTGAGGCACAAAGCAATTTTATGAGTACTTCATTTAATACTAGTAAAGTAAGAAAATCATGGCCTGCCAGGGTTGGCGTGAGTGCAATATTATCAATAATGAAAATTGATATGCTTCCACAACGCTGGCGTTTGAATTTGTCTCAATTCATACATTTTTATGCATAGAAAAAGATTTGCCATATAATTTTGCCGGGTACAAGTACCTACCAGGTGAGTCCAAACTTCCCGAAGAAGGTAGTATTCTGTTACGTACTTTCACAAGGCTTGAATTTGGAGGAAATATTCTTCAAAATGCATCAAGGAAATATATTGACATGGATGGTTGCGAATACTTCTCAGGTCAGTGTATTGTTCAATGGGAGTGCGAGTGAGATAGATAAATGCAGATGCATTTGCTAGAAATTTTACCTGAGGGGATAGGCCATTACAAGACAAATTTCCGATAAGTTTGTCAGTTGCAATGCTGTTCGTTTCGTAACAAGTTTACTTCTATGAGTTTTCACGGGTTTGAGAATAAATTCTCTCAAATATAGTATCTTCTTGATATATTCCAATATACATATGCGAGTGAGAAGGACTAGCTGCTGTTGCAAGAGCAAGAGAGAGAGAAGTCCAAGAAGATGGTGACACCATGTCCTCGAGCGATGCGACGAAAATACAAATCGACTTAGGAAATTCCAAATTATTCAATAATGTATGAATGGAAAATGTAAATGTATAAGTGCAAAGTACGATTCATAAGCTATAACCTGGCCTATGGGAAATTGTATAGAATGTTGTCCTGATGAGATGTTATGTGTTATCGATGGGATCGTCATCGATAAATTAATTGATTCTATGTGTTCCACGAGCACACATTATGTGTTCGAGCAGACAACAGAAGATGAATTGCATGAATTTAGCGATGTAATGAGAATGATGGAGACGGAACGTCACTCTTGGATAATCTTCCGAGCAGTAAAGATGTTTTAATAAACGTAAATTAAGTGTTTGATTGAATGTTTGTGTAATTTGTGATCAACGCGAGGAATTTAGTTGTTAAGCTGAACCAGCGGAAGCTGAAAAATATTGACTGGGACGAACCGGTGTATTGCGGTGAGCCAATATGTTGTTCACACTTCACTCTGAATTAATTCTTTGAAAATAAATGAATGATCGTAATCAATAGCGCGCAAATTTATGTTTCACGGGTGATTGGTGTGGGTGCTTGATACAACGTGGAATTATATTCGTAATAATCGAATCATTCAACATGTACTTTGTGCAGTGCGAATGTGGAATAATTATTTATTCTATCGTCATAAAAGTTTATTGACGGGGATAATTACGCGTGAAAGACATTTTTTAGCGGATTTTCATTCGTGTATCAGTGAGAATATGGCTGAGGGAAGAATTGTGATAGGAAAGTTGAAGGCGTTACGGTGTATGAATGTCATTATCGATCAATGTGACTCGCCTATCTTCAAGGAGTGTGTGTTTGCTGAATTTCGTGAGATCATTGTTAAGTTACTGAATAGTGAATGCAAATGAAAATTATTATCATGTTCACCTGGGAGTAGTGTGTGATAATTCAACTGAAGGATTCATAGTTGTGTTTAGACGGTTCACTGGATACAAAGGCGCGTACGCGGTGACGTCGCAACACATATTCGCGTTCCTTCACCCTTCCTCTATCACTCGGGATATCTATGACGACCCGTATAGGCATGTTTACTCTCTTTTCCACGTGTTATGTATGTATCTCCCCCCCCCCCCCTTCCCCCGGAAATACATCTATTTCTCTTCATATTGTGACTCTTATTTCTTGTATTTATTCGCGAATCTTTTCTCCATATTTGCTTTATTTCCATGATTTAGATTGTGATGTTGTGGCACATCAAGAGGATTTTCAGTGCAGTTACAGTGAGTGGAATAACTCTGGGGGGATGTATTGATTGCATCAGATAGACGGCAACGTTATTCACTAACAATAGTGCCACTCAAGAATAACATCGACGAAGGATCAGTATTATCGTTTAGATTATCGACGTATATGGTGTAGTTCGGACGTCTATCCCGGCAGCCCTAATCACTATTGATAGCCATCGCCCCAAATCGATGGCGTATGCTGCATGCCAGCCTCAAGGTCAGTAGCCTATCGAACAATATGTTATGTAAATATGTTTTGCGCATATGGGGAGCTGGACAAAGGTTCGCACCATGAAATACGCATCACTTCCACGCCAGTGCTTACAGCAGTAGCAGTTTGTCGAATATTAGTAAATCCCAATCTACAAAACAGTGAACAAAATATGCTGTGACGTGGTGTCACGTCGGAAAGATTGTGGAGGGGTAACTCGATAAAAAATGATGATGAGATACGTGTGTATTGTGTATCAGACGTATAATGTGAAATGGCACGTAGTACGGCGAAGTATTGTGGTCGAAATATGAATAATTGAAGAATAGATGACGGCATCTAATTACGGTCAAGAGCCGGTGCATTAGATGAGCATTTTATTCCTTCATGTTTCTAATGCTCGCACGCTATATTCACAACAAAAGAACAAAGTCTTTTGTCAATTCATAATGTTCTGATTAGACTCGGAAAAATTCCGGGTCAATGAATTCGATCAAACGTCCTTGGGAACGTACACGTAAAATAAATTAAGTGAGCGTTGTTAATGGGCATTGTGAAGCCATCACTCTCACGCTCTTTGGAAAATATATAATTCCAACTATTAATCTATTATAAATGAATCATAATTGAATTAAATTAAATGAATTTGATTGTTTCAAGAAAATAACCTGGCATCTCTTGTGTATTCATGTTGTCTATTTTTTAACAAAGTATTTCAGGTCAACAAGTGGTTCCATAACCGTGGTTGAAAAATACTACACGTTACAATAGATATCTTCGTGTTGCAACAATTGGAAACCTCTTAATATTATTATTAATAAGTCATTTGGTATTGTCAATAGTGAGATAAGTGGAAAATCAATATCTTCATTTGTGTAGTACCAAATTAAAACGATTTTACTGGAGTCACTAGAAGCCACTAGAAAATACTATAATGTTAATAAATCATCGACTTCTATTATAACTGACTCTTTATTCAGCATGCGTATCTTGAAATAATTAAACAATTCCGAATTTGAATACACAATTAGATGATATTTCACTACCGTTGAGCAATAAATAGATTTTTTTCTTTGAATTTGGAAATAAATACCTCAACTTGATTTCGAAATAAAACCCTAGTTTTTCTGCAACACTGAAGTCTGGGATATAGTCGATCTTTCCTCACACCTGATCGAAATTCAATTATTCGTTCCTATATCTTGTTTTATCGTATGAACTTCAATATTTTCAGGTCAAAAATTTTTTCCTCGGTTTTTTTTCTAGAAATCCAGTGGCATCCCAAATTCACTTTTCGTATTTTTAGTTTGTTTCAGTTTCAAGTCCCTGTAATCGCCATATACTAGGACGCGAAGTGAAATAAATGATTCATATTAATTTTTATTTGCGAACCCGTAAGATACAAGCAGCATCACAATATATATCTTCCCTCGGAAATATATCGACTACTTTGAGAAAAATTCTTTCAGGTTCGTGACAGTTCGTCAGAATATATATCAACGAAAAAAAAAAAAAAATTCTGCATGAAAGTTACGTATGAAGACAATAATCATATATTTATATTTGAAGTAATGTTCATAAATGAATTACTTGTTTTTTCATTTCAGTAAAAAGAAAAAATCTTTATATATTGACTTTTGACACGTTGTTTGAACGAAATTAGTGACAAAAATTCAATCGTCAACCATAGTGACGCTTTAAGCGAAGAAGAAGCCGCTATTTTGTGGACGCTCTGCAGATGGCCGAATACTAGGAGACATCGTCAACCAGTCAGCAACGCCGCGAGCAGCACCAGATCATACGTTTGCTATAATTAATTGTTCTGACAATTTTTTTCATTGGAATAGATATTAATTCAATGTAATATTATATTTTAAGTTACAAAAGAAAAGTGATTGAGTCGAATATTCCGCATATAGTAATTCATGGGCGTATTAATTAAGATAACGTTGAGGCGAACTTGCTATTATTTCCCCTGATCCCAGACCGATTCCCCTAATCCTTAGAAAGACACGATGGCAGTGGTGGATTTAGGTTCGAATGTATTCTGAGCCTCATCCGATATAGCACTTTTTGTGTTTTCAGTAGTAATTTGTATGATAAAACATTTAATTTATGAACATTAAAAATATTTTATTGCGAGGTTCATCAACTTAGATGTAATGATAAATTTCTGAGAATTGAACAATAAATAAATTTTCCATGACTAACCACATATCAGATACACTTTTTTTCTTAATTAGGCTCACGCAAAAACATCAATTATATCCTCTCATTCAATTTCTCGCACCAATTCTGCTTGGATAAATAACAATGCAGATGCATCAAGTATGTCTTGATTCACACTGACACACAAATAGCTTTCCTCTCTTTTCAGGGTAGAAAAGGATTTTTTTTTAGAACAATACGTAGTTGGCATACTTAAATGAATGAGTGAAGCAATGTCTATATTGAAATAAACATCGAAAAGATTACGTAAATGTTCAAAATTGCATTTATTTGATGCAAAGAGCACCACCAAACGACGCCACTAATATGAAAATCTTCTATGAGAAATATATGAAGTTATTTTCATTAATTTTCTAATTAAATTGAATTATTGAATTTTATATGATGATTATTTAATGATTTTAATGGAATTTGTAAATTGAAAAGGGGAATTTACCGTAAGGGGAAGTAATGATCGCAATACATGAAATTAAAATTAATTCTACGCACAAAAATCTCTTATTCTAAACGACGCAATGTGGAGAAATTGGCGGCAAGACGGTGGTACAAAATGGATGCCAATATGCGTGATGAACGGCGTGGTGCAGCAGCGGCGTCGCTTCCTCGTACAAATTTATTATTTCAGGACTTACTTTTTCGTTGGAGAATATTCCGACAAAATGGATTACCTTATTGAAGTTGGATCGCTCGATCGATAGTATGTAGAAGTTGCCAATGCGCTGGGCTGATGATGTGGTGGCGTCGATCTCGTTGTGGATCTTGCTGGCAATCGCTTCACTTCACTTTTTATTTCTATTTTAGTCACTTTCATTGTTTTCTTTTCCTGTTCACTTTGCTTATTTAATTGTTTTCTTTATTTTTCAGTTTTTCACTTTTTATCGTCACTTTACTATTACTTCACTTTTATTCTTACTTTTCTCTTACTTTTCTGATTTCCCTTGTTCCTCAATCAATTTATCACACGCGCAGCGTTGTTCGTAGCTATCCAGGGAATGGCGTGGTCTAACGCACTTCTAATGCATGTAGGCGTGTATGCGCCTTCATATATTTCATTATCCCTCGCGCTCGCACCCGCATGGTGCATTCGCGCACCCATAGCCTCCATTGATTGGTCCCCTTGATCGATAAACGCGCCACCACATTCACGCTATCGATCTGCCTCCTATATGTCACTATACGTAGATCTTGTTGCCAGGGGAATTGGAGGCAACATTTGAAATTATTATTACATTCATTATTATAAAATCCATCTGATGGACCATTCCATCACAAATGATACCAAAATACTTCGCGTTTTGAACTTCAATAAGAATTCATTGTTATACTTTATCATGAATCAAGCATGTAATCTCTTCATAGATTATTTGAGATGAATACGACGTACTTCCACTTCCAGAGTGAGCATGAAATTTTGAATGTTGAAATAAAAATGAATCCAATTCAGCAAGAAGCTCTACTACTCCCAAGAAATTACTATTATGGGGATTTCCATTTTCTTATGAATGTTCTTCGCATGCCAGCCGTCTCATTGCCAGGAAACAGAAAACTACTTCGCTCACTTTGTCGTTCCTCAGTTACGCTAAGAGTAGTTTATTCACCAACCATTCACATTTCTACAAGTAACAATTGCCCAGTTATTTACAATTCGCGAAATGAATGTAATTTGTTGTATTTTTTTATGGCAAACGTATTGCAGAATCGTACACATAGGTTGTCGATATGAGAAATCGAAAAAAATTGAATTTCCTCGATCATAGCTCTATCTATAATGAATCGAAGAAAATATTTCGAACAAATCTTATGTGTTTTCAGCCATGAAATTCGAATTTGCCAGAAAAAATGATTTCCATTCAAAAAAAAAATTTGACCTTGAATGACCTCAACTCTCTCACCCAAAATCGAAGTGACAGTACCCCGAACTGTCCCCATGGCATTCTACAACTATTGTTCAAAAGATTTTTCTGTACAGCGCTTTTTACTCGCGATATTTGAAAGTTTCAAGTTAAAAAAATCATCTGATAGATATAATACTAGCAGATACCCGTCCGCTTTGCTGGACGTAAGTTGGCATTGAATCATGAACTTTTGTTTTCATATTGGTAGACAAATTTTGAGTATACAGGTATGATAATTCATAAACATGATTAGAAAATGAGTCAGTGAGTAACAGAATCTGTCGTTACACAGATTCCACATCACCCATGAGGTACTGTGTAGTGGCATGCTTTCCCATTATTTTACATGGCGGGTCCCCAGTATACAAATTCTTCCACTTACTGACTGATTTCGTTCTCACTATGAGTGATAAATTATCATACTTCTCTACTCGAAATTCGCCTACCAATATGAAAACAACAGTTCATGAATCAATTTCAGCTCACGTCCAGCGAAGTGGACGGGTATCAGCTGGTATATCATAATTCTCTCGATTTCGACTCAAAAACCCTGTTTTCAATTATTTTGGATCGCCAGTGTGTCGGTTCTTGCTGTCGTTTCTAAGATGAGTATGATCTTCACATTTCAATTCTTTTGATTGTTGCGAATTCAATAAATCTTTTGAGTTTCTATCTTCACTCACCTATAGGATAATCAACTACGTATTAGGAAATGCAAAAATGATAAGTTGAGTTTCAAAAAACATTCATCGAAACAGCGACAGTTGCCAAGAATAATAATTATCATAGTAACGGTTAGCAATACCAACCATCACCCTAGCAACGGTTGCTAGGGGTGACCATCACCATAGCAACCGTTGCTAGGGACGATTATTACCATACGACCGTTGCCAGGGACAACCATTAGCATAGCAACGGTGACACGATCAAATATCAACATAGCAACCGTTACCATGTCATTTCCGGTCATAACGAATTTTCGAAAAAAAAAAAAATTTTGCTGTAGGAGTTTCACAAAATCCGTTTTTAGTGAGCGTCTACGTTATATGAGCAATTTCTATGCCAAATTTCAAGTCAATAGGAATTGTAGTTTCGCCGGTTCGAACATGAGTCCAGTGAGTGGTAAATCGCTTATATATATATAGATTTAAATTATTATACTTATTTTCATAGCTTCTTAAGATGTGCTCGATAAAGTAGTGATTTTTCTTTGATTTGGGTACAAACCTTGGCGAAAACGAGATTTTTTTATTTGTTTTTCATCGATTTCATAATTGTCCTGTATATTATCGACGGTCTACCAGAATAATGACACATCTTACATAATTTTTCCACATGACTGATGACATCAAAGATGCGTCATTATCCTGGCATACCAGCAATGTATTTCATCAATTGTTACATTGGTATAAATTAGATTGAAATGATCGGAAAGTTGATGGTACTCAAACGTATTTACGGTGTTGAATGAAAGTCGTATATAAATTCATTCATATAAACATGAATAAGAACTGATCTTTGGATCTACTGCTAGAGTAGTATTATTGGTTGCTATAGATATAGCACGTAATAAACTCAGAAAATAATCACTCCATTAATTTTCTCATCTTCAATGTAAACAAAAGAAAGTTCAACATTCCCTCCCAGTCCTAGTTTCATCGTCCAAAGGGGTTAGCCGACGGATTTAGGGTATAATTCTCGACGCTTGAAGCCTATCTATCTGAAGGCAAGTAAATTGAGACGAATGCCAGAGACAAAATTATTTCCTGTTCACGAGATTCGAACCCATGTCAAACAATTCATGAATATTTCATCTGCAGATGACCATGAAATCACACGTGTAGTTGTATATATATGCATATATTCTTGCATGAATAATATCATTTCCAAATTGACAAAAAAAAAAATTAGAATTACTTGACATGACCAAAATAATATCAGAATATTAAATTGAGGAAATTGAGAAGATACAAAAAAAAAATTATTCAGTCGAATCTAAATGATGAATATCTATCTTTTTCATGAGTGTAATATTGGCCATGCGGAGTAGCGTTCGCTATCTTAATTTGTTATTCTAAATCAATGAAGAATAAAACAAGAAAAGATAGAATTAGGTGAGAATTCATCGCACAAAAATTGAATGACAACGAGATTTGAAATGATGGTCAAATGGTCAAAGTACTATTGCCAATTTACAAACTCACATACTATCGTTTTGGATACAATGCTACAATGAACTGTTGTTTTTTTTTCTTTTATGATATTATCCAACAACAGACCCTTCCAGTAAATGATGAAATAGAATAAATGGAGCAATCTAACCAAAACGCCAAATGAAATTGAATGTCTCATGACTTTCGATCATTACAACAAACAATGTGATTTCAATTTACTTATATGCCTTCGCGTTATTCTCCACGCTTATATCATATTTTTTGGAAGAATTTATATTTTCTTACATGACGAATATATTGATGATTGATGAATCACATTTTCATGATGATTTCATCTATTCATCATTCATTCATTGATAGAACGTCAAGATATTTGTTGCGCTCATTGAAATATCATATTTTTCATACTTGTTCTGTATCATATGATTGCCCGATAGATTATTATACATTGTGTGGACAAAAAAAAATTCTAATTGTAGCTAACAAAAAAGAGAAAGAATTTCCATATTAAATACCTGAAATTTCCTGCATCTTCATTGAGAAATGTACTTTCACATCCAGCAGTAAATTATCACAATATACAACCATGAATCAATGTGAGAAACCGTGGACTCTATGCAAGTAAAGGTTTGTCATATCGATTGTGCATAAAAAAAAAGCTACAATCTGTACTTTCCCCTTACTATTATAAATTGCAATGATTAATTACGAGATGATAGCTTGCGTTGTTACTGATAAATTCATAATTCAAAAAATAATTTTATGTCAAGTATCGTATTTGCCTGATTCAGTTTTTGAACTTGGGGTTGCGCTTTGCGTCGATTTATTTTTGTTATTATCCTGAATCCATCCTTCAATATATTTCCATACATATAACAACGGATTACATTTTATACCTTATTCTTTCGATGAACAAGAATAAATGAATGCGATTCGTGGTTTGGAATATTTGAGGTCTTCTTGAATTGTTCTCTTTGAACATCTTACGTTACTTGGGGTCAGGAGGTATTGTCACATCACCGACGATATTCTGATATAATTTTGCATTTATTCATTTTATATCATTTCGATCAAAATTTATCTAAATATTAATGACACGTCACATTTTAACGATACGAATCTACCATGGGATTGACGTGAATTTTCACGATCATATTCCTAACAAAATGTGAAAATTGAATAAATAAATATTGATGATAATTGTTTGGAAATGAGGCTCAAAATTGTACGGAGGTCAAATCAAGCTGGCTCACTGGTGATGCGCTCGGTCGTTCGTATTGAGGAACGCTCGACAAACGACAATTCTCTTCAATTTATCGTGCTGACTGCCTCGTTTGTATTATATTCTGCTCAACCGTTGAACCTCTTCGCTGCAATCTAGCCCACTGCAGTCTCATTGTGTTTCTTTGCGTTCTCAACACTGTTACAGTTCATTTCACTACAATTGACTCATCTCAAGTATATAAGCAAACTATTGTTAATCGAAGATCCGAGTGCACGTTGCTTTACGACCCACGTGCAATCGCCGCCGCGTGGAAACAATTGTGTACATTCATTTGTGTGTATTTCATTTGCATACATTATCAAATGAATAGTTCAAGATTTATATCGGTTTGTGACCAAATTTATTGTGCACCAAGGTCCCTGTCACCTCTACCATCCATCATGATCAGCATTCACGATTTGCGACTTAACATTTCTTGCCTTCTCAAACAATAATCATTGTATCGAGATTATGATTAAAATCATTTCTAATGTTCAAAAAATTAAAATAAAGTAAATTTACTTTTCGTGAGAGAAAATAATATCAATACCATTTATCTACTATTGAGAGTCGTTATTGTTCGAGAAATTATAAAATTACGCGCTGCGTAGTTTTATTATGTGAATAGTAATGAGACTTGCCAAGATGTTAAAATTAGTGTTATTTGTTGAAATGAAAATACGATCAGAAAATGCTGCTTCTATAATAAAGTTATTTATTATTATTTTCACAAAAAATTTTCACGAAAATATCACAGCACTAGTTCTTCAGTTCAATGTATAATTGTTGAAATATTGCTGTTTCGTATTTTGTCGAGCTTGTGAAATACACGATGCCACTGCACGCATTAATTGTATTAATATGATGCGCACTTCTATGCAGTGATGTACAATTCAAGACGCGAGCAGCAAGCAGCAAGTGTAGAGGGGGTAACTCACACAAATGCGAGCCATGTACGTGTGAGCAGCGTGCTTCGGCTAGCTTCGTTCAGTAGCGATTCATCCTATTTTCTATCACATTTTTTTTCTCATCGATGCCAGCACGTCCGGGACATGCAAACTGCGTGCCCTGGATGCTTGACCGCTCCTCCCACGTGCGGGGAGGGAGTGCGCAATTGACCAATTTTGGTCGATTGCACCGAAGTGACCGATGCGCGCATTGATCATGAGACAATGCGTCGATATTGCGTTGGAAAAATCAATTCAGTATTTACCAAGTTAGCCGGCATACAACCGCGTCTTAGCTTCTCAAAATTCTCAAACCTACATTCTCAAGCTTAAATCATCAATTTATGTAATTATCATTTTGCATGAGTTCTCACAATCCTAAGGGAATCAATATTACCCTCCTTGGTGGTGTTTTATTCATAATAAAAGGAATAATTCATCAGTCTACATCTCAACGCTCATTGTGCAAAATCTTGATAAACAATATGAAGATTCATAAATTTTCAACACGTGCATCATTGTTCTCAACATTCTCACTGTATAACAAGTGTAAATATAGTGTTAGGTTCGTTTCAATAAATTTGTACATATTTCATGTATATAACATTCACAAGTGTGATAATTGAAATTCCATCCCCCAATCCAAACCGGCATCTCATTATACAGTCCACATCGCTCAAATAAAATAATTTAATTTTTTTTTTCTCACTCAAATTTTTCACATTTTTTGGTCCTTTGAGCCGGATCGTGGTGCATTTGTGTGTGTTTTGTGCATCGAAATCTCATCAAAAACGTGCTTCGTATTATATTTGCCACGCGTTCAGTGTATAAAGTAAACTCAAGATCGAGGGACATTCTCATTGTGCGCGTATCAATTGTGTAGTGCGGCACATTCCAGAACAATTTTCGGCGATTGCTTGCAAAACAATATCACTACGCCAAGTTACTTTCTTTGTTCCATTTCAAGTGAGAATTTTTTCATTGTTCACAGTATTTCTCATCGTGCAGTGGTGCTCAAATTAAATTTAACAATTAATTTTTCATCAAACTTTAATTTTTCTCACTCAATTCTCTCATTGATTAATTAATTAATTAATTGAATTATTAATTTCTCAAAATTAATTTTTTTTGGTTTTTCAATTTTTTTTGTATTGTGAATTGTGACTCTCATCATTCATCATGAGTGAAAAAAGTGCAAGCTCAACCAAATCTTTCAAGAAAGTGAACGATATTTCATCGAAACCAACATCACCGGTGCCATCTCAAACATCTCAACCACCACTCGTAGCTGCAGCCAACCTCACTGTGCCAGGCCCATCTCATTCAACTGATGGCCGCTCAACTCGCTCATGTTCACCTCAGGGTTTGCCTTCAGAATCAATCCGCGAATATAATTTACATTAAACTCATCAACAGAATTCATGCCAAGGTGCCCACTGATGATGACATTGAAAAAATGGAGAAAATGTCCACATCTACCATCAAAACATTTGTGGCAGAAATAATCTCACTTCTTGCTCAACTGGCAGAGACTCATAAAGTGTTCCAAAAGGAACATCAGTACCTGGAAATAACCTGGCCAGCAGCTCACCTCTCACATAATTACTTTGCTGATCAATGCTTTGATCAGAAAGCAGAAGCAAACCTCACCGTAAAGCAGCAGCTTATACGATGCAAGGCTCATCTGGAAGTTCAAACTGCATCTCAATCCACATCAACACGTCAAAATACTAAGTTGCCAGACATCTCATTACAATCATTTTCTGGCGATTTTTTGCAATGGCGTGAATTTCACGATTTGTTTTCTTCACTCATTATCGATGATAATAATATTTCAGATGTCGAACGATTGCATTATCTGCGCTCAAGCTTAAAGAGTGAACCGGCACATCTCATCGCTCTCACTCACAGATAAATCATTTGCACCAGCATGGCAATCACTTGTAGAGCGTTACCACAATAAAAGGATAGTCATGCAATCTCAACTGGATAAACTCTATAGCATGCGACCAGTCACAATTGAAAGTACTGCTGCCTACGACCATCTCACCCGCACAGTAAAGGAAGTGATACATGCTTTCTCAACGCTGGGCATCCAAAACATAACATCTTCTGTTCTCATTTACCAAGTTGTCAAGAACTTGGATAAACCAACAAGGGAAGCATGGGAGCTTTCACTCAAAAACTCTCAAGAGGTGCCACAAGTGGATCAGCTCCTCAACTTTCTCAACATGAAAGCTCGAGTCATTGAGTGCATTGAAGCACCATCTCATCCATCAACTCAAAAAAAAGTATCTCACATGCATTCTCAATCTCATCGTTCAACATCACATCAAGTCTCACAAAAACCAGAAACTTCTCAAAAAACATATCCATGTGATCTGTGTGGAGGAAATCACTTTTTGGTCACCTGCATAAAATTCAGGAATATGTTATTGCCAGAAAGGCACAAGCTCATTGATCGCTACACGTTGTATTTCAATTGTTGTGGTCGACATTCCATAAAGAGCTGTAAATCACGGATGCGATGTAAAACGTGTGGGAGTCATCACCACGCAATGCTACATGGAGCTCCAGCTACGCAAGAATCTCAACCTTCGATCTCTCACGCGCAACAATCTCAACGAACATCATCATCTTCATACGAAATTGAAGATGCATCTCCATCAACATCTCAAACTCAGTGAAAAGGAGGTACAATCATCCACGAAAATTCATCATCTCATGTTCTCAATAATTCGTCATCTCATCAGGTTCTCAATCTCTCAAATATCTCAACATCAGACTCATTAGCAATTTTCAATAAATCGAATTTCAAACTCACGCTGTCGGCAACAGCACAAGCGCAATTAATCTTATCGGTATCAGCACAGCAAGTTAGATTGTTGATTGACGCTGGTTCTGAGCTTACCTTTCTAAAGGGAGATCTCGTAAGTCAACTCAATCTAACTCGCTCACGCTCATCAATATCTATCATCGGAAGTGGTGGCAGAAGAACAACTCGAACACATGGAAGTGTCTCATTCATTCTGCAATCTAATTACAACAAAAAGATTGTACATTGTGCGATTACCACTCAAATCAGATCGCTCATTGTTGGGGACATCTTACTCAACAGCACACTCATGTTTAATGCGCACAATGAATAAATTTAAACGGAATAATCAATATCAACAACTTAACACATTATTAATGGTTGAATATGAAGCGCTCAAACACATGAAGGAAGCACCATCAGTCTCAACAAAAAACTCAACAGTATTTTATCTTTCTCATCATGGTGTGCTACGACCTGATAGCACAACAACGAAGATAGCGTGTTGCGTTCAACGGCTCAAGTCCTACCTCATCGGGACAGTCTCTCAACGATATCATGCACACAGGTCCCAATTTACTTCTCAACATTGCTGATGTTCTCCTTTGGATTCGTCAGCATGAATGTATTTTCTCAACAGACATCACTGAAATGTACCGACAAATCAAGGTACATCATGAAGATTGGGACCTACAAAGAATACTGTGGGTTGACAAAAATCTCAAAGAAACGCCATATCAGCTTTACCACTGTCACATATGGAACAAGAGCAGCACCGTATCTCGCAATAAGAGCTCTATTGCAATTGAGTGAGGATGGAGGAAAAAATTATCCATTAGCTATTCCATCTCTCACTCATGCCAGATATGTAGATGACATATTTGATGGTGCTGACTCATGTGAGCAGTTGAAGATAAATGCAAATCAAATACAAGGTTCATGCAATGCTGGATGTTTTCCACTAGCCGAGTGGCATTCCAACAAGGCTGAACTTTGAGAATCAATTTCACCTGGAGCTCATGCTCAAGAAATGAAGCTCTCATTGGATGATTGTAACACCAAAGTACTCGGAATGGAATGGAATCCTCTTACAGATTATTTTCCTTCCTCATCAAGATACCATTCAACTTCAACCACATCTCAAATTTCAAAACGCCTCATTTTATCTCAAGTAGCACAAATATTTGATCCATTGGGTTTTTTATCACCAGTCATAATTCGCTCAAAAATCCTGTTACAAGAATTATGGCTGGTCAAACTCAACTGGGATGATCCACTCTCAACTCACATTTCAACAAGGTGGCTCACGCTCAGAGAAGATCTCAATTGTCTGGCCAGACTATCAATACCAGGATGGTTCAATACTCACTCAACTTCAATAATTGAACTACATGGATTCTCTGATGCTTCTCAACTCGTCATGGCGGCAGTGCTGTATATCACTGTCTTCTCACCGTCCACAAACAAAAAAGTGACGTCACAGGTGTGCTCGAAAACGAGAGTAGCACCTCTCAAACAAATCTCAATCCCGAGGCTAGAGCTCACAGCAGCTCTGATGCTTGCCAAGCTGTCAAGCCATATTCAAGCTACACTCAAGCTAAGCAACGCTACAACTCATCTGTGGACCGATTCTCAAGTCTCATTATCGTAGATCAACACTCATGCATCACGCTGGAAAGAATTTGTAAGAAACAGAGTGTCTGCAATACAGGAGCTGACCTCAACTGCACAATGGAGATATGTGCTAGAAAGCTCAAATCCAGCTGATTGCGCATCTCGAGGCCTCTCAACAGCTCATCTTGAATATCATAAGCTATGGTGGACGGAACCACCATGGCTATCTCAATCCAGTGACTCATGGCCGGCACAACCACAACTCAAGGACGCCTCAGCTGCAGTAGAAGCGCGCCCATCTATCTTAAACTTGCTCGCAACTCAAAAATTAGAGTATCACTGAAATCTTATACACAAATATTCGAGTCTCATGAAACTTTCTACCATCACAGCTTTATGTTTCAGATTCATCTCAAGGTTGAAGAAAACTCAACACTCAATTTCAATGGCGAGCAACATTGAAAAAGCGCAAATTTATTGGATAAAGGCAACTCAATCAACTTACTTTTCATACGAGTCAAGGATACTCTCAACCAACTCAAAGCTCTCACCGTCTCATGCATTCAATAGACTCACTGCCTTTATCGACGAACAAGGAGTCATAAGAATTGGTGGAAGACTCGATAACTCTCATCTCAACTATGAAAATAAACACCCTGCGATCATGCCTCGCCACTCACGTTTGTCTGATTTGATTATACATCACGCTCACAAATCCACGCTCCACGGAGGAACTCAACTCACTCTCGCTCACATCAGGCAGACATATTGGATTATTGGAGGACGAGCTCCAGTAAAATCTCACATACTTCATTGTGTAACATGTGCTCGTCAAAGGGGGATCCGTGCCCATCAACTGATGGGCCGACTACCTCTTTCACGAGTTACACCTTCTCAGCCGTTTAATCACACTGGAATTGATTATGCTGGGCCTATCATTCTCAAGGCATGGAAAGGAAGAGGCTCAAAAACGCAAAAAGGGTGGATTTGCGTATTTGTCTGTCTCACTGTTCACCTGGAAGTGGTAACAGATTATTCAACAGAAGGGTTCATATCAACCTATAGACGCTTCTCATCACGACGTGGCATCACACACACCATCTACAGTGATTGTGGAATCAATTTCATTGGTGCCGACTCAACTCTCAAGGCAATGTTTATTGAAGGTACAAAAGAAGGTGCTCATCTAACAGTTTTGTTTCAGAAAAACAAAATCAATTGGAAATTCAACCCACCAGCGGCTCCTCATATGGGAGGAAAGTGGGAGGCGGTTGTAAAATCAATCAAATTTCATCTTAGGCAAACAATCTGCGATACTCTTCTAACATATGAAGAGTATAGTACTTTGCTCACACAGATTGGAGCTATTCTCAATTCACGACCGCTTGAGCCTCTCAGTGATGATCCTGAAGATCTATCAATTCTCACACCAGCTCATTTTCTCATTGGACAACCACTCACAACATTGCCTGAGCCATCCATTCAAGACGTCTCACTCTCACCAAGAGCAAGGTGGCAATTGTTGCAGAAGAAATTGCAACAATTTTGGTCTCACTGGTCAACTCATTATCTTCAGAGGCAACTCTCAATAACAAAATGACACCATCCATCTCACGAGTTACAAGTTGGTGCACTCGTTCTCATCACGGATTACTTATTAAAGAAAGAAAAAATGAGGGAGCAATGATCTATCTAAGCAAAACAACCTAAAAATGAGAAACATCGACGTTTATTAGCATTAAATAAAATAGCCTCAATGAAAAGAATAGAATCTCATGAAGGCATTCAATACCAGTCCATCTGTGGTATTGAGATGAACGATAAAGAACTACGCAATGTAATTGATCCAAAAATCCTTGGTAAAAATCTACCAAATATTTCATTAAGTAAAGATAAGTGTCGTAAAGTTTACTTTGATCTAGAGACTTCAGTATTTGCCCGGACAGATGATATTCTGCAAATTGCAGCTAAGTATGGGGGAAAGACATACAACGTTTATACAAATCCTACTCAACCTATTAACTGTCAAGCTTCTAAAATCACTGGCTCAGAAAATACAAATGGTAATTCATTTGTCCACGGCAAACCAGTGCAATCATTACTTTTGAAAGACGCGCTATTAGCGTTTTATGAATTTTTAAGTTTGTCATTCAAACTTTGGGTGCTAGTTGCACATAATGCACGATTTGATTCTTCTCATCTTCTTGATGCAATAATATAATATGCGATGAATAAAAACTTTACTATTATTGCTGGATTTACTGACACTGTTCCATTATTGAGAGAGTGTTTTCCTACCCGTAAAAGGAAGGATGTGTTTACCCTTGGAAAATTGGCTGAAGACTTTTTAACTTATAATTCCGGTAGTGATTTTCATGAACCAGGTTATGATGTCGAAATATGGGAACTGTTAGGTACCTCCTTCATCAACAAAAATGATCTGTTAAAAACCGGTACAACGTACAAAGAATCTATCATGACAAAAATTATATTGCCATCACTTAAACCTTTGGAAGGTATTGTATCCAGTGTAATAATAAGAAGAATTGCTGCTGCTGGAATAAGTTATGATGATTTAACCACTCTACAAGTGAAATCCGATCCACAAAGTATGGTAGAATTATTTCCAAGTAAAAAAGAGAATGAGAAGACACTTGTCACCAAAGATAGCAGAGTATTAAATGAAATTATCAATTTTTTTCCTAATAAGTAATCAATATTTCACTCATGTTGTAGAATGTATCTATGAAGTTTATTTCACTGATAAATTGTTATGTTTACTTATTAATTATAAATTTTTGTGTCTGTATATGAACAAAAAACCAGAAACGAATCATGTGCTCAATTGATTAATTGTTCAATCATCAAAATTATTTCTGCCTTATATTAATCATTTTCACTTGTAATTTTTACGTTTGAAAATTTAGAACAATAAGTTATTTCTCCAGCTTTCATTGGTACATATAAAAATTCATACATTCATCTCCATAATCGTGTTTGATTTTTCATTTCTTATGTTGTTCATTTATTTATTCATTTATTATTTTTTATTCACAAAATTTTATCAATGAGTAAATATAAATTATATAAATTACAATAATGAACAGTCAATGAGTAATGAGTGTTAGTAAAAGTAAAAATGAATATTTATTCAAAAACGGTCATGCGCTCGAATTACCCGTCAATAAATGCTTGCACAGCGTTGCCAGACGTTCATTACCGCGTCTCTCGATTGACCGGGCAAGGCTCAAAATTGCCAAATTTATCGATGTTTCATTTCTCATCTAATTGGACAACAATCGAATATATTTATTCATAATATTCGGTATGAATTCATGTAAAAATGAGTTGTTTTTGAGTAAAATATATAGAAAAACTTCCGAATTATTGTAGAGAATGTGAAATTTTTAGTCTGTTAGTACATTCAAACCATGTAAAAAGTGACAACTGATAGTCAATATCTCCCATACTAGGTGGTCGAAAAATTTCATTTCAAGCAATTTCTAACGAAATGGCTACTATTTATCTGTACCCGAAGTTTCATAAAAATATATAGAAGAGTGGGTTTGCGGATGTACTACCTTAAAGATCACCGCAATGTTTGAAAAGTGTTATTGTTAGCTTCAGGTCGATATATGCTACCACGGTTTCTAACTCATGTTTATGTCACTAAAATAATGATTGGAGAATGAAAAAGGGGAGTATATGAATTATGAATTGATTTCATATAAAACCTCACTATCATAATTTGAGATACTTACTATGATTACCTACGAAAAAAAAATTTAATGATTTAGGAAAATATGTGATGGCATAAATCCGATTTTTCTTCTTGGTTGTTAAAACAATGACATTTATATCGTTTACAGTTTGTCTTACGTCCTGATATATCGAAATTATCTTTTTCAATATTCTAAAATTGCTCAGCAGTCATTATGATTCTATGTTTATGTACATGTGAGTTTGTATTCATTATTGAAGCATTGAATATTAAGCACTGAATCACATAATAAAAAACAATACTGATGTATGTGATAAAAATCAATATCAAAACAAGTTCCTATATTATAATTTGGTTCGAGGTTTGAATAAATGTTTTATCTAGTCTACATAATAGTATATGGAAATATACGATTCAATATAAAAAAAAAAATTTCTTTCTTCATTTATGAAAATCGATCTTTGTATCAATCGATTTGTATACACATTTTTCATTTTCATTGAAATAAAAAAGCATGTAGTTTATTCATGAATATTTAGTTCGAACATAGATATATGATAATTGAATGTATATATAATTTTCATGCGGTAAATTTTTCTGTTAATATATTACTGGCAAAACCCACTCGAATATCCCCCCCCCCCCTGCTCTCCTCACATTCACGATTGAGAATGAAATTAACGAATCAATTTTCAAGATCTTTCGGCATGGAGAATGAGATACTCTGGTAATCATATATATTGTGATGGAGTGGTCCATCAAAGGGATTGTACCGTGAAAGTATAGGACGATAATTTCAAATATGGGCGTCCACTTCCCCTGGCAACAAGACTTTCTTATAGTGACAAATGGGAGGCAGGTCGATAGCGGGAACATGGTGGCGCATTCATCGATCAAGGAGGACCAATCGATGGAAGCTATGGGCGCGCGAGGGCACCATGCGGGTGCGAATGCGATGGAGAATGGAATATATGAAGGCGCATGCCGGTTGGCGCATGCACGCCTACATGCATTAGAATTGCATTAGGCCACGCATTCCCTGGACAACTACATGCGACGATAGACCTGTGACGATCAAATTGAAAAAAAAGAAACGTACTAAAGAAAAGTGAGATGAAAGCAATAGTAAAGTTTAGATAATTATAAATTAAAGTGATAAAATAGAACATTGAAATATAAAGAAAATAGTGGGGAAGACAAAGTGAAGAAAGAAACAATAAAAGGTGATTAAAAGTGGAATAACAAAGTGAAGCGAAGCTGCGACCAACAAGATCCACGCTGAGATCAACACCACCACATCATCAGTTCAGCGCATTGGCAACTTCCATACTATCAATTGGTCGATCCAACGTCAATAAAATTATCAATTTTGTCGAAAAATCCTACAACGAAAAAAGTAAGTCCTGAAATAATAAATTTGTACGAGGAAGCGACGCCGCTGCTGCATCACGCCGATCATCACGTATTGGCATCCATTTTGTGCCGCCGTCTTGCCGCCAATTTCACCGCATCGCGTCGTTTAGAATAAGATATTCTTGTGATTAGAATTAATTTATATTTCATGTACTTGGACTGTTATTTCCCCTTACGATAAATTCTCTTGTTTAATTCACAAATTCAATTAAAATCATCAAATAATTTTCACACAAAATTCAATAATTCAATTGAATTAAAAATTAATAAAAAATAACTTCATATATATTTTTCATGAAAGACTCTATGCAAGTGGCGTCGTTCGCATTGCGACGCCATTACCCCTTAAATCATTAAATAATTTTCACACAAAATTCAATAATTCAATTGAATTAAAAATTAATAAAAAATAACTTCATATATATTTTTCATGAAAGACTCTATGCAAGTGGCGTCGTTCGCATTGCGACGCCATTACCCCTCGTTGATATTGCGCAACAATAATTTCCCTTTTTTTGTTATTACTATTTTTCTCAACCCAATCCCTTTACGGTATGAATAAATAAATGATAAAATAGCGATTATTGGAAAAATAAAATAAAACAAAATATTGATAATAATTAAATCATTAATTATTATCAAAGAAAATTGAGAGTAAGAATATTGATTATTAAACAAATATAAAAATATATTGATAGATCATTAAATAAAGAAATCAGAAGAATCATCAATTAATAAATAAATAATGAATTATTGGTTATTGAAAAGAATATTGATTGATAAATAGAAATATTAATTGATGAAAGAAAAAGAATTTATTAAATAATACCAAATATTGAAATGTTGAATTAATCATTGTTGAAATGAAAATTGATTAATTAATGAAGGAGAATTAATAAAATTAGAATATCGAGAAATAAGACAATGAATAAATATAACGATTCATAGGGAGAAAATATTGAGAAATGGATAAAAGAAAGAGAAAATTATTATTAATGAAACAAATAAAAAGATCTATCAATTAATAAATGAATAAAATTATGAATCAAAATTTCAGAAAAATATTCCATTATAATTTATCAATTATCCAGAAATGATTAATAACTGACAAGATAAGGTTCGAAGATCAAGAAATAAATTTTGAAATAAGTTTATAAAATTCGTATTCAATAATACCAAATAATTGGGAGCAATATTGTGAAATAATTACATTAATTTTGAGTTCAAATTTAATTTCAATAAATAACAAATAAAATTCAATTCAATTCATATTGTAAAGAAAACTGGTTTTGATGTGACATATTCATTTCTAGTGTAGATTCAATCATAATTCACGACCTAATAGAATCCATTATCCCTGTATATTATTTTTTGTTTGTGATTTTCTGTTTCAGCTTATTTTCAGATTTTAATTATTTTCTTGATTTTAGCATGAATCGAGTGGCATCCCGATTTCCTCTTTTGATAATATTTTTCAGTTTTAAACAATTCAATTTCCCCTGTAATGCCCATGGTAAGAACGAGAAATATAATAAATAATATAATAATTTTGTTTGTATAATTCAATTCGAATACCATAGAATCAACATTACAATATATATGTTTCCACAAGGTGTTCATCGAATTCAATATGGTATTTATTAATTCACTCATATCTAGGTCGTGAGAAAATATATTCAATCGAATTTTCGAATATAAACAATTGTTAAGCTTTGTAATGCTATATCAAAATAGAAGTACAGACACTACATGAATCTGACATAAATAAATATATTATTTGTAGTATGATGGGGATAATTATTTGGGAGAATGACTATTAATAGTTTATAATTTCATAATGACAGAATGTAGATACATATTTAAGATGGCAAATGATAGTATATAAATATTATTTGAAATGGTGCGGAGATTTGCTGCTGAATTCAATACGATGGTGCGCTACAGATATAGAAATACGTGTATTGGTGGACGCGAACAAATTTTGGCACATTTCGTCAACGCTTGAACGTACAATCCATATATGTATATATGATTTCATTTTATATATAATATACATGTCAAATCAATAAGAACGCATTACTTTCCATTGACATAATTGTGCATCATCCATTACTATAGTGTATATAAACATATACACATACAAATATAGAAAAAATTACATTTGTACATATATATATATATGTTTCCATGCTTCTTCCTCTTTTTTTCCTGTCATTGTTTCCGAATAAGACTTGTATACTATTTTGAAGATTGAAGATATTTACCGGACGTCAAGACCATTTCATTTATGACTGCGCATACCTGGAACATATACTTTTATCAAGAATATTTATTCGTGTTTAGAAAATGAGAAATTCATATGTTTTAAGAAATATTATTTAATATTTTGTTCTATTGAATGGAGAAATATTACTCATAGATTTCAAATTATCTTTGAAGATATATTTCATGGGCTTGTTCCTTGAGTGTATGCATTCCATGCACATATTTCATATTCTATTTCAGCCTCGCAAGTTTTCTTTTGTTTTTATTTGAATATATTCATTTCAAAACATTTCTTCATACAGTATCTGTGGGAATCATTATATATGAACAATTTCTTAATTTTCATTACACATACGAACGCCCATTCTATGATAGTTTATAAATCTCCATGTAGAAATAGTAATGGAAGAAAAAAGAAAATATATATACGTGTGTAAAGAAAGATATATATTGTGACGTGGTGGATTCTCACCGGTCACCTCCTCGACTAGGCCACCTCGGTGTCGCTCGCTTTCGAGTCATTTTGAATTGTTTTGAATTTATTTTCACGTAAAATTTGCGTCACTGCGTGCTGGTATGTCTCAGGGGGACCAACTCAACTTAAGTAACATTTAATATTGAGTGCCACGAGGTGGTCGAATTGTTTTTGAGTCATAGGTACTCCCCGAGGGGGGGTAGATGGCGACCATAAGGCTTGCCGCGTTTTGGGATGTGTGAGAGCGAGAGCGCCACAGGCCTGTGCAACCCGTTGAGCGCGTGGAGATACGCGTGAGCGGGGAGAAAACTACAATCAAGATTCAATTGACACGGATTTGGCGAGGCTCTCCAATCGCGGACAAGATGGCACCACATCGATTTGGATCTATCAATACGAGAAATGACGTCAGATACGATTAAATAAAAGGAATAAATGAAATTATATTTATTGTAAAATGTATGATAACTGTATGAATGAGATAATGATGTTACTGTATGAGGTGTGTAACGTATGATAAAATGATATGTAAGAATTGTATGAATACGATGGGATGGGTTATGTATTATTGTATGAAATTTGAATTATTAGAGGAATTTTAATTGATCTGATTAGTCGATGGAATATCGATCCATCGATGCCCGAGATATTACATATGTGAGCACATGCGACACGCGGGATGAGGGTGGAATACCTCACTCCTGAATATACTGGCGAGCAGTACGCACGTCATCATAGGTTGTAATCTGTTTCACCAATTTTGTATACACTTCTCGCAAAAATTAAAGGAACAGAAAAATTTTCGAAATTTACCGACAATTTTCAATAGGCTGTATTTCAGTGAAAAAAGGCCGTACAGGAAATGAAAACATTGCTTTTAAAGCTTGAAGACTCTAGTTTTCGAATTTTTTGGTTAAAAATTTTTTGGAGCACTGGTAGCCATGCAATTCTTGGATAAAGAACGAAGAAGAAATTTTCCAAATTTTTTTCATTTTTTTTTTTCGCTCTACGGGCATGGAAAATTTTTTTCAAGCTAGACCAATATATAAGTCGCATAGCCTGTTTATTCAGCTTCAATTTGTTTTTGGCGGGAGTGAGATACGACCATTTGTCTTCGAGATATCGAATTTTGAATGCAAAAGAATCCTTTTTCACTCAACTGCCGATATCTCTGAAACTACTGGTCTTCCAGCAAGCGCACAAGGAGTTTCGTTCTCTGCAGAAAATTTCCTACAAAAATCCATCATGGTTGATTGGAAAAAAAATGTTTTTCCACCTGTAACGTTGACGTGAAAAAAGAGCAAAAAAATGCCATTTTCCCTTTTTTTTTGTTAATGGACTGTATCTTCGACAATATTGGGGAAAATGCTTAGGTTGGAAGAAAATTTCACAGTCTAATGTACTTCAAAGACCTCCAGAATCGGTAGATCCATCAGTTCAGCGGTTTCCCTGGATCGATTGATTGAAATTTTGAAAAAATTAAGGGAACAAGATTTTTGTTCCTTAAACTTGACCAAATCTTTTCAAAAATCAATAATTTCATTTCTTTTTGACCTCTCACTCAATTTTGAGCTTTCCGAAGATTGATTAAGAAAAAAACATGTGAAAAATTGTTTCGAAAATTTCCAAAAAAATTTTTTTTTTGGAACATTAAAAAAAATAAAAAAAAAAACAGGAGGCCATTTCTGACTCACCTCGCTGAAGCTATGGAATGATGGGGAATGAAATGGTAAGGATGAATTTTGCCTATATAATTATTTGCAATTCAATATAATCTTTTTTTTTTCAATCATTTTTCTTTTTGCATATTTATTAAAAATGACAATTTTTTTTCTATATTGCAGATCGGGTTTCATGAATTTCAAGGATCATTGAACGCTAGAAAATATACGGATTTTATCAGCAGACGTCTCTGGCCCCTCAGCAGAGCCGCTGGTATAACGCGGGAAACATATCAGAAGATATGTTTTCAGCACGATGATGCGTCAGCGCACACTTCGGCAAAAGCACAGCGATGTCTCCAAAGGCACTTTGGAGACCGTTTCATTGGGAGAGGTGGAATAATCAATTGGCCACCACGATCACCGGATTTGAATCCCCTGGATTATTTTTTGTGGGGCCGCTTGAAGGATCGAGTGTATAAAACACCCATCGACAGCGAAGAGGAACTTCGACGACGCATTGCAGAAGCTCAAAAAGGGATAACACCGGATGTTTACAAGCGAACGATACGGAATTTATTGAAGCGGTGTCAATTATGTATTGAGCAAGATGGGGGACATTATCAGCAATGGATGTGAAAATGTGAGTATTTTCAATGAAAACCAGGATGTTTCATCTTTTTTTGTTTATTTATTTCTTACTTATTAATTTTTTTTCCAATACAATTGTTCGTTAGGATACTAATTTTTATTTCTCCCAATTTTCAGATCTCAAACTTATAGATGATTCTGCATAATCACACTGGATCGGTGTCTGACGAGGAACACCAATCCCCACTATTTGAGATAAGTACCATCATTTACATTTCGATTGATGAATATCGATATAGATTATTCAAAAGAATTGCTTTTTTTGTTTTCCAGGCAGGTAGAGACCCGAAAAAGTTAAGTATGAACTAAAGATTTGTTGCTTTTTTTTCTTCATGCATCTACAAAATCTCAATTATAAAAACTCTTTCTTAGTTTATGGTTAAATACCTATTTGATCATATTCTGACATGAGTAACTGTGAATGAACATATTGTTCGATTCATGAAAATATGTTTTGAGAATTATTCATTCTGCAGTTAGGGAATATTGTTTTTAAATGCCATATAATCATGATTATTTACATTCATTATTCATTATTGAATGGTTGCACATCATCTGAGAGACTTCATAATGTGTATTCAAATAAATCATTCAATTTTGGGCACATGATATCCTCGATGAAAATTATAGAAAATTACTTTTACTCAACACGTGGATTTCTCGAAGGAGTTAGATTAAAAACTTCAAAGTTTTAAAATCGAATCAAATAAATAAATGAACAATTATTATGGAAATATACTATCTTGCGCCACATGCAATTATTTTTCATTATATTATACATTCACGCTGTCACAAAAATTGCAAACATTTATAAATTCTGTATGTGAACAAAATAAAATTCTTAGCTTCATTCCCATTTTTATTTGAAAAATAGCCTCATCTTATTCGATACATCATATTTTTTACAACTGGTAAAAATAATCAATTTCAAATAATTTCAAGTTGTTGTTACGCTTTCATCTATAATTTCCACATTTCATCTTCATGAAAATGAATAAATATTTAAAAAATCAGGAAAAAAAAGCCGCATCCGAGAATCGAACCTTCATCGATCCCACCGAGTGGCTAGCGTTACGCTCTAGCGCACTCGGTCGATGCGGGGATGGAAAAATTTTGTTTTAAAATAACTAATGAATGCCAGGCAGAAAATTGTAAAATTTTGTATTTCATAGTTTTGCTAGAAACAAATACAGAAGCAGCTTGCAAGTCCCTCTAGCTTTGTAAATTACGTGCGGACCCAATACCTTATCGACCGTATTGATGCTTAGCCCTAGTCGGTACTATTTTTACTTATGCATTATTTCTACATTATTCGCCTCCCTACATTATTTTTCCAAAAATTTAGAAACGCCTATCCCGATGTGAACTACTTTCTCGCGCTCTGATTGGCCCAAGCATATCAACTTCAAACGTTAATATCTCATAAACTACGTAAAATGACGCAAAGTCGTCTCGACATTTTTTGTTCAGCACCACTGAATCTATCTATAGACTTCCGTTGGACTAACGATACCCGTACACGGTGTATAAATATCAGAGCTACTGTTCCTATCTACCGGTCGCGCTTCCAGAAAATCCGAAATTGAATGTTTCCTAATAAACTTGGTCGGATATATGTCGTGCATGAACTTGAATGAATCGGATCGGGAAAGGGATCAATGTTCCACTATGCAAAATTCAAATAGACGTTGAAGAGTGAACAGTAAAGATTTTCCATTTCTCACATCTTATTGATAATATCCCTCATTTTCCATCGTCAGAATTATTTCTATACGGAATTATGAAGTGTTATTTTGATTTTCAGCAAATACAGTTTGTTGAAAGAGCAGTTCAACAAGCAAACTCGGTGACTGTATCATACAGTCTGTATTAACAGAACGTGAAACCAATCTTTAAAACGATAGGGGTCTTCTTCGCATATCCAACGAAGCCCATAAAAGGAATTTGTGATAATCACGATTCATTCTCGAATCGTCTTGTATATGCCCGACCGGATTATGAGTAGACTATGTTATGTACACTATAAATTTATGAATTCATAAATATATATGCAAGCTATACCAATCAGCCAACTGAAGTTGAGTGGCCAGACACATATGCCCATTGCTATGTAGATGTATACGTAGATGTAATATTACTTGATTTGTCGACTATAATTGTATAAAATTCATACAAATTTTATATTTCATCTTTTCGTACACATCAAGAATCATGAGCAGATTTCGGAAAACATCCATCAACTCGGTGCAATGGATGCATTAATAGACTAGTATTTTCGAATGATATTTCCCGAGATACTGACCGTTCAACTACATCACTCATCATATGGAAGAAAAGGAGAGAATATTTTCATGACATATTTGGATTTTATCTTCTCGATCCAAGTCCAACCGTTGAAGAAATAATCTAATTTGAACGTATTTGTATTAGCATCAGTAATAGTTTGTTCAAAATATCACTCAAAATATTGATCATTGTAAAAAGTCTACTAAACTTGAATGAGAGAAAGTAAAATTATCTTCAGTCTATAAGTTATTAGATTTTCGTCCAAATTTGACTATCGATCAGATAATTTGTAACTAAACTATGTAACTAAATTAATGAGTAGACAACAAGATGAATCCGTGAAGACCAAGAGACTCAATGTCTGTCGGTAATCTTCGGAGGAGTTGACAGTACAGAAGAGTTTGGTGAGCGAGCAAGGGACTAGGTCACACATATTTCTGTCAGAACGCCGATTGCTTCTTCATGTGCCTATGCAAAAACTTATTTTTGCGAAGGAACTTCTGAAATTGAAGGAAAATAATCGAAAAAGTTATGCTAATCATGGATAAAGACCACGAAAGAAGAGTTCGAGTCCAATTTCCCAAACCAAAAATGATATGAGAAGCGATGATGATAGCAATCGCGATATTCATGTAATTGGTCAATAAAAAAAAAGGAAGTTTTGTTCAAATTTATAAGCATCATGTCGATTTCCGGTACATTCGGAAGTATGGCCGAACATATAAATGTTAGGTTTGATACTACATGTACACTTAATCGGTCAAAAACGAGAGTTTAAAAAATAAATAAACAAATACACGTATGAAAAAAAATTTCTGATATTCATCAGATTTTGAGATATAGTAGGTATTGCCGGTCGTCCGGGGCATATATAGACGATATTAACTCTTCACACACCTGAATACAGAGGCTTTCGGATGAATGAACGTAAAAGTGAGAATATTAGCTCCAGGAATCTATAAATAACTGTAGATGATATTTCATGATATCAATAATACAAAATATTATTTTCATAGATGCGGCAAATAATATGCAACTTGATGGTTCAATGTATAACTTCATACGTCTCTTTGCGTAATCAACGAAACCATTTCGTACAAGCGCATATAGGAAACTGCCGTTATTCCCTGCTGATCATAACTTCTTGAAGTAGAGAACAAAGCGTCAACTATTTTGGAATCATATTTTTAATGACAAAATGAGGTAAAATTTTAATATCCATTTCCTGATAAACGCAGCAATCGAATCACACTGGATAAATTGCGAACGATTTCTCATATTTCAAATCGCATGTCACTTTCTGTATACTCTCGATCGAATGGACACTTTATATGTGGCTATCATTGTCGTGCAGTTATCTCTTGAACAAACTTGAACAAAACAAACGACTGCATCACATCGACAATGAAGCATCAGGGGTTAACACAGCTTTCATGTTTACTATGCCGATCATCGCAAGAGCAATATATATACAAAGACGTCTGTCGATAGATTCAGTTACATCGGCAATGCTCTATATAGTACTTGTATGTATACAACTTTCTGCATCCCTAAAAGCATTACTATGGGTAAATAAGAAGAGGAATGCTGCCTTATTTGTTGAAGAATTAGGGGATAAATTGATTCTTCATCCACTCATTGTGGCAGCACATCCTGGACGTGTGAACTGCATGTCCAGGACGCTTGATCACTACTCTTTACATACAGGGAGGGAGAGCGCGATTGACCAGTTTTGGTCAATTGCACATTGAAGATCGACGCGCGCATTGATCGCAAGACAATGCATCGATGCCTCGTGTGGAATATATCATCATTCTCATTACGCATATCATGCACACTCAACGCAATTTCATCTTCTCATAAAGTCTCAACGTTTTTCTTATTTTACATCTCAGTCAAATAAACTCAATGTAATTCGTCTCAAGTTGATAATCTCGATCTCAGGATTCCAAAGAGGATCAATAATATTCGCTTTGGTGGTAAATTCATCAAATAAGTAAATTTATCAGTCCACATCTCAACGCTCAACGCTTCGTCAATTGATCAATAATATCAATTGATCGTAAAATTTCATCAGTCTCATCACAGAACTATAGTACTCAACATTATAAAGTGTAAATAACATTTAAACATTTTTATCAAATAAACGTAATTCATATTTTACACATAAAATATTTGTGCAGTGTCCACCGCGAAGTGCTTTTACACCACGCATTATTTTCCCGACTGTTCCTCCTCATATACAGTGCACATTTATTCATCTTCATTCATATTTAATCAACTTTAAATTCAATCTCAAACACTTATTATATCCACTCATGAAGGAAGGCAATTGTTGGGAAAAATAAAAAAACCTACGATTGAGGTTGAAATTACCCAAGTTCTCAAAGATAAACCGTTCTCAAATTGTATAGGATAGACAAAGGCACAATTTGCTGATTGATGCCGAGCTCCGTGTTTCTCCCACAAAGCACTCCGATGGACGCATCACGCTATCTATGACGATAACTCATCACAGAGTAGATATTATGAAAATGGCATTATGCACGAAAAAGCATATGAAAATTCAACGAATGATACCCTAGAGTTCATTTGAATGTACCGTGCGATACTCCAAGATGCAGCTATGGTACCAACAAGGGAGAGAAGCAGATACTTATGCGAGATGAGGGCTAGTGATAATTCACTTTGGGAAGGTTCCCATACAATAGTAGCAGCGATGGGGAATGGCTGCCAACGAATGATAGATGGACCGCCCTATATCAACTATTCATATCCGAATGAGGAGGGAATATATTGAAGTAGACTGTCTGACACGAATACTTGAAAGCTATGGATACTTTGGAGCCGAATCTTCCGCTTTGAACTCGATGAGTCAACAGACAAACTGCCATGCATATTGTTAGAGAATGTGATACATAGATCCTCACTTCTGAGAACTTATAGAATAAGGTAAGATCACTGAAACAGCGATAGTAGTAAAGGAGAACTAAATTACGGCTCTATATTCTTCTCATTGAATGATGAGGGATATAAGTGATGATTTTAGTAAGTGAAAATTTCATACTACCAGGTGGCTCATATTACCCTAAAGCCAATAAGAAATATTCACTTACCCGAATATAAACGCGCACACACTCTCACGCAAGAACACGAACCATACTTTCAATAGACATGAATCGCGAAAAACTACAGAAATTCGGATTTTGATTTGCGGGTGATATAATCTGATTTCCTTCCTAAAGCAAGAATGTTCAAGATGACGTGTGTTCAATATTCACTCGCAATAAACGTACTGGCAACACGATCGCGGGAGCAACGTAGCTATTGTCCGACAAACTCGTTGTATGGGTGCACACGTCGTATTTTATTTCATCTAGTTTGCGTTCAATATTTCTCTGTAGAACTCAAAAATGGTGGTTCTCATCCAGTTATTTACAGTAAACTATCAAGATAACTGTGATAAAAAATATAAACTTGTTTTCAAGTTAAAGAATAAACACTCATATTTCGTGCTTGTGCAACTCTTATAGTGTAAAATCCACGCCTCGTGGCGATGCTATTTGCTCGTCACGTTGTATTTTCCATGCTCGCCCAACGTGGCAAATATTCGCCTTTTTTTGCTTGTGACAAACTCAATTCATTTTCAGTTATTGAATGACTCAGATCCTTTATTCTCTTTTTTTTCTCCTTTTTCGCATTTATTATTGAATAATACGTAAATTTTATTCTTTATTTTTCCCTTTTGTTCAAAAATAAATTAACCTTTTCGCTACCGTCAGATTCTACGGCGCACTACTGCCGCGGTACGGGCCCCCGTACGTAGGAGCGTAAACAAAAAAAGCGTATTTTGTTCTCCCCTTCTTTTACTTAGTTCGTCGTCTTATCGACTTTTTTTACCATAATAGACTTAAATACGGTCCAGTACTTTTTTTGTTTATTGATGACTCGTACCTTTGTCCATCCCTCATGAAGAACAAAGAAAGAGGTTGTGTCCACTGAACCCCGTTGGTGGCAGTGATTAGCCGAAGAAATACTTTGTTTGAGACTTATGAACAATCACTCGACCAAGAAATCGTACAATTATCCAAATTGTGGGGGAAACCGTTAGGAAAATGAAGTGATCCTCCCTTCTTTCCCACATCAGATTAGCGTGGACACGTCTGAACAGGCAACTCCATAGTGAAATAACTTTACGTCATTGTACAGGGCAATAGGTATTGATTTCGTCATGTAATAAGTGATGAATATAAAACACAAAAAGACGCTCAATGCAAGTGATTTATTCGATCATTCAGTACCTGTAAGTTGATACTTCTATGCTTTTGGATTGCTTTTGTCAATTTGATTAATTAAAAATGAAATTTTATCGATTCACTCATTCATTTATTATTTCAGGTAATTATATTCATAATTATTCATTATTGACTACCTAGAGTGTTTCCCAACTCCCATATAGAAAATAACCATATGGAATTTTTCCTACAGAAAATATCTTATGGAAACTAATTTATTATGGATGAATTCCCTTACGGTAAAGTTTAAAGAGTTCATTTTTCTTTAATCAGACGAATAAGCCACGGACTGTAAATTCGATACTTTTTCCCTTTGCTTTCGATATTCCAATAACGGGTAACGGCGCCATTTTGCTAACGAGCTTTCGTGGGACTCGGAGGATTTTTTATTTTTTCGGACTTTGAAATTTTTCACAAGTTAAGACTTGGAAAAATCACACCATCTTACCTAGATTTTTTTATTTCCCCGAAAATTGCCTCTATTCTTCGGTGAGTGGAATGAGGTGGCTTCCCTATTTCCTCTCGCATCCTTTCTGATGATGCTGGCCTTATGGAACGTTTCAATAAATGAAGTTGTACTGCAGTATGGGATGCATTTGAGAGTGTATGCGTACCATATACATGTACCATACATGTTATATAATATGGTATCTTGAAAGATGCTAGGTGAGGCAAGGGAGGGACGGGGGATTGATAGAATTTGTATATTATAGTATGGAATATATTTAAACGGGCGGTGGTGAGATGAAGTGAGGCAGAATCGGAAGATGATACGTTGGATTTTTCGTACTGTGGGATGAATTGGTCGGTCATTTTTTGAGCAAACAGGAATGCAGTGGAGAGAAGTCATTTATTCACATTCGTTTATTTCACAGAATCATTAGTTTATACGAACGAAACTTAGTGTATCACGTTACAGTATGACAAATTATAATATTCTATATTCAGAGAGCATATATTGCCGCTTGTGTATTGGTAATAAGAACATGTTGAAACCTGTTTGTTCAAGATATTATTGGGAAATCTCAGCGCATTTGTAGATGATTTGAGTCAGACACACTGCAAATATTGTGAAATAATTTTCATTAAGAAGTCAATAAAAACAATCAATGTGATAAATGCAATTGATCATTACCTGATCTGTCGAATATTCTAGACAATATATGTATGATGATATACTGATGAGTCATCGATAAAGGTAGCGTCGTTAATTGTATAAATTTTTCCCACTGTGACGATGACCGCTTTTGAGCTGGTGATACAAGTTTTGCATTGAGACGTGATCGTGGTGTTGATGTTCGCTCGTACGAAATGATTGAGTTGGTTACGCAATGAAAAGTTATTTGAAGTTATATGTGTAACCATCTGTTGAGTATGTGTGTAGGATTCTGATGATGAAAAAAAAAAAGAGAGAAAAAGAAAGAAGAAGAGAGAAAGAGCCGGTAGTATGGCATGTTGGGGAAAACCCATGACGTAGATGGCCAAGGAAGAAAGTGGTGTGGCGCGATGGGAAAAAATTCATGACGTAGGTAAGGCCCTGAGCGAGTCGACTCCGGCGGAAAATGCAACGGCAGATTTTCAGTCAGTTTTCCAGTTTTGTTTGAGGTGATGAGAGGGATGACGATGCAGGTTGCACTTGGACATGTATACTATTTGAGCATAATCTTTTGACTCATTTTATTCAATTAATAAAGATTCTACCGAGTGAATTTCGTTTCTTACATTGATGATCCCACATGTAATACATTTATATTTATGTGATGAATAAAGCGTATGAGTGTGATAGAATGGGTACGTAGTATGCGACAATGAGAGGGCAAATATGCTAGTAGGGTAGTACATCATAAGACACTGTTGAAAGAGCACTATGTATTTTCATGTGAATATTCTATAATTAATAATTCTATGAACAACTGCATATAATATATTTATAACTATCATGTGAATAATATAATTAAATTGAAAACTGACTGGTCTAATTTGTTTTTAGTCGATCAGGAGTTACGTAGATAAATATTTCATAACTTATTCATCACAACGCAACATATTAGTAGCGCTTTACACAATGCTCTCCATCGGACGAAAATTGCGTCAATTTCGGATCTGAGACAAACGCTTTTTCGTGGTAACGTATCACCTTTATCGAGTCTCGTTTTCTTTCTGAAGTACAAAGCAAGTAAGCAAACCATGCGTTCATTTTTTACTTTTCATCATGCAGTGATTAAAAGTATTGTATTTATCTGAAATTGAATTTTCTTCAAAAATGCTATTTTCTAACATTTTCGACGATGCTGAATCCAAAAATCATAGTTCCGAAGTGATGTCCATCTGTATGTCTGTCTACTTCTGCTTTAAAGTATGCCTTTGTCATTCGAAAGCGCTACTACGAACTATTCACAAATTTCACATCCATGAAGGCCACCGCGACAGAGAGATTTTGTGCTTTGATTCATTTGAATCCAACGTTTGGTTTCGCAGGAAATGACAATTCTATAATTTGCTGAATTTGGCTTGATTCTTTCAATTTTATATTATCTGTTTTATCTCGGGAGTATGTTCACCAATCGTTCTGATTTTTTGCATGCTGGATATTACCCATTCGTTAATGAGAAAATGTTCTGAATCACTCGCATTCAATATACCGTTTTGCTGGGGATAATATTTAATTGAGGTTTGAAAAACAAGAAAAAAAATGAAAGAATCGTTAATGTTCTCAGGATGGGATGAGCCAAATTACGCGTCATTCTGTACACACACTAGGCATATTGGACTTGAGCGATTGATTTATTTCATCAGGCTCAGAAATTAGTTCTGTATGAAAATTAAAATAATGAAAGAAATGAGTGTACAGCTGTTTCTTATTCATTAGAATATCATAAAAAATTTTCGACCGATAGTGTTGTCATATTGGACAACTATAGGCAGTATTGAGACGGACCAAAATTGCTTCAAATCATTCAACACGTTGACTGCCAGACACATTTTCCATAGTTTGCCCAAGGCGCCGACGTGAACTTTTCATTATGCGATCACCGGTCACCGGTGGCCTCCATGGCAGTCAAGGTGTTAAATCATTCATTTGTTTTATCGATGTGTGACGAACAGTATAGGGTCATTTCACTTAATAACATTTTCTTCCTTTTCATGATATTCAATTAATGAAATCATAAATAATAAAATGCTGTTCACGTCATTATTTCACTAAAGCGTGTTGGAGAGTTCAGGGTGAGTTCACTTATCGACGTTCATTATTCATATCAATGTGACCTAGATCCACGGGTTAAACGGTGACACCTGGCAGGCTGCGGGTTGTGCTTCAATGGTAATGATAATTTTATTTTAATGGGTTTTCCCTGCTCACGAATTCCTATTACTAATTCCTTCCCCGATCTTTCAAGTGGTCATATAATAGGTTGGAAGATTTGATTCATGGCATCTTCAACGTTGCCACAATTTATTTGAATCATTTTATGTTTTTGTCGAATGGCATTGCTAGTTTTAACAATTTCACGCAATATGTTCCTCTCCCCTCACAATTCTTCACGTTGCATGTTGATTCAATCAGTCTTGAAACTCAATTACTATTATTGTATTGAATATTATATTTTTATATTATTTATAAAACAATCAAATTCTTTCCTGTCACGACCATTATGCAATCCACTGTTCTTGTCAATTACAAAATTATGTTTCGACATAGTCGGCTAGTTGCAATTCAAGTCAAATTTTATTATAAAATAACTTTTGACTGTAAACTCCTTCTTATTACTTCCTCACATCTATTTTCTCATACCGGTATAGATTATACCAGACCTCTCACTCTCAAAGCATGCGAATGACGAGGAGTACGGACGCACAAGGACTGAATTTGTGTTTTCGCATGTATGAAAACGACTGCTGTGCACATAATCCCCATTTTCTCACTGAATTTCATCAATTCAATGAATTTTTGTTGAGTTTGTATTTGAGATTTTGCTGAAGTAATTTATTTGAATGAGATTTATTATGAAATTTAAATAAACTATATGCAAATTGCGTATAGTGTTATGGATTTAGTTTCCGCACTGTAAGCACGTGAACATTCTTTATATAAAATAATGTAACAATATCGTTATCTCGCCGTGACGTTTAGAAGTTCCGGCAACGCGAGCAAGGCATCGCCATGAGCGTATAATAGTTAACTAATTGGTGTTATAGGCGAAACTTCCTGAGCGATACCCGAGTTTGATCGTGTTCATATTGATCCATGTTGGTGAGTTATTTTCAATTAAAAGTTGATCATAATCATATAATATTGAATTTCATGTATTCATCAGTTATCAGAATAACACATCGTTATATTTGTTTTTTCATTTACTCATTCAACTTAGATTTATTATTCAAATTTTTCGTTATTTTCAATGAATCTTGATTCAATTGAAAGTTAATCATAATCATATGACAGTGAATTTCTGATATTTATCAGTCATCAGAATAGCAAATACCTGTATCCGTTATTCATTTACTCATTTTCATTAGAATTATTATTTTAATTTCCCGTTATGATAGTATAGTCATTTAAATATATATATAACGAAAAAAAATAATAATAATTTTTTCATATTGGAATTTCAATACTTTCTGATTATCACATAATTTCGAAAATTCATCATAATCATATTTTCCAACCCAATTTTGTTCATTCTCATCGGAGTTAGTGAACTACTTCAAATTGATATTCCATTAAAATTATTATAATTTCTTTCTCATAACATAAATTTGATTATTATGGATTTGGAATATATTTTAATTGATGGAATATCAATTTCTTTCAAAATTATGAAAATTCCTAATGACGGTGCGTGTGTGTTTTCGTCATTGTCTTTCCTAATGTACGGCAATATATCAATGGCTAATAATATCAGGAAAAGTATTGTCATTCACGTATCCAACAACTAGGATCGGTCCAAATGTTATACTCAACAATTATCTGGCGCTCCTTACGATACCAAACATTTGTATTGTACGGAAATGTCTGAGCCTTATACATACGGATCTATTTGTGGAATCATGGTAGCTGGAGAGATATTTCCTCATCAGTTTCATATGTATCAAGGTGGCCGCCTCCTAGCTTCCGTTGGAGAAGCAATACTAGGAGTGAAAATATTACGATATACGGGACATTTCAATAGTAGTCATTTTGAAGTTTTAATCGAAGCAACAGAAGCAATGAATAGTGATAACGTTCTGTTAGGCAGTGATAATAACGTAGAAAATCGTAAACAAAATATTGCAATCCCAGTATCACAGCCTGAAATAAATGACACAATCATAGTATCACAGCCTCAACATATTTCTGATGATGATTTATTGAGTATATGAATCTATCACTACTATTGAAGCACCACTCCAATAAAAAAAAGAAGAAAATGATTCACAAACTCAATCAAAAATAAACGAGCCAGAAAATCTGCGTCGCAATATGTTAAAAGTTATCCTGAAATTCATAGAATGGCAGTGAGAAAATATAATAAGAATCATCCTGAAATAAATAGAACGGCCGTACGACATTATAGCGAAAATCATCCTGATGTAAATGAAGTGGCTACTATGAGATACAATGCGAGAAGATTACAACTTGAATTATTACCCTGGACAACGAAATATATGTCTGGTTACAAATATGAACCGCATATCGATTATTCAAAGGATAAAATTGTAAATCTAGAGATTATGTCACCCTGTTCTTGGTGTCGTGCTCTGAAATGGAAGGACGAAGCTCAAGGAATGTATTGCAGTAGTGGTACAGTCCTGCTTTCCACCATTGAACCTCATCCTGAACCTTTGTACAGTCTCCTCACCCATCGAGATCTGCTTTCAGAACATTTTCTTTCTACTGTTCGAGAGTATAATGGATGTTTTCGAATAACATCCTTTAAAACTAAAGACATAAAAGAAGGAAACTTTATGCCAACATTCAAAGTCTAGGGGCAAGTTCAGTGAGGCCATCACTGGCAATACCCAATTCAATAAATTTGATGTGCATACGTTCATTCAATATTTCTTGATCATCATAAATATTCATGAGTTCATGTATACAGTTGTTCCTTGAAATTTCAAGAGGTTGAACTTCAGCCTCTTCCGAAAGAGATGGAAATGCATGAGAACAACAATCTTGGACTTTCACTGACATTTAATGTTGTCGAATTTAGTGTAGAAATAGAAGGTACTTCTTGGAAAAATGGTAAAATTGGTAAATTACTAGGAAAATCATTTTTGGGTATAACTATAATTTTTCCTTGCGAAACTTTATCTTCGAGATTTGCATTATTTTGAATGCTATCAATAATTTTGAGCTGTTTCAAATTCGTTGATTCAGCTAGTTTGAATCCACACATTCTCAATGAATTTTGAATATGTTGCGGAAAAAGTTCCATGATGAGATCCTTTATTTCTTCCAGAGAGCTATCCCGACTGATTTCTAATATTTCATCAGATTCTCCCGAGTTTGAAGAAAAATTGTCTATTTAAACGCAGAAAATTACACACCGAAATGAAAAAAGAAATAAACTTACCTAATCCGCGTTGTTTCATGAATTTTAATTCCGCATTGGAGGGATAAAAATCAGCATGTGCCAGTTTTGTGAACACAACATTCTTCTTGATGATGGGCCCGACGTAACCTCTCGTCGTCTGAAATTATGTTGTGTGGCGTGAATTAATTCAGAAAAATTTTCCTCTTCTGAAGTTTCTTGGTTTGCGTCTCTAGTAATCGATTAACAATATCACTGTGCGTAGCCATTCTGATACACAGATATTAATTGTATCAAAACTTTACACATGCAGAATTCAAGACTTCATGAAGCTGTAAATGCGCGGGAAAATTATCTCTATATTGGCAGACTGTAAAACCAACTCAACTAGCATGTGCATCCACCATTAAGTTTACAGATTTCTACACTATCTACTGTACTATATGCAGCGTCGCCATATTTCCATTATGTACATAATTTTAATTCGAGAATAAAAATTAAAGATTAAAACTATGTACATAATTTTAATTAAGGAATAAAAATTTACGAATTAAAATTTTGTACATGATCATAATTCAAGAATAAAAATTTAAGAATTATAATTATGTACATAATTGTAATCCAACACGGAGAGAAATATCTGTTAAATATTACCCTCGAATACAGGGGAAAAATTACCCTGCAATCGAGTAGGTCGGGGATATTATTGTATTCGGATTATTATTACTGCTTGGCAGGAACAAATATTCCCCATCAGCTGGGTAAAAATTATTGAAGTAATTATTACACGAACGCAGGGTAAAAATTACCCCTAGTGTAGAATAGAATAAACACTTTTTGTGAGTATATTTTATCGACCGTAGATCAAAATTTCACCATAATTTTTCTAAATTTTACTCATGAGCGACGGGAAAAATTATTTCATATTTTATAAAATACTAGCGGACGCGACAGACGTTGTCCTGTACACATGTGATATAGGTATCTCAAATTTGAAAGTTTATTGAAAGGACCATCAGATGAAAATTTTTACTGAGACGTTATTATCCTTTCAAACATCATTACAATTGAATAAAAATATAAATTTGGCTAGAACTTTATAACAGAAACAGAGTGAATAACACAAAGCCAGTTGTCTATGACACAAAAACAAAACATTGCTAAATCTACTCTAGCGCCTACTTATCGCAGCGCCTACTGATCGTAGCGCCTACTATCGGGATACTTCGATCACGGCGCTGTCTGATCTTGGGAAAAATATTTTGGGTTACCGTCGTCAAGCACCGCAGAGTTATTTTTTACGGCATTATCTTCGACCTGCGATATCTTCTGAAATATTTATTGAAATCGAATGATGTAAGAAGCAATTTTGTACTAAATTAAATACTTGTGATGAAGAACGTATTTATTCAGATGAGAATCAACACTATATTCATGAAAACACCCTTTGAAATGATGCTTTTTTTTGGCAAAAATTTTATTGCAATAAAAGGGCAATAGTATGTTAACCGTGAGAGATAGACATATGCTGTCGCGGACTTTTTTGTAGAACTATTAAAGAGGTACATTCTCGTCATACATTGTTTCGATGTACGTCTTACGGTTTTTGCAGCGTTCGCGACAATAGCTTATAATTCCTGATTTTTTTACATTATTGAAGTTGTACTACTTATCTTGTGATGGAGTGATCCATCAGTTGAAAATTACCATAGGGGTATTATTATAATTTCAAATATTGCCTCCATTCCCCTTGGCAACAAAAACTTTGGTATAGAGACTTATAAGAGGCAGGTCAGTAGCAAATACATGGTGGCGCCTGGATCGATCATCAAGGACCAATCGATGAGGGTTACGAAGGCGCGAAGGTATCATGCGGGTGCAAGAGGGATGAAAGATTTTATATATGAAGGCGCATGCCGGTTGGCGCATGCACGCCTACATGCATTAGAAATGCATTAGGCCACGCATCCCCGGACAGCAATATTAGAAGTAGGACCTACGTCATCTTAATAAAGAAAAGCAAATTAAAATTAAAAGTGAAATAAAATTGATAATACATTGAAATAAAATTAGAAGTGAAGCGAAATCGATAATAAACTGAGAGTGAATAGAAGTGAAAGAAGAAACGTGCATAAAACGTAAATAAAACGTGAATAAAACGTGGGTAAAGAAAGTGATAGTACAGCGAGGCGAAGCGTCTTCCCAGAACTACGCGGCGATCAATTCGCCACACCACCAACACATCATCAGAATATTATCATCACGTCATCAACATATTGCCAGCACGTCATCGAATATCTACACACTGCATTCATCCATCCAACAACAGCAAATCCATTGATTAAATTCATTCTATTTACGACCTCAAAAAACCAAAGTAAGTCTTGAAATAAAATATCATTACGAAGAAGTGTCGCCGCTACTGCACCAAGCCGTTCAGCACATATCGGCACCCATCTTGTGTCGCCGCCTTGCCGCCAAATTTCATAAAATAGCGTCATTTAGGAGAGTATTTTTTGTGATTAGAATTAATTAATATTTTATGTATTTCAATTATTGTTACCCCTTACGGTAAAATTTTCCATTTAAATCCAATTAAAATCATTAAATAATTTTCACTTGAAATTCAATAAATTCAATTAAATTAAAAGATTAATAAAAATAATTCCGTGAATTTTTCATAAAAGATTTTTATGTTCGTAGCGTCGTTTGCATTGCGACGCCATCACCCATTATTCATTGTGCGCAATAATAATTTCATTTTTCATTATTCCTATTTTCACTACCCAATCCCTTTACAGTATTAATTAATGAATAACAGGAAATTAATTAATAAATAACAGAAAATTAATTGATAAATTGGATGAATAAAAATTAATTAATGATAAATTATTGAATTTTAGAACAAATTTAAAAATAAAATAAATCAATGAAAATTGGTAAACGAATATTGAACAACGCAAAGAACAAAATTATAAATCATTGAAAATTATCAATAAATAAATTAATGAATAATAAATGATAGAAATTGATTGATGAATCAATAAATTAATAAATAATGAATAAATAAGTCAATAATAAATTATTGATTTGTGAGAGGAACATTGAATGACCAAATAAAAATATAAATTGTTGAACAAAATAAATTAATAATAAAATAAAAATAAATTTTTCCAAAATAATAAATTATAATTGTTCAAAGAAAAGAAATAGAAAATAGTTATAATTGATAAAGAAAAAGAAAATAATTATTAGTAAAATAATAGAAAAGAATACTTATCAATTGAGGAATAAATAATACTATAAATTGGAATTTCACAAAAATATATTACTATGATTTATCGAATATTCAGAAAATAATTGATCATAAAATAAAATAAAGTTTGAAGATAAAAAACCAATTTCGATATAGATCTACAAAATTAATATTCCAGAATAAATAAATATTTGTGAATTATATTGTAAAATAATATCATTGATTTTTAATTCAGATTTAATTCTCATAAATAATAAATAATATCCAATTCATTTCATATTATAAAATAACTGGTTTTGATGTGACATTTATTTCTAGTGTTGATTCAGTCATTATTCACGACCTGGAAGATTCCATAACCCCCATATATATTATTTTTGTGTTTGTAATTTTTCTGTTTCAGCTTTTCCCGATTTAAATTATTTTCTTGATTTTGAATAAATCAAGTGGCATCCCAATTCCCCCTTTTGGTGATATTTTTCAGTTTAATCGTTTATTTCCCCTGTAATGCCTATGGTAAGACCAATGAATATATTGAATGACAACATAACCTCGTTTTTATAATTCTAATTCGAATACCGTAGGAACAACATTACAATCTTCGGAATTTTCTAGTGGAAAATATAGCCTATGTCACTCGGGGATGATATGGCTTTCCGAGAGTGAAAAAATTTCTGAAATCGGTCCAGTAGTTTTTCAGTTATCTCAAAAAAATACAAATTTTTCTCTTTATATTGTCAAATAAATGAAATAAACATATTCCAGTGAACTGAATTGTGAATCTAAACCATCCTCGAGCTCACAGCAATACACTAAAAAAAAATTCATCAAAATCGGTCCAGCCGTTTAGGAGGAGTATGATTACAAAGGTTCTGACGGACGATTTTTATATATAAAGATATGCAAATTAAGATGAATGTACCTACCGTGCACGGTGAAATATACACGGACCATGTGATGAAAATTTCTATTATGATTACGTAATTATTTTTCTCGAATAAAAGAATGGATATATCAATCAAAGTAAATCATTGATAAATTAAAAAATTGACTATTCGAGGTTGAAAAGCCATTGAATAAAATATTCATAATTTTATCAGAATAAGTGGTGATTGGAAAGTAGATTGATTGAAATAAATATGTACAAAGATAAACATATCGACATAAAAATAATTTATATTTATTCATTAAGGTTCAATGCCATCTCCTTACTATAAAATTTTCACCTGTACTTATATTCACGATATGTGTCAATACAAATTCATTCATATCACATAAAAATAGAATTTTCCCCGTATAATTATCCGTAATAATTTCATACGATTGTATATGTTCGTTGAGATACACATCATTCATTTTTTTCACAATCATACAAATATTTTCTTTTTCATAAATTATTATTTTATAAATTTCATAAAATAATGAGTCATCATCTCCAGGAATCATTGAAATGTTGCTTTTGAATAGCACATCACCTTTAAATACAATTTTTTCAACGTAGTTACTGTATTCGAACTTTGTATTTGAATAGGTAAAAGATGTTTGAAAAAATTGATTGCTGCCAATTCCTCGAATCTGTCTCTTTTGATCCTAGCAAAAAAAAATTCAGAATAATAATGATAATAAAGTATAATAAAACATATTTCTGTTTGAAATTTTTTGTTAACAAATAATAATGTTAATACAAGGTGATACATACGTGAATTATTGCCATTGCTGAAGCTCTCCTCTTATCAGGAGTCCTTAAGTCACGATATCTTTTTCTTCGCGAATTATCAGTCGTGTCATCAAATTTCGAATATTTTTTACAAAATATCCCTTATTCAGATACGATGATAATACGAGTTTTCCATTTGCCGATTCCAGCAATATGCGACCAATTGGCTATATTCAAAAGTAAATATTGTCAATATGAGAATAATAAAATTTAATTGCCGATGTAATGTGTAGTTAATACGTACGTGATTTCGAAGTTGTGAATCAGCAGGATAACCTTGATAATTAACTTCATGAACCTATGTATTCAAAAAACACATTGTATATTCAACGGTCATCATTATTTATCTATGAATAATTAAATAATGAAAAATGAAAAAAATTTAAACGATGCAAAAAAAAAATATTTCATTAAAAAAAAAGGATAGGATATATCACAAATATTTTCCACTTGTTCCTTTTTTTCATACTACGCAAATATATAGTAATTTTTTTTTTCGTTCTTTATCTTTATTTATAAAAACAAAGACCGCTTTATATCATTATTGCAACGAGGTACTAGTCTGCATGTATTCAATATACATATAATCTGAATATCTTGTAATAATGATAAATATAAAATATACTTACGTATAAACAGATAATCCAGTTATCCAATGATGAATAATGTACACCGATTGATAATATACACTTAAGAGGCAGAAGAATAATAATAGAAACGTATGTCACTTATGCGTAATATTCTTCACTTAAAGCACGTCTTAACTTGTCTCGAGTGACCGATTGATTTGGCGCGCAAGTGCCATGCATGTGTCAATGCAGTATAGTCAATTTGTAACGGGCCCGAAATTTTCCGAAGATTATCGAACATGAACGAAAAATTCCCATGTAAATGTGGTAAAATTTTCTCCAACTCGGTGGATAATTCATTCTAAGTATCGGTAAATTTTGTTATTGTGGCGCGTTATTAAAGAAATAGCGTGCTACATGGTAAAAATTCATCAGTATAAGAGTAAAATTCAAACATATTGAGAATATAATCTAGCATAATTTGGACATTTTTTAAACTCTCCTAAAAATTACCACGCAATATGGTAAAATTTATTTTCAATGAGAGGAATTTTTCTAACTGATTCTTCTAAATATTTCAATAAAAATGAATAATATTTTTCATAATAGTGGGATGTCCCGAGCCTACCCTGAATCGCAGGGTAATTTTTAAGAGAAAATTCTCTCTGTGAACATTTCAAATTATGTACATACAAATAATTCGAGAATTAAAATTGGGTTAATACATTCAATTTTCATATATTTTATACCGTAGCATAATTAGAAAAGAATGAATTTTAATTTTAATCTATAATAATTGAAGGGTCAAATCATTATGATTTTAAAGTATAATAATAATTGCCTGAATTTTTATTTTATTGTCGAATCATACAAATTTTTGATTTAATACATCTCCAATCAGGAATGCAAATTATTCAATTGAAATTATGCTTCAATATAATTTTGATACATTTTTATGAACACTAATTTTCTTGTGAATAATTGTTTTGTTAATATTTTTCTTTCAGAAAATTCTTTTCATGTTATCAAATGGTAGAACGGCGTGCCATAGAAAACCAAATATTAATCAACGTGGTTAATTCTAATAATCTTGAGAAGTGCCAATCTCTCGAACATAATCCATCAACGTTTAATCGAAAATTCGAAGAAACTAAATGTTAAACTAAAAACGGTGTTTCATTACAATAATTTTGTGTACAATCATTTATTTTCCAATAGTGAATTTGACCAATAACAAATAATACTAATGATATTCTCGTAAAACTACGTAAAATAACAATGAACTATCAATGTGTGTATTAATAAAAGTGAAATGTCATGACAAGGAATTGTAAAAGTTTTATTGTCAACCAACATCATCTCCTTCAAAATTTCTGAGGTAAGAACTTACTATCTACATAATCCAGTACAACTGGACGTGAAAAATAAAGAATGCCGGAACCCAGTTGTGGTGAGTAGAATTGAATGAACTTTTTTTTGGGTTTCTATTTGAGTTATTCCCAAATTGCAAAAAAAAAATAACATATGATTTATCTGATTTGTGGTCAGGATATATAGGAAAGTTAATGTTCATAATGATATAAAATAAACTATGAAATTTTCAATTTATACTTGAATATTTATTCGACAATATCAAATAATAGTAAAAAAGAGAAAACGAAAATGTTTTTTTGTTTATTAATTATATTATAAATATAATTATTAATATAATTAAAGACGAAATGATCCTTTTCCATTCAAAGTCTAATATCTCAGGAAAAAGTGATCGTATCGAGATATTTAAAGAAAGAAATTGAAGCTGAATAAACAGGTTATCCGGTACATATGAAGATCAAGTCAAAAAAACAAATTAGAAAATCGTAGACCAAAAAGAGAAACCAAAAAAATTCGAAAATTCGTTTGTCGGTAGTTTTTCCCAAGATTACTCGAAAAAAATTCCGAAAAAGAATATTTTTAAGTTCAGATTAAAAAACTAGACACTTGGAGCAATAATTTGATTCTTTTTAATTTACTGGACGACTATGTTCCTCCCAATTACAGCTTGTTGCAAATCACCTGAAAGTTTGAAATTTTTTTTTTAATCCTTTAATTTTTGCCACTAGTGTATTTTATTATCATTTTTTTTCTTTTTTTGATATCTCAAACAATCATACTACTGTCATTCGAAATAAATTCGACATCGGGTCAAATTCATGTGCGATAATATTAATCAAGCAAATCAAACTTTCGTTTCCTTATCTTTATACAAGCTATTATATTTAACATCGAAATAAGGTGGTATCCCTGTATTTTTCCGTTCTCTAATAACTTTTTTTCACTCGTAAAGATAATGCAACGGCGCGATAAGTAATTGAAACATTACAACCTTTATTGAAAGCATCGTGGCAATTCACTTTTCCATCACCAATTATTCCAGTCGCAATCGACATAATATCATGGGCACCAGTGGAAAGATGATGTTATATGAAAAATTCCTCGAATTTTTTCACATCAATATCATCACGCTTGATTCGAACATCTGATAAATTTACGTGCTGATGACTTCTTTCAAAAGATATTTCACAAAAATCTTCAGTACCTTCAACGAAGTCTCTGGTATAGACGACTTCCCTCATTAATTTATGAACAATACTTTCTGTAACACCACGCTTAAAAGATACTGCTTCAATACTGATGGACTACAACAATGTTTGGTCATATTTGCGTATCACAATCTTGCATTATCAACTGGTGATTGTCAAGCCGTATACAATGTATTGTACTCGCTTGGAGCACCGTAAATGAATGGTGAAAATACGATAGTTCATGTTCCAAAAGGTATGCACTTGTTAACATTATCATGTAACCATTCTACCCAGAAAACCCGTAATCAGTTTGATACTCTAAATACATCCAAAAGTATTTATTTTTGAAGTTAAGTTCAACCTCGCTTCTTATACTTCTTATGGCACTTTAACAAAAATTTTTTTGAATCCTTTACCGGTTCTCGCAGGATAAATTTGTGAAGGAATATTGCCTTGATTTGCTATTTCTGACTCAGGAGAAATAGACTGCAAACGTTTGATTGAATCTCCAGGTTCAATGCCGTCAAATAGAGTAATAATTCGCATCAAATCTATATTCTGAAAAATTCTTTCGCCATCAAGCGTATCAACATCAAAATCTGCATTATTAAGTACAAATTGAACAAATGTACTTAGTTTAATTTTCAGTAAACCACTGAGGGTTGCTCAAGCTTCGTACAATTATGCTTTCTCATATGAACTACAGAATCCCGGAGACTTACAAATATCTATTAATTTTTGTTTTACCCAAATTTCTTGAGCTATTGTGGTGCATTTAGCTTGTAACGCTCACCCTTCCCGTGAGTATTCACTACCTGAGAGAGAGAGAGAGCGAGGTTACTGGGGAATTGGAGGGGAAGAAGGGATGCCACCTTATTTTGCTGTACAGAAGGAACAGCTTGTATGAAAAATAAAGAAACTGATTATTGAACTCTAATTCAATTATGAATTCTCGATATGTTATAAGTTTGACCGAAGTGTCAAATTTATTTACTTTATTCTGATTAGAAACTGCTAATAAAATACGCGATGACAAAAATATTCTAAGTCCCGACGCTCGGAATTTTTCTGAGTCCCGCGAGTCAATAACGTCACGGCAACTACGCAGCAGTTTCTCGTACCAAAGGGGGGAAGGATTGGTTATACAATCACCGGTGAATCCTTCAAGTATATAGGAGAATAATTCCACTTTATTTATGATTTTTGATTTGGATGATTATTTTTATTTAATAATTATTCCGGATGGAGAATGATTCCATAAGGGCCGCGTGCCATACGGAAATTATTCCAAATGGTGGGGAAATTAATTAATAAAATATTAATTAATTTTTGAACAATTATAATCGACAAACGAACGAACTGGTCGTATTTTGGGTGACTTCTGATTAATTGTTTATAATAATTACACATACAATCTTACACAGAAAAATGTCAGGTTCATGCAATAAATGAATCTATATAATTTACTTCCAGATCTTCTCTATTAACAATTTAATTACAGATACGTAGATAATATACTAACAAAGTGTTGAATATAATTTCGACGATGATGTTAGAATTTATTATAACACAACACTTAACTAATAACGTTTCAAGAGTCAATTCTCGCTAACAAAAATGTATTTATTCACTTTATTTTATTACACGCACAAATGTTCAATCGCCTCGTTTATTTTCCGATACGGGACTTGTACGAACGAGTCATCTAAAAATTGATGCGTGCAAATAATTGTGATGCGTCTTTGATAAGTGTACTTTGCGTAATTTTCTATGAGAAGTATCGTAATAATTTTTTTTCGAGAAGTGTCGTAATAACTTTTCCTTGAGAAGTCTCGTGATAATTTTTTGGTGAGAAGTGTTCGCACAAAGGGCAAGGAGCCGTACTTATAGATGCATTTCTGCAACGGCTTTCCCTCCCACTTGGTCCATCGTGCGACATTAACCTTGAGCGATTGGCCCAAGACGTTCTTTGTCTTGACAAATGACCAATCACTCCTTTCAAAGGGGTCCAACGGACAAAACCCCTTCCATTTTCCGGGAGAACAACGACACGCTCTATCGATGTTTACATCGACCGGCGACACGTGCCTGCAATCTCCCCGCCACGGTATTCACTCGGTGCATGGAAAATTCCATCGATGCTCGAGTGTCGGTTGACAATGGGCTTGCCTATGCGTCGTAGATTGCCAAAACATGTGCACAAAATCTGTGATGATGCATCATCACAAGCTTCATGAAAAATTGGGTTCTCAGGTTTACTTTTTTCATTAGAAAGAATAATTTCTGAAAGAATAGATAAAAGTGATGGCAGAATGAATGAATTGATATCACATTTCATCACCTGCTGGATATTGATTATTGAGTACAGCAACAGTTCCAATATATCGTCTGATAATTTCACAAGCTGCTTTCAAAATTCTGTGTTCTTCATCTGTTTCATTTTTTCCTCTCTGATCATACCAAGCATTTGAAAGGATTTCATGGTGTTTTTCTCTAAAACGAATTGTCATATTGACACCAGATTTACTCGAAAAAATGATATCACCTTTGCATTTGGATATTGATCGTGTTTTAATAAGTTTTTTATCCGGAATATGTTTCGATATCAAGATATTTTTCAACTCTCGCATCGAGAACTAGCAGTCGTCATTCTCTTCTATGTGTTGGTATATTTGCTTTATTGCCGTGTTTGACAAATGATGAATTCCACACTGTGGAATATTATTTGATATTGTTTGTGAGAAAAAAATAAATGCCGAAGTGTTGATTTAGTTTTGTGGTTTGATAAAGTGCAGTCAAGTCACCTATTTCAATAACAAAGTTATTCATTATTACTTTCACAACCACTTCTACCAAATTTATTAGTGTAATTAAGAATATCAAAATATATTTTCCAATCCACGATGTCCTCAGTCTTTCTGACGGGCCAGGCTGCGACTCAGAATCTGGTTGAGTTTCCGATATTGAATTGTTGAGGAAGGATGGAGGATGAAGTGGCGTCATTGTTGGAAGTTCATCCTCAAAATCATTCTCCTCGATCAATTTTGATACCTTCATTATGTTGCTGCAGGTCTTCCCTCTGTGGGTCGACCCAACAAACATGAATTCAAATTTACACTAACCTCCTCTTGTCATCCAAAAAATAAAATTGCGTGCTCTGACTTTTGCAACCCCAAATGTTACTTTTCAATGGACTTATACAAATTCACACGTATTCGCATATTACAATAATCCATCATTCCTCTCTTCAGCAAATTGTCTCAAAGTTCCCAATTCTCTTTCAATTTCAACAATAGGACCTATATCGGCACTGCTCTGCAATCCAAGTTTTTCACAAGAAAAATAAAAATTTCCTTCATTATTTACGAGATCATTATTCTGGTTACAATCATCCACAACTAATAACCATCGGCAATGGAAAATTCAAACAATTAGTAACGAGAAAGTCGTGAATGAAAACGATAGAGCAAATTTCAACAAACAATCTGATTCCAATTCACTCATATACCTTTGAGTTATTCTCCACGCTTGTTTCATATTTTTTGAAAGAATTTACATATTCTCACACGACAAACATATTGATGTTTGATGAATCACATTTTCATACTGTTTTTTTTTTTGTTTTATCTATTCGTCATTCATTAATTCCTTCAACTAAAACATGACATTTGAAACCAGGTGAATGTGGTTCTAATTGATTAATGAAACTTCAAGATATTCGTTGCGCTCGTTGAAATATTATTTCTCGTATACTTGTTCCGTATTATATGATTACCCGACAGATTATGATAAATTGTGTTAACAAAAAACATTCAAATTGTAGCTAACAAAAGAGAGAAAGAATTTCCATATTAAATACCTGAAATTTTGTACATCTTCATTGAAAAATGTACTTCCATATTCAGCAGTGAATCATCACGATATACAACCATAAATCAATGTGAGAAACCGTAGACCCTACGCAAGTAAATGTTTGTCATATCGATTGCGAATGAAAAAAAAGCCACAATCTGTACTTTCTCCTTACTATTATAAATTGCAATGATTAATTACAAGATGATAGCTTGCATTATCACTTATTGTTAAGGATTCAGTGTTTTCCCCAAAATATCATCATTTTCATTTTCCTGAACGTGCGAGCTGCATGTCCAGATTGCTTAACCACCTCACCCTTCACGCGAGGAGGGAGTGCGCAATTGACCAATTTCAGTCAATTGCCCATAAATAATCGACGCACGCATTGATCGAAGAATAATGCATCGATGCCTCAGGTCGATTAGATCAGTCTCATCCTCTGTCGCGGTGTAACCATCAGTCTCAAAAGGTCTCATTCATTCTCATTCTGTCTCATCCAGTCTCAATGTACACGTGGTACACACTCATCGCAATCTCATCTTTTCACATTCTTGTCGACTCTCATGATGTATCATAAAATACTCAACTACGCAACTAAGCAATTAATTGTTTCACTCTTAACGTTTATATCTCACCTCATATTTCATCAAACTCAATGTTAATGATCTTACACATTCTCATCGAGTATTGCGACGCATACAACGAAGCAACTACTCATGTCAATTGATCTCAAAGTATCAATTTCCTCAATTCATCTCATCGAACTTATGCAATTCATATTTGTGCATAAAATTCATTCTCAAAATTCCAAGTGGATCAATGATATCCTCCTTGGTGGTGTTTATTCATAATAAAGCAATAATTCACTAGTCTACATCTCACAGCTCAACACAAAACAAATTGATCAATAATATCAATCATTTCTCTCATCATCATTCCAATACTGTTTCAAATCTCAACATCGACAACATTTTCTACTCATCAATCTCAGGAAAAATTACAGTGTACAAAGTGTAAATATAGTGATAAGTGTTTCTCAATAAATTGTACATATTATACATAAAAGATTCGTTCATTTGTACACCGCGAGTGCTTTTCCATCACGCACATTCGCCTGGCCTCTCATCCAACATTCATTCAAATACAGTCCACACTTTCATCCCATAAAAAATAAATTTCCTATTTTATATCTCATTCAAATTTTTACACTTATAAATTCATAATTCAAGAAATAATATTATGTCAAGTATCGTATTTGCCTGATTCAGTTTTCGGACTTGAGGTTGCACTTTGCGTCTATTATATTTTTGTTATTACCCTGAATCCATCCTTCAATACATTTCCGTCCATATAAAAACGGATAACATTTTATACCTTATTCTCTCGATAAACGAGGATAAATGAATGCGGTTCGTGGATTGAAATATTTTGGGGGGGGGGGGGGGGGGGGGGGGGGGTAAAATTAAAAATAATTTTTTTTATTTTTTTAACTGAATGCATAATATCTCAAGAATATTGTGTGAAAATTGCAAGTCGATTGGAGCAAAATTGACGGAGTTATGAGTATTTTTGTACCTGTCGTATTTTTATACCTACCCGACCCGAGCGCGCTACTGTTACTTGGCAGATGTTTCGCTCTCTATGTAATACCTAATCTCACCTTCCAGTTTCATTTATAGAAATTTCAACGCAAAAACAAACGTGGTTATACCTGCACTGTATATTTTGTCAGTGTAGAGTATAGAATTTAGTGTAGCAGTAAATATTCTATCAAGCAGACGTACACGCGCGTTCCTATTTTCGCATCATTTTAGCTTAGTTTTCATCAAGTTTTGTATTTATTTATTACAAAAATGCCTAAAAAAATTGAAAGATCTGATAGACAATCAGCTGGCTCGAAATTATATCGACCTAGAAAAATTTTATCTCCGCAAAAACGTAAAAGCGAGAGCATTTCAACAAGTAGCGCGTCAGCTAAAAAAATAAAAGTGACCGTTGAAGATCAAGTTACGGAGGATCTTGAAAAACATTATAGGATAATTGATTTTTTATTAGTTAATTAGTCTTTTCAACAATTGCTACGCTAGTGAAGTGTGTGAAATGTGATGGAAAAGTGAATTTTCATTCGACTAAGAAAGAAGGCCTTGGATTCGACTGAGTGGAACCTTGAGTAGAACTTCTGTCATCGTGGAAATTGCAGCTTATGTGGCAGCCAGTGTCTTCAATGAAAGTTCTTTTGCTTTACTAACCTTCATGGAAGACATGGGAATCAGTAGTGGATCAAGCGCTCATGACCGGGCGCGATCAACTGACTCTATACGTATAAGCCAAGCAGAGCAGGAAGCTGAAAGACAAACGAACGAAAGCAGGATTTGTCGTAGACAAGAGCAAAAAGGTGCTTTAGACATCATGGATGATAGCAACATTCTTTATGGGCCTGGCATTGATGATTCAATGTGAGGTAAGCCGATAAAATTCGCTTATGAACGTTTTATACAAGATTTTTCAGTGTTCAAAACTTTAAAGCGTTTCCCCCACGACTCACGTTTTTAAAGTCGCTGCCTCTCATAACTTAAAAAAAAAGCATTAATCCTTCTGAAATTTCGAACACTATTTTTTGTATGAAATTCACGAAGTAACGCTGGAGAGTTTTTTTCAAATTTGTTAATAATTTTTATTTTACTATAACAATTTAACCGATGTTTTCTCGCAAAAATCGCATTTTCCCCTTCGAAATGTTCTAAAAAATTGAAAAATTTAAATTTCAAAAAATCCTCACAGCGTTACCTGAAGAAAACGATTATCTAACGAATGAACTTCGATTTTTTTATTTCAGATGATCCAGCACCAAGTTATGAGAGGCACCACAATTCTACTTTTTTCCGAGACACGTCCGAATAATTGCTGCCATCGCCGTATTTTTTAATATTTCTTCGTCAAAATTACACACAATATTCTTCTAATGTCATACTTTAATGTACCATTGGTTTCAATCAAAAGATTTCAACGGTGTCGTCACAAAAAATCCACAAAAACATGCCTTTTTTTGTACGAATCAACCTTACCCCCCCCCCCCCCCCCTCAAGGTCTTTTTGAACACTTATAACGTTAGTGATATGACAATACCTCCTATCTACACCTTAAGTTACTTGGAGTCAAGAAGTACTGTCACATCACCAACGATATACTGATATAATTTTGCATTTATTCATTTTATATTATTTCGATCAAAATTTATCTAAATAATCATGACACATCATATTTTGACGATACAAATCTACCATGGGGTTAACGTGAATTTTTACGATCATGTTCCTAACAAAAATGTGAAAATAGAATAAATGAATCTATTGATAATCATTGTATCGAGATTATGATTGAAATCATTTTCAATGTTCAACAAATTAAAATAAAGTAAATTTACTCTTCATGAGAGAAAATAATATCAATACCATTTATCTATTATTGAGAATCGTTATAATGACGAAATGCAGATTATTCCTCCTCATCATATTATAATGTTTGATTATCATGATGATTGGAAATAAAATAAAAACTATCCAAACTAATTCAATCGGTATGCTAAATGAAATCGAGCACTCTACAACAAAGTTGATTGAAACACTAATGTGGAGACATATAACATTTCTATATTATTGAACAACATGTATTCATAAAAATACATGAAAAAAGTTGGAAGAACCGTAGTTACACGCGCACACAAGTGCAGTATACCTGACGCAAATCTGGATTCAAGTGTGCTTTATCCATACATAGAAAAAAATCCCAACCAACTATCACTGTCTTCAATTACTTATGTTCACCAAAACAGTAATTGATATGTATTTGGCAGAACTTGCTTAGAATAATTTCATATTAAATTATTAAATGATCGATATATTCTTTTGTTGCAACATCAGTAGAAACAAATGAAAAATGAGAAATAGATTGGAGCAGTTGTGAACTAAGTGAATACATAAAAAATCATTGAATTGAATTTCCGAAACCATTCAATAATCATCAATCAAAACCATTTCAATAATTGAAATCGATGACATATACTTTGAATAATGAATGGGATGAAAATTATTGAATTTATTCATAGTTTTGATAATGGACCTGCTATTAATGAATAATATTGAATATTAAAATTGTTGCTAATTCGATTGGTCAACATATCGTGAAAAGTGTCTATTCACATAATCTACGGCGAATTGCGTGGGTTAAGAACACTTTCAAGAGGAAATTGAAGCTGAAATTTCATTTTGAAGAACATTGTGGATCCATTTGATGCCTAAAAATGACCGCAAGTCTCAGAGTGAAGGAGAACGGAGGAATCCCGCGCACCTAAGAAAAATGCTCAAAAAACACCGTTCCTATGTAATATAAAGTTTCCGATTTTACCAACGAAATCTTGCACCTACTAGGCATCTCATTACTTGAACAAAAGGTTCTTCGACGAACCGATTTGAAAAATGAGAAAAAAAATCTGAAATACTGTCATTGTGCGATATTCCCTCACGTGCTAGGTGATATCGCGCATGTGATGGGGTGATTCTACGCAAGTTTTAAATAAAGCTGAAATCCTCAAAATGATAGTCAATAAAATGTATTGTTGCATTTGATGCATGTATAAACAAAGAAATTGTGAACAGACCAAATAATTGTGAGATCCTCATCAAACAACTCATTATGAAAAGGATTTCATTTTCAGTCTATCTTCTTTTGAACTATAGAACACATATCGCACGTATATTTAATTGCTGAATCCCAACCACTACATTTTGTATGTGCCCAGTTTGAACACATTACACAACGATACTAAATCTTCTTGTTCTGTCCGAAATCACCGCGCACCAAGCACTCCGCATTAACTTCATTAAGATCTACATCATTTGATTCATCTTATAGATCGTTTTTTTGCGTTAGTAGCCAGTTTCCCCACTTTTTCCGCTTTTTTCTTTTGTTTTCGGGTCTTTTCAACTTTTCATCTGTTTTCTTGAAATTCCTTTTTTCTTGTTTTATTCCTTGTATTCATATCTATATATGGCTCCGATTAGTTGTCGTTGTTCTCCCGGAAAATGGAAGGGGTTTTGTCCGTTGGACCCCTTTGAAGGGAGTGATTGGTCATTTGTCAAGACAAAGAACGTCTAGGGCCAATCACTCAAGGTTAATGTCGCACGGTGGACCAAGTGGGAGGGAAAGCCGTTGCAGAAATGCATCTATAAGTACGGCTCCTTGCCCTTTGTGCGAACACTTCTCACCAAACAATTATCACGAGACTTCTCAAGGAAAAGTTATTACGACACTTCTCGAAAAAAAATTATAACGATACTTCTCATAGAAAATTACGCAAAGTACACTTATCAAAGACGCATCACAATTATTTGCACGCATCAATTTTTAGATGACTCGTTCGTACAAGTCCCGTATCGGAAAATAAACGAGGCGATTGAACATTTGTGCGTGTAATAAAATAAAGTGAATAAATACATTTTTATTATTAATTTAATTTAATTATTAAATAAAAATAATCATCCAAATCAAAAATCATAAATAAAGTGGAATTATTCTCCTATATACTTGAAGGATTCACCGGTGATTGTATAACCAATCCTTCCCCCCTTTGGTACGAGAAACTGCTGCGTAGTTGCCGTGACGTTATTGACTCGCGGGACTCAGAAAAATTCCGAGCGTCGGGACTTAGAATATTTTTGTCATCGCGTATTTTATTAGCAGTTTCTAATCAGAATAAAGTAAATAAATTTGACACTTCGGTCAAACTTATAACATATCGAGAATTCATAATTGAGTTAGAGTTCAATAGTCAGTTTCTTTATTTTTCATACAAGCTGTTCCGTCTGAACAGCAAAATAAGGTGGCATTCCTTCTCCCCCTCCAATTCCTCAGTAACCTCGCTCCCTTTCTTAGGTAGTGAACACTCACGGGAAGGGTGAGCATTACAACATATATTGTGACGTTGCGTTCCGAGTCTCCGGAGGTATCTGGGAAGTCATCCAAGGCCACGGAAAATAATTGCCATTACCGACAATCATCGATTTAATTATGGATTGAGAAAACCGCGGGCGGCGCAATAGACGACCTCGTGTCGCCGGCTAGCAAAACGTGGCTAGCGCGGCCATTATTTATTACCCATCGAATCGCCGTAACGTGACGACTAAGAAAAATCAGCAGAATCAATAGTGATAGTAATTGAGAGTATTGCAGTGAATAACGAGTTAGATATTAAGTGAATTGAAAGGAAGTGAAGTAAGTGACGAGTAGTGGAAAAATATATTGATAAAGAATTAAATAAGTGACAGTGAATTGAAAAAAAACTGAATATTAATAAATTGACTTCTATAATTAAATACGATTAAATATTGGAAAAAGAGGGTGTGTGTGGTCGTGCCAGTCAACGCAGAAGCACAGGGTCGAGAGTAGCAGCTACGCACTGAGATCGTCACATCAATTATTTCCATAAACATAATAGTAATATTTCTAATAATAAAAGTCTGGTTGGCGAGATACGCGGTAAGAACAATTCAAGGCCACGTTCTATGCACGTAGCAGCAACGTGGTGAATAGCGAGCCAAGATGGCCGCATCGAAATTTTAAGAATTGGTACTATAATACAGTTACCAGTCTTCCTTGCCCGCGTGGGGTCAGTGAGCCGATAAGCAGAGAGCATGAGGGCCGACCTACACAGAACAGCTGCCGGTATAGCAGCAGTTCTGTTGCACCCGAGCAGTCGTAATTCCAATAAATTTGAATAAGGATTAACAATAAACAGAATCAATGAAATATAAGTGAGCAGTCAATGAGAAACATTGCGTTTGAGAAATAAATAAATAGATATGATAAATATACATAATGAATAAATAAATTCTTATCCTATGAATGAGGTTTTTTTCTATTCTTTTGTTGTATCCCACATATTGCAAATAAAAAAATAGGTGGCATTCTGAGGATTTCCAACCCGCCGTCTGGAGAGAGAGGAAAGGGACAACCAAAAAGCTAAATGGAAATATAAATAGACAATTTTCAGCTGATGCAGTCTGGACGGAGGTGACAATATATATATATATATAGTGTTACGAGCGTCACTAATAGAAAAAGAAAAAATACGCAGGTAACGCAGCTGGTGGAGTCTCTCGGAGTAGGGAGACTGCTAATGCTCGGTCGAGCATGAGAGAACGGACCAGCTGGCAGGACAGTATCCGCGCTGCCACTAGAGGCCTCATCAGCACTCGCTTCTCGCTCACGCAGAGCGAAGAGAAATGATTAGAGCCCGCACCGTTTCTCGAAAGAAGACAGGAGGAAATATTCACAAAATTATCCGAAACGTACGTATATTTCAATATACGCTTTTGACAGTGTAGCCTGCGGCTACCAGTTGCATTGAGGGGACTCGGGAAACAAGTGCCGGCCTAACAGTGAGTAGGCTAGGAACTCTCTTGCGACAGAGACAATTAGGGGGTCGAGGCGTATGCATTTCGTGCTGGATTCACTAATAACAATCATCGACGTGTCGATGAGTATAGGGACCTAGAAGTTGGCAAGTGTCAGCTCTCTAGGAACACGACTAATAGTGTTAATATGGCAGTCTGCTTACCTATTTGTCTAGTTTCACGGGGAATCGTGAAAGCGAGGTTACCCTTGGGAGAGGAACGGACAAGTTTTTTGGAGTTGCGTACTCACCCCCTGTAGGAGAAGACACCGCACGGCGTTTGTGTCGTGGAAATTTCGGTTGGAAATTGCGTTTTCGGGGAGCAAACCTGTAATTTGTATTTAGTTCAAGTAAAAAACAATAAATGTAGTGTTAAGAATTTGTTTTGTACGCAATTCTCACCCCAGTCTCGAATCACGAATCCTGGAGTCTGACCTGTCCACGAAGCAGAACCAGGGACAACGTGTACGGAATAAAGGGTTACGATACGATAGATGTAAATTGCATATTTTGAATATATTGTGTAAATTTCATTATTCATAGTGTTCATAAACGAGAAGAGAACAACTCCACGGATTGCAGGTGTATCAAACCTGCTCGAATACATATCGATTAAAGGTATAAATGAGAAAGTTCAACATGACGGACGCCATTATGGGTAGAATTCCTAGATGAAACCTGCCTTACTTCTGTAAGAAAGCTGCAATGTATGAGCCTGCTAAATTTCAGCCATCTATCTACACGGAAAGTTGGAGTGATGAGTGAGTGAAAGCTCTGCCTTCACTTAGTATAGATTTATAGATTAAAAATTATTTTCAATGATATTGTGACGTAGGTCACTAGCAAAGCAGCAGAAGGCAAAAGGGTCTCGAGACAACGAGAATATAAGCCACTCTCGGCAGGTGGGAGTGAAGGCAAAAAGAAAAAGCAATAGAAACAGACCGCCATACCGTTTTTTTTTCAAACAGGGTTTCAACACGCCCGCGTGCAAGGGATGCAGGGGTTACGCAATAGTTAGTTCAGTGACAAAGACGAGAGATCTCGCGCTGCCAACTTCCTTGCGTACAGCATAGTCCGGACGTGGGCATAATAAGGCATCGACGATTCGAGTAAAATAGTCTTTGGTATCTTTCTCATGCTTATACGGAGTATTCACTATATACAAAACCGTTGATTATTATTTGTGTAACTACTCGCATGAGAAAGTAGGCTCCTGGGAAGAATATGAGCCTTTCTAAGAGAAGTGATGCCCAGTCTAGGTGTTACTATCTTTTCTTGTGTCTATTGCATTACTTTTGTTCAGATATGTTGGCAACAACGAAATATTCATGATTTACAAGATTAGTAAGTCTTAATAACATCGAAACGTTCGTGATATTTGTCCCTCTCAATGATTTTACTGACAGCATTGTAAATCATAAATAATGAAGAAAAAAATTCTGATTAGTTTACTTTAATGTTGACTATCCCATAATCTGAAAAATCGATAATACCAAGTTTATGTATATTTTAATACATAATACATAATTTATTACATAAAACATCATACAATAATAAAATAAAATGAATTCATTATGTCGATTTCCTCACCTCCTCTCAATAATTATTCTTTTTATTCCCACTCTCCAATATTTTAGATCCTTTTCCACGCCTTTCAATAGTTTTCCTGAAGATTCGCATAAAACTGTTCAAGCATTCGTGTATGAATAGTCAGCTTGTTAACACTAAAAATTCGAAGTCATTTATAATAAACCAAAATTAGAAACAAACAGTGTTGAAATCATTTATGCATACCACGAATCACTCCAAAAAAAATAATTCGCGATATACTAACTGTGAAAATTTACAACTTTGTATTAATATTGTTTTATGACAGCGACTTATTGTCGTCGGCTACGTCCAAACGTACCTAGGGTCCGACACTGACTACAGCTGGCAATAGAGTCTTAAGGTATCCGCCTAGTGTAGTCCGAGTATCCATTTTGGATTCATAATCGCCAGACACGGCAGAATCTAACCTTCGAATTTGTTATTTTTGGATTTCACGATAAATAATATTGCTGGCTTCAGTGGAAGGGTTGATTAACAACGCTGGTTTCGGCGAGTATTGATTTATAATATGGTTGGTTTTGGAAAAAAAGGTTGATTGAGATACCGCTGGTTTCGGCGCTTTTTTTGTTTATATCTTCGCTGGGTGCGGCGAGATACTCGAGAATAGACACGCCGGCTTCGGTAATGCGACTTTGCTTTGGGACTCAAGTAACGCAGTGGTACAAGGGAATAGCTTCATAGGGCATTATAGTACCCTGTTACCTACACGGGGTATAACTTCTTAATTTTTGCGTTCCCGCGGACACCCATGACGCCCTGCAACTGACACTTGCAATGATTGAACGAAAGGGTCAACTGAAGTTTCAACCATCTGGATGAGCGACTTGTTGTACGCGAAAGATCATTTGATTGACAATACACCAGATGTATACTCACAGGGGTTCCGCCACTTTCATGAATCAAGAAAGAATAGAAGAACGTGTTATTCAACGGATGTTGGCATCTGAGCTCAACGCAATTACAATTTAATATGTAACAATATATTTCATGGTCTTATGCATTCTACGTGGGTAGTCCTCAGCCACGAGGGTTTTTTTTTTATGTATTCATTTTGAAACACATCCTCTTATGCAGCATCCGAACAAATCATAACAAGGGGATCATTCATTCATTCTCATTTCAAATACAAGAATATGCTTCATATATGAATTTTAATATACAATAAGCTATATGAATTTCGATTGTATGCTTTAGGTGCATAATTTCTTTGCACGTTATTTGAGTTCAATCCCGACAACCCTAAATTCACAATTATCAATGATTATTTCATGGTTGAAAAAGAAAAACAAAAAATCAATCTTCGAAATCTCTATTCATCATTTTTTTGTTTGAATCGGAATGACAATATTTCCAGAAATGCACAGTAATGCAATCGGTATATTTATATTGTGACGAACGGTCACGAACTCATGAGGAAAATAAAGAGGAAATATATATAGAATGTACGATCCTACGTATAATTAAATTGGACGCTAGTGGATACTATTTACACTATATTTATTTACTCTCAATATTACAAAAATGGTAAAAGGCTTTTTCAAAAATGTGCGCGGTAACTCAGATCGATGTATGCAGGAACATTACACGTGTGGTCTGTGCACTTGGATGATCGGATGAGAAGGAAGTCCGTAGTCCAAGCGTGGTGAGAGCTTTTTCTCACGTAGATGGCATGACGGTGCATTGGTGAGACATACACGCTGTGTAGTGGATGATAATGGAAGCTGCGTGTGATGTATTGGTATATCAGAGTTGTCGGTAATTGTTGGTGTAGGTTGATGTAACGGTAACGCCACATATATATTTCATGATGGAAAATGTATATATGAGGCTCGAAGCATTCCACGAGTAAGAAAAAGGATGCCTACACGGGCCGTCGTATGCATACCCGCATGGAACAAGAGTGGGGAGCGCGCGTGTGTGAGCGCTGCACACATAGTCGCGCTCGCGAGTCGTAACCGCAGCGCCCGTTGAACACGCACGGTCGCTGGGCATCTTGGTACCGCGGAATGAACTGAATGTCTTCAACCGCGGAGGGCCCAGCGAGGAAAAATCAGTTGGCGCTTGAGGCTGCAGCCGGAGTATGAATCATAGTCCATTCCATTGTGGTCTTGGCAAATTTCCAGCGCTTACCAACCATTGGACAAAAACTTGAGACGGATCTCATGATTGGCTAACGCATACGACTAACAGTGAGCTGAATAACGTGAATCATATCGGCCAAGGATTCGCTTAATATAATTAGACAGCGACGTATTTGTTCTTTGTCATCTATGTTCTTTCATTCACTCAATCAACTTAGATTTATTATTCAAATTTTTCGTTATTTATATGTGTTGAAATTCTGTGGGCGAAAAATTTGGTAGAGGATTTGAGATTGGAAGTGCTGTATTGGATGTTGGATGAGATGTTAGGAAAACGTGCGTGATAGTAAAACACTCGCGGTGTACAAATGAACGAATACTACAAGTATAAAATATGTACAATTTATTGAGATTACACTTAACACTATATTTACACGTTGAACAATGAGCACGTTACATTGAGAATGATAATGTGAGATGAATACTGACTGATATTTTAGCATTTTTTTACCAGTTGAAATCATGGACCTGTGGACGGTAGAGCACCGCGTTTTTGCTTACGACAGTTACGTCCGTAATAACGAGTCCGTCACGGCCGTTCAGCGTGAGTTTCGTCGCCATTTCAGTATCCATCGAAATCGGGCTGTTCCCTCTCGAAACACTATTCTTAGTTGGGTTGAAGCACTTCGCACACGAGGTGAATTGATGAGGAAAAGACCACCAGGAGCTCAACGAACAATTCGAACACCTGAGAACGTTGAAAGAGTGCGACAAGCAATTTTTCGCAGTCCGAGTCGATCTGCTCGCCAGCATGCTGCTGAACTTCACCTCAGTGATCGTTCGGTAAGGCGTATTTTGCGTTCAGAACTGCGGTTTCATCCCTACAAATTGGCCGTTGTGCAACAGTTACAGCCAAGGGATTATGCACAACGAATGCACTTCGCCCGTGAGATAGAAGCACTTGTTGAGCAAAATGAGAACTTCATTTTGTTCATGAGCGATGAGGCTCACTTTCACCTCAATGGCCACGTTAATCATCAAAATTGCCGTTATCGGGTTGATGAAAATCCCCAATAATTACACGAAAGACCGCTGCATAGCCCTAAAGTGACCGTTTGGTGCGCTGTATCCCAAACTTGCGTCATCGGCCCTTACTTCTTTGAAAACGTCAATGGCAATGCTGTTACCGTGAACTCTGAGCGCTATATCGAAATGATAACCAACTTCTTTGCACCTGAATTAAAAAGACGTCGTGTTCCAATCCGACGTGTGTGGTTCCAACAGGATGGGGCGACCGCCCACACAGCCAGAACAACAATGAACGTTATTCGTTCTCTCTTCTCTGGCCGCCTTATTTCTAGGTTTGGTGACGTTCATTGGCCTCCTCGGTCCCCGGATTTGACCATCTGCGACTTTTTTCTGTGGGGACATCTCAAAGCACGAGTTTACCAACACAAGCCCCGAATATTGGAGGAATTGAAGGATGCAATTCGCGTGGAAGTCGCCGCAGTTGAGAGAGCAACGTTGGAAACAGTTTTCGGAAACTTCCAAGAAAGACTGCAGGAGTGTATCGCGAAACAAGGACGCCACCTGACTGATGTGATTTTCCACACATGAAATTTCAAAATGCTTTGAAATTCTGAATCCAAATTGTTTAATGAAAATTTTTTTGAGTAACAATTACCGAGGTTATGATTTTTTCAAAAACGTCCGAGTCCTCTGCTGGACCCTGTATTTTGAGATCAATTGAGATGCATAGTTCCTTCGTTGTATGCGTCGCAATACACCATGGGTTCCCAACCAGTGGTCTGCAGAAGCCAAAATATGGTCCGCGAATGGTTCACAGTTTTTCATTTAATATCCGCCACGCCATACACTCTCCTCGTACAACACTAACGAATACCACTTGCTATCGGACTGAACTGTTCAGTAGATGGCGTTTGTGAATAGAATGAATAGAACAGTCAGTACAGACTTTCTGTTTTACCGGCTTTGTACCTGATTCAGAACACAGAACAAACATGACCTGTCAAAAGTTATTCTATTCTATAAAATAAACTAACCCGGGATTCACAAAGCAATTTTTTCAAAATTTTTGTGGACAACATCGCCATGTTCGAAAGTTACTCAATTACGGACGTGGTTCCTTGTTGACCATAACTTGACTTCACGCACTAGTAACATCCACGTCTACGAACCGATTCTTTTGAATATGTTTGTGTTACTAAAAAATAAGATGACTTGAAGGTAGATGAAACGGTCGGTACCCTAATATGAAAATTTCAGTAACGGTGCCAGATTTGAATTTCGCTGAGGTCTGAGGGACTACGCACGTCCGTAACCAAAGGTTAAGCTAGCTTCCACGATATAAAAATACCTAAACTTACGCTTTCATTTTCTTAGTTTATATTAGGTTTGATTTTTTGCACCTTATTTCTAGAACATGGCGCCTAAGAGAAAATATGACAATAGTTATATCAAATTAGGATTTACTTCGATAGGAAGTCATGGAGAAATAAAACCACAGTGCGTCATATGCGCAACCGTTCTTCCAAATGAAGCGTTGAAACCAGCGAAATTAAAACGCCACTTGGAAACAGTGCATCCAAGTTTGACTGACCGTTCGCTAGAATTCTCTGAAAGAAAACTAGAGAACCTGAAAAAAATGAAACTCGGATCTGATGGTACGAGATTCGCAACATCAGAAAAATCATTTCGAATTGTTGTCAACTTCTTATATTTGTTCGATTTTTAGACGACGACAACATAATTAAAGAAGAATTATTGATTCCACGTGAACTGGAAACAACATCAAAAGATATCGACGTCATGAACTCAATATCAGAATATTTTGAGAAGCATAATCTTATGTGGGATAAACTCGTTGGCCTCTGTACTGATGGTGCTCCGGCAATGTTGGGATCACGTTCCGGGCTGGCGACGTTAATAAAAAAGAAAAATCCGAAGATAATAACAACGCACTGTATCATATATCGCCAGGCATTAGCTTCTAAAACTCTTCCTGTGTGCCTCAATGATACACTGCAAATGGCCATAAAAGTTGTCAATGTTATGAAAAGCAGTGCCTTAAATACACGCCTCTTCAAAAAATTATGCACGGAAATGGACTCTGGCCATGAGGCACTTCTTTTTCACACAGAAGTTCGATGGCTATCGAAAGGTAATATGTTGGGAAGATTATATGAACAAAGACCAGAGGTTGAAACTTTTTTGGTTGACAAAAAAATTAATGATTTGTTGAAACAGTTCACTGATGCGGCATGTCAGATGAATTTGGCATATCTTGTGGATATTTTCACACATTTAAATAAATTGAATATGCAACTGCAAGGTTCCGGAAATGAAAAATTAGAAAACGTCGCCAATATATACATTTTTGAAGATAAACTTCAAGCTTTTATTTGCAAACTTCAGATGTGGATGCGTAAAATTGAAGAAAATGATTATTCTGCATTTGCGACATTGAAAGCACTTGTGGAAGACCCGAAATATGATGATAGTAAGGCAAATTTAAAGAAAAATATCAAGACACATTTACAAATGCTAATTGATGAATTTAATCGTTACTTCCCAGAATATACCACAGAAGCTGAAGTTGATCAAAAACTGATTCGTAACCCTTTTAGCACGGACGCTGGAGAAGTAACGAAAGGAATTCAGGAAGAACTCATTGAATTTCAAAATGATAAAAACTGCAAGGATGCTTTTGAATAAAATTCACTCGAGTCGTTTCGGTATAAAAAAGCAATTTCTTATACCAAACTTCGAGAAATCGCCTTGCGCTATTTTATGGTTTTTTCAACGACTTATTTGTGTGAACAAGGATTTTCTGCTTTGTTGGTAATTAAAAACAAGGCGAGGAATCGTTTGAAAGTGACTGATGATTTGCGTGTAGCTTTGAGTAACAATATTAGTCCTAGGATAGCCGAACTCGTGAAGAAGATGCAAGCTCAGAAATTACATCAATATTCATACAAAATTACAAAAGTTTATACTAAAAATATTTTTTCTATGAAATTTCCTATTATTCTCCCAATTAAAGGTTCAGTTTGATTATGACAGTTTATTTTTATTATACCAACATAATGATCCCTGCTAACAAAAATAATATAAAAATGGTCCCTGACCAAGAAAAGGTTGGGAACTCCTGCAATACACCATGAGAATTGCTTGAGATGATTTACATTGAGTTTGATGAGATATGAAATGAGATGTAGACGTTGAGAGTGAGAACAATCAATTGCGTTGAGAATTCACGGTATACATAATGAGACTCGATGAGGATGTGTGAGAAGATGAGATTGCGATGAGTGTGTACCACCTGTACATTGAGACCGAATGAGTCAGAGACAGCTATAATCGACTCGATGCATCGATGCATTGTTCCTCGATCAATGCGCGCGTCGATCATTTATGGGCCATTGACCGAAATTGGTCAGTTGCGCACTCCCTCCTCGCGTGAAAGGTAAGGTGGGCAAGCATCCTGGACATGCAGCTCACACGTCCAGGAAGTGCTGCCACAAATGAAAATGATGATGTTTTGGAAAAAAACATTGAATTTTCAACAATATGGAATAACTATACTATCGTAACAAGAAATCGGGTAAAAATAATTGATTTCCATCAAAATCATGATTATTCTCCATTTTGCAATTATATGTATTCGAATATTCAGGATAATCGTAGCATATTGAATTTCAGATTTTTTTCATTTATGAGAAAAACAAATATTAATATTCGTTATTTTATTTACTCATTTGAATTGGAACCATTATTTTAATTTTGCATATCACATATTTAAATGGCTACAATATCTTGACAAAAAATGAAGCAAATAATGAATTGATTTCATATTTTCGATTATTTTTCAATTTCAAATATTTTTTATTTATTAGAATACTGAATCGTGAGAATTTTTTCTTCATTCACTCATTCAAATTGTATTTATAATTTCCATTTTTTGTGATTTATTCTTGAATTACTATGATGATCAAGGGATATTGATCATCCATCATGAGAAAAAATAACAAAAATATCCAATTCACATCATATTTTTCTATGTTCCTTGATCATTATTAATTTGAATATTCATCATTTTCATGTAATATTGATTCTCCAATATTGATTTTTCATTGTAATCAAGACAAAATGAATGATTCACTCTGCAACTTCAATATAATATTCATACATATGGAAGTCGTTTTATGTTTCATGTTGTTGATAAATTAATAGCTGTCACATAAACCGCAAAGAAAGAAACATTGTTCGATAATTTCGTTATAAGAATATCGTTACGTGAATTATTCAGTACTTAGTTTAAGATGTTAGAATATTTGTGATTTGATTGTGTTAATATTCATCAGTTTTGGTGCGTTATTCCCATTTGAATGTTAATCATAATCATGTAATATTGAATTCTCGATATTCATCAATTATCAAGATAACGAATACCTGTTTTCGTTTCCCATTTACTCATTCACATTAGAATCATTACATTAATTTTCCGTTACGATAGTATAGTTATTCAAATATATATATAACGAAAAATAATAATGATTTATACACATCAGAATTTAAATACTTTCTGATTATTACATAATTTTGTAAATTCATCATAATCATATTATTCGATTCGATTTTGTTCATTCTCATCGGAGTCAGTGAACTACTTCAAATTGATATTTCAATAAAATTATCATTATTTCTTTCTTACAACATAAATTCGATTATTATAGATCTGGAATATATTTTTATTGGAGGAATATCAATTCCTTTAAAAATTATTAACCATCGTGGTACGGCAATATATCAATGACTAATAATATTAGGAAAAATATTGTCATTCACGTATCCAACAACTGGGATCGGTTCAAATATTATACTCAACAATTATCTGGCGCTCCTTACGATACCAAACATTTGTACTATTGGGAAATGTCTAAGCCTTATGCATATGGATCTATTTGTGGAATCATGGTGGCTGGAAAGATATTTCCTTATCAGTCTCAGGTGTATCAAGGTGGCTGCCTCATAGCTCCCGTTGGCGAAGCAACACTAGGAGTGAAAATATTACGATATACGGGACATTTCAGTAGTGGTCATTTTGACGTTTTAATCGGAGCAACGGAAAAAATGGATGGTGATAATATTCTTCCAAGTAGTGATAATTACGTAAAAGATCGTGAACAAAATATTGCAATCCCAGTATCACAGCCTGAAATAAATGACACAATCATAGTATCACAGCCTCAACATATTTCTGATGATGATTTATTGAGTATATGAATCTATCACTACTATTGAAGCACCACTCCAATAAAAAAAAGGAAAAAAAAAGAAGAAAATGATTCACAAACTCAATCAAAAATAAACGAGCCAGAAAATCTGCGTCGCAATATGTTAAAAGTTATCCTGAAATTCATAGAATGGCAGTGAGAAAATATAATAAGAATCATCCTGAAATAAATAAAACGGCCGTACGACATTATAGCGAAAATCATCCTGATGTAAATGAAGTGGCTACTATGAGATACAATGCGAGAAGATTACAACTTGAATTATTACCCTGGACAACGAAATATATGTCTGGTCACGAATATAAACCGCATATCGATTATTCAATAGATAAAATTGTAAATCTAAGAATCGCGTCACCCTGATCTTGGTGTTGTGCTTTGAAATGGAAAGACGAAGCTTAAGGAATGTGTTGCAGTAATGGTACAGTCCAGCTTCCCACCATTGGACCTTATTTTGAACCCCTGTACAGTCTCCTCACCCATCGAAATCTGCTTTCAGAACATTTCTTTTCTACTGTTCGAAAGTATAATGAATGTTTACAAATGACATCCTTTGGAACTAAAGAAATAAAGAAAGGAAACTTCACGCCAATATTCAAAGTCTAGGGGCGAGTATACCATAGAATAGAAAGTCTCAGGGCTGGTTTTTATTAGCTATTACTAGCAGATACTAGCAGCCCTTATTTTTCCAGTTTATTTTTTTGGTGATGATAAACGTGAAAAAGATATCCGTTGTGGGATCTACCCTGGCATCAAGCCAGAATTGGTTAGCCAACTGCAGAATTTGTTGCATGAAGACAATAGATATTGTGATGTGGTGTATTTTTCATTAACCACTTTATTTGAATTTGAAATATTGATGCGAGAGTGGTGACCTCTCCTAAAATAATCTAATGACGATTGACAATATTATCGAGCGCCGCGGTCTGGATCTCGCGAGTGCTAGGCGCGCGAACCCGTCCATTTAAAATATTAATGGAAGAAGGCTGCAAGAAGTCGTGGCGATAGCCGAAAAAAAAAACGACGCCATCACCACTTGAAAACCAGCTACATGAGAGTGCACATGTGCTTCAATAAAATCCAAAGAATACTTATTAATCAATCATCTCTTCGCTGGAATAATTAGTGGAAAGTGTGAAAGAGTCAACATCTGTCAAATACAATTGAGTATTTTGAGCGCTGAACAAAAATTAATAGGTGAAAACATTATTATTTAAAACGTATTGAGAGTGGTCCGTACACGAGGCCACGCCATTTTGTATCGTACCTACAAAAATATTATCCACGCTTGGCGAGGTGAATTGGGCGCTTTAAGACGCTATATAATCGAGATTCAACAGTAGAAGAAATACGCGGGGCTAAATTGGAGGAGAACACTTGCGGACCTACAATCCACACCATCGACGAGAGACATCACGAGGTCATCCCTTCGATCGAATGAGAGACAAAATCTGTTAAGAATAAATTAATTTTATAAAATAATTCATCATTATTGGCGAGAGTGTCCGCGCTACTAGTGTTCAAAAGTCCAGACCCGCGTCGCGTCCGAATATTCGAATTTTCCGGTCTCATCTAACATTTATTATATTTATTCCGGTCCATAATTCATATTGTGTCAATCTATCTAACTAAAAAAGCGGTTGTAGACTTGTCTTTACCCGCGCACAGATATAATTATTCAATATTGCGTTTTATATTTGTGTTAACTTTCTTTCAAATTATTATTATGTTCATTATATTACGTTCATTAGATAAAAGAATAAAATAGACAAATTAATTTCATTGTTTAATAAAGACATTCTATTCATAATTATTTATTTGGGATTAATAATTGAAACGGGTTTTCCTATATTTCATCCGAATCTTCCTATATTATTTTTCTCGATATTTTTTGTTCAAATATAGGTGGCATTCCACGTACCAAGGTAGGTGCCTTTTCACTCATGTATGTAATTAATTAATTTAGATCCGAAAGGGACAATCACATCCGAGTTATTGAATACTTAACTTTATTAAAAAATTATATACATGACGATATATTCGAGATTCTAAGGCTGCTGTTGATTCAGTTCCTAAGGAGTGGGAGATTTTCAGGTGATAATCAATGCAGATAAAAAACCGGCTCCAGCACACAAAGGTCGTTTCATTGTTACTCAAACGAAAGAAGCAGCAGTTTTTATTGTCGGACAGGATTTTGAAAAACGAAATATCGTTGTCTATAGTAGAGACAACAAATTGGTACAAATTAGTGAGACACATCGCGCCTATGATCTTTTGCAGTATCCTCTGATGTTTTTCCATGAAGAAGATGGTTATCACATCAATATACCTGAACGTGATTCAAAGACTAGGGATCCTCTTCATAAGATCGTCTTGGCTTCTGAATTTTATAGTTATAGGATAAAGAACCATGCTATTTAGGGCTGATTTGCAATCTTTTCAATCAATTTTTGGTAAATATGTATGCAAAAACAGACACTAAATGATTTGATTGGATTCGAAATCATCAAAAAATGCTGAGAAGTGACGAATATATTCATCTTGAAGATCCAAAGACACGAACCGACGTTGAGTTCTCAGAAATTGGCAAAAAAGTTGTGCTGCCCTCTTCTTCCACTGGAGGAACTCGCTATATACATGAACGAACTCAAAAAGCGATGACGTATGTACACTATTTCGGATGGCCTGATTCGTTCACAACATTTACTGGCAATCCTGAATGGTCAGAAATACGAGAGATGGCCTCAGTATCGTAGACGATCGAAATTAGATGGTGAAATAATGATGAAAATCAATGGAATTGATATTGACGATAGGTAGGTGGTTCCATATGATCCAGTTCTGTCATGTACTTCCAAAGCTCATATCAATGTCGAATACTGCCATCCAGTTGAATCTATAAAATACATCTGTAAGTACGTAAATGAGGGATCTGATCAGGCAGCATTTACCGTTGAAGCTCTAGATGGGATTTCTAGATATGAAGCAGGACGATGCATAAGTAGTTCCGAATCAGTTTGGCGTATCTTTTGTTTCCCGATTCACGAGAGGTTTCCGCCTGTTGTGCATCTTGCTGTTCATCTTGAAATTGGTCAAAGAGTTTATTTTACAGAAGAGAATGTCATTAACAAGATTGATAACCTTTCGAAAACAATACTTATGGGTTTTTTCGGATTGTGTCAAGTTGATAAGTTCGTACAAATTTTTTTATATTGTGAATTCCAGATCGTTATGTATGGAAAAACAACCAATTTCATGGTAGAATGAAGAAAGAGCATATGTTGGTTGGAGTGTATACTGTCCATCCCAGTAATTGTGAGTGCCACTTTTACATAAAACTCGTGGCCCCACTTCATTTGATATCCTAAAAACTGTATCAGGAGTAGTGCAGCCAACGTTTCAAGAAGTTTGCAGAGCACTTGGTTTACTGGAAGATGATGTTCACTGGGATCATACTTTAGAAGAAACCACTATTTCTGATTTTCCCAACAAAATTAGAGAGCTATTCGCTGTTATGTTAGTTTTTAGTTAATTTGGAGATCCGATAACATTGATGCCAAAATACCGTGGAAGTTTGGCAGAAGACATAGGAATACAAATGAAAAGAGACCGTGGAAGTGTCGAACTGAACCGTAACATTATTCATAATCAATGTCTTATTCTTCTTGAAGATACAATTACATCAATGTCAGGTAAAACATTGGTACAATTTGGACTTCCACAACCATCAAGAGAGCAAAGTTCTATTATTGATAACCGTCAGTACCTAAGTGAATTGGCTTACGATGTAGCTCAATTAACCAAGGTAGTAGCTGCAGATATCTCAAAATTGAATCTCAATGCTCCTGGCGGCACTGGAAAAACATTCTTGATTAATTTGCTTCTCGCTAAGATTAGAAGTGAAAAAAATATCGGTTGCTGTTACTTCATCAGGTATCGCAGCTACTTTGATTAAAGAAGGAAAGATGGCTCGTTCGGCTTCTGAACTACCTCTCAATTCGAATAATTCGGGAAATGTTATTTGCAACACCTCCAAGCGAAGTGATATGGCACATGTGTTGAGGAAAGCAAGAATTATTGTGTGGGATAAGTGTACTATAGCTCACAAGAAAGGTATTGAGACATTGAATAGGACTCTCCAAGATATTAGAGGTTGTAATCGACTTATGGGCGGAATGACTGTTTTTTTAGTTGATGACTTCAGACAAACTTTGCCTGTTGTACCGCGAGGAACGTGTGCATATGAAATTAAAACATATATATAATCATCTATTGTATGGTTCAATGTAAAAGTTCTATCTTTGAGAGAAACATGCGAGTGTATCTTCATGATGACTCGAAAGCGAAGGCATTTTCGAAATTATTAATTGATATAGGTAACGGAGGTATTATGGAAGAAGACGGGAGGATAAATATTCCGAGTAACCTTTGTGATGTTATGAGCGATTTGGATACTTTGACTGATAGAACATATCCTGAAATTCAACATGATGGAATAGGGAGTATGTCATGGTTGAGAGAAAGAGCTATTCTCACTCCAAAAAATAACTCAGCTAATAGCATTAATTCTTTTTTGCTTGAAAAGCTGCCAAATAAGCATATGAAATGTAAATCTGTGGATACAGTTATAGAAGTAGTAGATGCTGTTCACTATCCTGTAGAGTTTCTGCATATGCTTAACCCACCAGGTATACCATCTCACATTCTTTCCCTCAAGATTAGCACACCCATCATGTTGTTACGAAATTAGAAGCCTCCTAAATTGTGTAATGGTACCAGACTTCAAGTCAAATCTTTGCGGAAAAAGGTAATTGCAGCTACAATTTCCACCGGAAAATATATTGGAGAAAATGTATTTATTCCGAGAATACTCTTGATTCCATCAGACTACTATTTCGAATTGAAACGACTACAATTTACGGTCAGAGTTTGCTTCGTGATGACTATCAATAAAGCCCAAGGGCAGAGTTTGAAAGTGGCCGGAGTGGATTTGAGAAGTAACTGTTTTTCCCATAGTCAATTATATGTAGCATGCTCGAGAGTAACTTCACCTGACGGTCTGGTTATTCTTCAACCAGAAAAACGAACAAAAAATATTGTTTATAAAGAAATTATCAGTATATAATCATATTATTTCATTCATTTTCATGGATATTGGATATTTATTGTATATTATTGTATTTAATTGAATGTATTAGTGATTTTCCTTTAGTGAGTTATTCATGGTTTAGACCAACTGGAGACCCGCCATGTAAAATATTGGGAACGCATCCCACGACACAGTACTTCATGGATGATATGGAAATCTGTGTAACGATAGATTCTCCTACTCACTATCTAATTTTCTAATCACTATCACTGATAAATTATCATACCTATTGTCACGTTCCTCCGGGCTCCAATAGCTGAAAATTATTTACAATACAAATTTTCACTTAACTTTCGTTGTCCCTTATATTTCCGAAGGAGGTGTTGAAATTTGGTCCCTCTGGGATGCCACCTGTTTTTATTAAATTAAACAAAAATAGGAAAAAGAACAGGAAAATCCTATAATAATGCCTCAAAATTTATTTATAACAATTTCAATATTTATTTGTGATAATTTCTCATTTTAATCAAAAATACTTATTTATTTATTTATTTATTTATTATATCAGTTTTAATTATTTATTAATTATTTATTTAATAATCATATATTTATTCATTATTTACTCATTAATTATTCGTTCTCAATATATTTCTCATGTATACTCTATTGCCCTTTCTATTTGCCCGGGCGGGCAGTGTGGGCAAGAAAGGCAGTTAGCATATTGCAACCAACTCGCTACACACTACTCTAGTGACGTCACCGGCTTCTCACTGCGTCACGGCACCGCTGCGGGTAGCCATTAGCGATTGCTTGGTGCGTGGCGTGTCGCTATACCGGGTGCAATGCTATTTTCACCTACAGCCAACCTTGTTTTATCATATGAATCATATTTACGTAGAATAATTACGTTTACTATTATGCCGTGGACGAAGACGAAACGATGGGCGATGCATTCCTCTCTGCTACATGGATGCTGGTTACCCTCTCACACACCACAACGTTAATTAACTATTTCACTTTACAATAGTCTTTTTTGCTTTAATTTACCATCAATTTTTTCACTTTGTTTTATTTATTCGGACCAATAGTATCAGTTAACAATTCTAATAACTTCAGTAGTCACTTCTCACTCGTTTATATAGTATTTTGCTTCACTTTATTTCTTCACAATTAGTTATTTTCAATACTTTTATACTTCTTAATATATTGTTATTCTCAATACTTCTATGCCTTTTTATTACTTTCGGCACTTTTTATACTTTCTTTGTACTCTTCAATACCACAATGTTCACGTACGTCTGTGCGTGCTGAAAATTCGGGGGCTAATGCCGGACAATGGCCGGGCAAGCCACGTTGTATCCGACGGCACCACGCGGCATTCGACCACGCCTCCCGCGGTCTTCTTCATACATTAATTGGAATATCGATAAATTCATCGATATTCATTACTAATGATAGTTGCCTTAGATGGCATTACCTGTGCCTCCGGAGACGTCTCTGAATGTATCATCACACTATATACTTGGGATTCGCCTACCAATATAAAAACAATATTTCATGATTCAATTTTATCTCACGTCCAGCGAAGCGGACGGGTATCAGCTAGTATACAATATACGTAATTCTACGTCTTTAGTTGTCACACAAGTGTAGCTGTTTCTAACTTTTTTATTCAATAGATATCCACATTAGAAATTTAAAAATCGGAGTGACTTCTGTTACCAAATAGTCAAGTTGTCTTCAACTAAATGAAAAACATCAATTTGAACTTGTCTTTTGTTCACATCTTTCTATCAGAAGGACTATGTTCGATACAGAGTTCGATACAGTTGCTGAATCCAAAAAAATAGTTGGTTGTTCTAGCCGAGAGAACAACAGAAATATGTCGATTTCGATTGTAAGTTAAAGATTCTGAACGAAGACCGAAATCGAGCGCGAGATGCTCCTAAATTTTTCATTCTGGCTTATGAATTGAATGCAAACAATGAGCGTGAATCGAAAGTTAAATGGTTGATGGGGGAGAACGAAGAAGTTAGGGTGAAGCAGCTGAGAGTAAGCAAAGGAATTCGACTGAGATATATATATCAATCTTACCACATTCTATATCGTCATCACCAATTTCGTACAAATATGATTTGTATGAGCCATACGTATACGATTTACTCTCATTGTAAATAATTTATACTCTTGGAAAAGTATGGGCAATGTTGGAATATCACAGTTTCATAATATGCACGAATCGGCTAAATAATTAATATATGGCAATTAACTGATGAATATCCAAATATATTTTCCATGCATCTTCGAATTATAGTCGCTAACACGTAGAGACGTATATTTTTGGAATTGATTCTGATTGGAAACTGTGGTTGATCGAAAATTATCACATATACCAATAATGATGAGAAAAATGTTTGTGACATTTGAGCAACATCATACAAACCCGATATAAATATGTTTACATGTACGTGCCATTGCATCTGTCATATAAATAATTTTTAGAGAATTTAATGATTTGGAATTCTTCATCTATTTTTATGCTAAGTAGTATTGATACTGTTGAAAAATCAACGTTTCTTCTAATTCATTATTTTTTTCATTTGTGGCAGCACTTTCTTGACGTGCGAGTTGCGTGTCCAGAACGCTTGACCACTGCTCTCTACACGCGGGGAGAGAGTGCGCAGTTGACCAATTTTGGTCAATTGCACATTAAAGATCGACGCACGCATTGATCGCAAGACAACGCATCGATTCCTCGTGTCGATTATATCAACATTCTCAATGTACATGTGGTACCCACTCAACGCAATCTCATCTTCTCACATTCTCATCGAGTCTCAATACGCATATCACGCAGTTATAACGCTACACATCATTCTCTCAATCTCAATTTATATCTCATCTCATTAAATCAATGTAACTCATCTCAACTCATTCATCTCAAACTCAGAATTCCAAAGTGAATAAATATTATTTGTTTTGGTGGTAAATTCAGTAAATAAGACTGAATTCATCAGTCCACAGCTCAACGTTCATCATCTCAGTACAAGTGATTGATAAAAATCTTCTGTCTCCAAAATCTCATGAATTTATATTATAAACCTATTGTGCTCATCGACAACAGTGTAAATCATCATTCCAACAATTTTAACAATAACCGTGTTCATATTTCCCAATAATTTTTGCAAGTGTTCACCGCGAAGTGCTTTTACACCACGCATTATTTTCCCGGCCATCTCATCCAATACAGTCTACATTTATCCATCTTTATTTGTATTTAATTAACTTTAAATTCAATCTCTAACAGATAATATTACCTTTGTCTTTCAGATTCCGAAACATATGTGAATTTCCATGATACAACGTAGGTGTTGAATTTCGTATAACTTCAAGTTCCTCATCGAAAATTTTGCGTTTCTTTTGGCTGGCTGGAAGAAAATATAGTATATAAACGACAAAATATAAAATATCATTGGTAGAACTAAAAATACATTTTCCGCAAACTTTTCAATAGATTATCGCTCATTTTTCAAATGTAGAGTATACCTATTCATATTTAATATGTATGTATAAATATCCTTCCCATACACATGAACACAAATGGTTCATAGGAAGCTAGTAAAGCCAATCAGTATCATAATAATCGGACGAAGGATCAAGAGGCATCAAGATAAACGACTATCATTTCTGTTCTCAATAACCCAAATCATATCACCCGCGTATATATTGTGATGGAATGGTCCATCAAAAGGATTCAATAAATTGTAGACAATATTATTCAAATAATATCACCGACGTCCCTAGTAAATATGATCCATCAAAAAAAAGCGCATCCATCGATCAACGCTACGGATTGATGGGAATGGCTGGCGCGCAAATGTAACATGTGGGTGTGAGCGCGAGAGGGAATGCCGTATATGAAGGCGCATGCACGCTGGCATGCATTAGAAAATTATTTAGCGACGCCACACTCCCCGGACAGATCTTGTAGAGGCAACACCTATGCAACTCAGCTGACAAAAAATTAAAAGTGAATAAAAAGTGAATAAAATTGAATTAAACCTGAATAAAACAAAAAAGATAAGTGAATCAAAGGTGAAAAGTGAAATAGTAAAATATTTAAAGAAAATACGGATAAATGAAGAGATAAGTGTAAAAGAAAAGTGAACATTAATAAAGAGATAAATAAAATAAAAAAACTAATAGTGAAAAAGGAAACTAGAAAAACAGTGAAAAAACTCAACAAATACTTTTGAAATCAAAATAATTGTAATTGTGCCCGGTGGGTGAAAGAAAAATCATCAATCGAAGAGATCTATTCTTCCACGAGATAACGCCATTCTAACCGCAGCAATTACACCAGTAGCCGACATCATCCATACTCGACAGGAGAGGCCAAATAAACCAACATCTCCCATTCATTTAACCAATCATTCATCGACGACGAAAGTAAGTTGTGAATTTATAAATTTGTACCAGAGACCAACGCCGCTGCTGCACCACGCGTATCGCATCGCGCCAAAAGAAGCCATTTTGTGACGTCAACTTGCCGCCTATTTTATCGCATCACGTCGCATATAATAGAAAAATTTCATTGTTTAGAGTTAATATAATTTTCATGTGTTGTAATATTCTCCCATTACGGTTTCAATTGATAAACTTGATTAATTCATAAAAACATTCATTTTGAAAATTCAATAATTCATTTAAAGTGAAATTAAATAAAAATAGATTTGCATTTTTTCAGATAAAAGATTTTTATATATGTGGCGTCGTTTGCATTGCGGCGTCATCCGTTATTGTTCCCGTTGTGCGTAGAAAAATTTCCCCTTTATTCTTTCGATATCCCATTGTCCGACCTCTCACGGTGATAAGTAAGAAAAATGAGATAATATTGAATAGTCAAAATAAGACAAATAAGATAATATTGAATGATCAAAACAAGAAAATAAAATAACATTGAATATTGAATAAAAAAAATAAAATAAAGGTTCAAATAACTTTCAAATGGTCAATCTAGAAGAAAAAATAATATTGAATAATTAGAATCACTATTACAAATAGAAGAAATAAGAAAGTGATAATAAATAAAAGATACAACCGCATTAATAAAAGAACTGTTCGCTAAATAATTATGGTCATAAATAATTAATAGCATTTCATTACAATTTTAGAAAATTATTCCAACATAAGAAAAGATAAACAATAAGAAATATAATTATGAATAAAGCCAATATCGAGATAAATTAATAAATATCTCTATTCAAATATAATAAATATTTGGGAAAATTATCGTGAAATCGTAATAATAAATTCAATTCAATTTCAATAATAATATCAATAATTTAAACAAATAAAATTCAATTAACTTTACATTCATAATTACTGGTTTTGATGTGACATTAACCCTAGTGTATATTCAATCCCGATCCACGACCCGGTGGAATCCAATATTTTGAACATTGTATGTAATTTTCTGTTTCAGCCTATTTTTTAGATTTTAAATATTTTCTTGGTGTTAATACAAATCAAGTGGCATCCCAAATCCCCCTCTTGGTAAATTTTCAGTAATTTTGGTAAATATATAATTCAAAAATCCCCGTAATACCCATGGTAAGAACAAGAAATATAATAAATAGAATGATAATTTTGTTTGTATAATTCACATTCGAATACCACGGGAAGGAACATTGAAATATATATATCTTTATATATAAAAATCGTCTGTAAGAACCTTTGTAATCAAACTCCTCCTGAACGGCTGGACCAATTTTGATGAAATTTTCTTTGGTGTATTCCTGTGAGCTCGAGGATAGTTTAGATCCACAATTCAGTCCACTGGAATATGTTTATTTCATTTATTTAACAATATAAAGAGAAAAATTTGTATTTTTTTGAGATAACTGAAAAACTACTGGACCGATTTCAGAAATTTTTTCACTCTCAGAAAACTATATCATCCCCGAGTGACGTAGGCTATATTTTCCACTAGAAAATTCCGAAGATAAGTAGTACGACTTAAAAAATGTAAAAAAATCAGGAATTATTAGCTATTGCCGTGAACGCTGTAAAAACCGTAAAACGTACATCGAAACGATGTATGACGAAAATGTACCTCTTTAATAGTTCTACAAAAAAGTCCGCGACAGCATATGTCTATCTCTCAAGGTTAACATACCATTACCCTTTTATTGTAATCAAATTTTTGCCAAAATAAAGCATTATTTCAAAGGGTGTTTTTATGAATATGGTATCGATTCTCATCCGAATAAATATGTTCTCCATCACAGGTATTTGATTTAGTACGAAATTGCGCTTTACATCATTCGATTTCAATAAATATCTCAGAAGATAAAGCCGTAAAAAATAATTCTGCCGTGCTGGACGTTGATGGTTTTGTCCATTGCCGATATTGTTATGGGAACTCTGAATAACTCAACACCCTTTGGTGGCTAAACACTGAACTAACGGAACAAATATGTTCGTAGCTCTCTCAACGGTAGTTCCCATCCTTTTTTCTTCTCAATTATTCGATTTTAAAATTTTTAATTGTCACTTTCACGAACTCTTTCACGAACCCTCTAGTAACTTTGATAACATTCAGGGATATCTCTTATAACTAATTTTTTCCAAGATCAGACAGCGCTGCGATCGAAGTATCCCGATAGTAGGCGCTGCGATCAGTAGGCGCTAGAGTAGATTCAGCAATGTTTTGTTTTTGTGTCATAGACAACTGGCTTAGTGTTATTCACTCTGTTTCTGTTATAAATTTCTAGCCAAATTTATATTTTTATTCAATTGTAATGACGTTTGATAGTATAATAACGTTTTAGTAAAAATTTTCATCTGATTGTCCTTTCAATGACCTTTCAAATTTGAGATTCCTATATCACATGTGTACAGGACAACGTCTGTCGGGTCCGCTAGTATATATATATTTCGGCGGATAGAGCTGTCGTAGCGAAAGGGTTAATACCTCTTAATTTGACAAATTTATGAATTTATGTCATTTTATTATTACTTCAAAGAGTCATATTTAATGATGCATGGGACGGATCCATGATTTTTTTTCTTTTGGTATTATATTCATTATATGGGGAATTTTTTCTTTCATAATTGATATAGATATTCATCCAACTATTATATTGATCATATGTATGTGTTCGAAAATCATGATTTTTTGAATTTTTCTCCGAAACTACTAACTTTACAAGAAAATTTCATATAAACTTTTTTGTAGAGAAATCAATTTCCTGCAAAAAAAGTTTCATGAGTCATAACCGTAGGACTAATAGTTTCAGAGATAAATTCAATTAATCATACGAAAATTAAATATGTCTCTCTTCTGTCGAGATTTTTGTACTTTTTAATGAAAATACAGCTGAAATAAAAATTATCACTGTGTTACCAATGTGAAATTATTCTTATCAATAAAAATAATAATGATATTAATATTTATATGTTTGTGCAGTACGTAACTCATCAGAAAATTCCAATCATATTTTCTTTTTATTTTAGTTTTAAAATATATATGTTAGAAATCAACTAATTTACTTAATAACCGATCTTTTTACATTCAATGATTTGCGTACAGATAAATTCACTTAGAGTTATAATAATTGATAATTAGACTTCGCACACGTTGTATAATTTTTGCGATGGTAATGGACAACCTGTTATAAATATTGTCGTTGATCTTCGTCGTGTCAAGCAGTTATTAAACTCTTCAATTAGGGCAACGCCTCTCTCCGCAGTATCGTTAACAACTCTTAAATTACTAAAAGTATGAAGACATTCTCAATAAGATGGATCATTATTCCATGAATCAAAATTATTATCCATGAAATCATATGACAATTCAAACTGCTCGAAGATGAAAATTGATTCTTTGCTAACAAAGTCACTAATATTTGTTGATGCTATTAAATTCATCTGTTCCAGTGTCACACTCAAGCGTTCTATATCATTATTAGTTGTTGTTGAGTCTTCATTTTTCATATTAAATATTATTTCAAGTTTCTTTTCGCGTGTGACAGCCCCGTCGAAAAGAGCTAAGCAAGCAAGTTGCTCGTGTAGGTACCAAAAATGATGAGACAATTTATCCAGAGCTGCTTCGGAAACTTTGAGATGGATTTGTTTGTATTTAGATATCTCAGATATCTAATCATTATATTTATATATATTATTTTTCCAATATAAATCATAACAACCAGCAAATAATGATGAATACGCTCTACGTCATTTAGAAACAATTGTGAACTATACATATATATATAAACAAATGCACAATATTCATACAAGTATCTACATATACAAGAAAGAAACAAATTTCATCCATATCTATCTCTCTCTCTCTCTCTTCCTTCCTGTATTTATATATATCTTTTTTTTCCTTTCTCATTACTGTTTGTGCTCGAAGACTTGTATACTAACATAAAATAAGCGTTCGGACCCTTTCACCAATTGCACCGTATACCTGGATCTCACAAATTTTTCGACAATATTTATTCATAATCAGAAAATATGAAATTTTGTTTTATCAATTGTGAGTTGGAAAAAAATTCAATTGATGAAATTATGGATAAATAAATGAAGAAATAAATAAATAAATAAATAGAGCATCAGATATGTATGTATAGAATTCATATTTTTATTTATTACATATATGAGAATGTGACTTATATATCAAAATTTAAGACTGCAACTAGTATCTGGTTCGTGGCCATGTGGTTAAAACTGCATGGTGTGGGTGCGAAATGTCTGGTTTCGATTCCAAGTTTCGGAAATTTTTGTTTTTTATTTATTCAATATCAATTTTTTTTCATGTTAAACCTCATCAAAATCATTACTATATCAAACAATAGTTTTGTATAATAATAATTTAACAAGGTGCAGCATTGAAAAAATATATTCATTATAAACTATAGATTTCAATAATATCTATATTATGAATGTAATTTCAGCGGGCTAATGATGTACTTCTGCACATAGAAATAATTGTGCATCGTGCATTCATATAATATATATAAACGCTCAATATTTGTAAGTCCACACACATATATACAGATATGAATGAAAATTCATTTATATCCATGTATATTTTTACATAAATCTTTCTCTTTCTTTTTCATTACAGTTACTGGCCGGACGTTGACATCCCTTTCCCTAATTGCAGCCGATACCTACCTTTATATTTTTGTTTTACCTGCAACATTTGATAATAATCGGAAAAGATGAAATTCACATTGATAGAAAATTATTTGACATTTCACTATGTCGTCCATGTTATCAAAAATGACAAATTCGACGAAGAAAAAAAAGGGAGGTATATGTATATATTAAAAATGCGAATAGCGAATTAACTCAACATTTAAAAAAATATAATTATGAGTAGTTTTATTTATTTTAATTTAATAGCGTTCGTATGAGGTTCTAAGTTTGATATTGTGATTATCTGACGTCATGAGAATTCGTTTTCAGACATCGGAATATTTCATTTTCTATAATAATTTATTTATAGCCACATTTATATGAGTATTGTATATATGTAAGCACTGTTGTAAAAGACTTAAGCTGTATAAATAAATAAAAGAACATACTACTTTTTTTACTATATTTGAACGTGCATTTAGGTTTTCCCTTCAAATATATTTTTATATTTCTTTCTGGAAATTCTCACAAATGTATAACTGTCATTACAATTTTTTTGTTTGGTAAGATTTAAATAAGGTTTAAATGAATTTTCGAATATATTTTCCGACCATTCATAATTGAAACACAGTACAGTACGGTTTTATACTTCAATATTGTTCACTGTGTGACAGTTGTCGAATTTTTTTCAAATATATTATTTGTTACAATGGCGAAAATTTCAACGAAAAAATTTGAGCGAAGTTTTATTGATTCGTGGCTCAGTGATGAGAAATTAAAGTGTTGCATCCGTAAAGTGCCATCAAACGATGCAGAGTATTATTGTGTCGTGTGTGATGAAAATATTTTATGCAATACCTTCCCGCCAAAACACGGGAATTCAAAAATGCATAAAAACAATATAAAAAAAAGAGTGTACTAGTGATAATGTAGGTGATACTGGTGCAGACGATAAAAATGTGGGGGTACATAGCGGATTACCAACACCACCAACAGTTCCATCAAAAAGGAAGTTTCAACATCAATGGACGCAGGTCGAGGTATTCAAACCATGGTTGCATGAAGCGCCAAATAATCCAAAGTCATTTTTTGTTCTGCATGTAACAAATTATTGACAGGTAGTTTATCGCAAATTCAGCGTCATGCGGAATCCGCTATTCCCTGTAGATTATCCGCAATCGGTAATAATAATAATAATAATAATAATAATCGTATAACAAGCATATTTTGGTATTTATAATAGAAATAAAAAAATTGTCCACATATGATGATGTTGAATAAAAATATGTGCTGTAGAATGCATTCATCTAAGGTACAAAACCATGAAATATGTTTTTGTGAATAATTCAAAATTCACAAGTAATATTCTTTCATTTAATACAGAAAAATATCAAATAATCATTTTCAATGGAGTATGAATTTTATATTTTCCGAACATGAATAATTGTTGTATGTAAAAGTATACGTTCCAGGTATACGGGGAAATTAGTAAAAGGGTCTTAACGCCTCATCTAAGTGTTTAAACTTCACAGTAGTGTGCACGTCTTATTCAGAATCAATGATAAAAAAGAAAGATACATATGCAAATATATATGTATGATTAAAACTGGAATTTTCTCTATATTTGTATGTGTGTATATTCATATGTACTGTATGAATATATGATACACAATCGTTTTTACGTAAAGTAATACGTTGTCATTATGCATTGACAATTGATTCGATATTCATATTATATATAAAATAAAATAATATATATATATATACATGAATTGTATGTACATTCAATACATCTCGAAAATATTTTTATAGATCAATGTTTCGATCGTGAATGTGGGATATAAAATTATTGTAATTATATGCGTTCCTTACGCATGTAAAACAAAAAAAACTTTTTCCACGTAAAAGTTACATATTTAATCATCAATTATATATCTACATTTTTTCAATATTTATAAATGAATTGTTCCTTTTTTCCATTTAAATGGAGGAAAATAGTATCAAATATAAATTGATCAACTGAAAATATATATTTTCCATGATTTAAAAAAAATATGTATTATTCTTCTGCATTAAAAGCTGAAAAATTTGAATATTTTTGGCGGTCATTCATATGAGCAAGTCGATAAAATCATTAGTTTCATGTAAGCATGTCGGTAAAACTATACATAAATTATTTTACCGACAATTTCTCAGCCCTCTAAGAAGCAGCGAGTCGTCATCGACATTGTTCAACGTCGTTCAGCTTCGTTTTAGTTCGGAGAATGGAGAAGCATGCTTCGGCTAGCTTCGTGTAGTAGAAGAGAGCGGACAATCTATGTCTGCCTCCGTTCTCCGAACTAAAACGAAGCTGAACGACGTTGAACAATGTCGATGACGACTCGCTGCTTCTTAGAGGGCTGAGAAATTGTCGGTAAAATAATTTATGTATAGTTTTACCGACATGCTTACATGAAACTAATGATTTTATCGACTTGCTCATATGAATGACCGCCAAAATTTGTGAAATCCAGGTATACGGTGTGATTGGTAAAAGGGTCCTAATGCTCATTATATGGAAATGTACAAGTCTTCGAGCACAAATAGCAATGAGAATGAAAAAGAAAGATATATATAAATACGGGAAGGAAGAAAAAGAGAGAGAGAGATGAATAAAATTTGTTTCTTACTTGTATATGTGGATACTTGTATGGATATTGTGCGTATTCATTTTTATTTGCCGGTTGCATCGACTTAAGTTTGAAAAAAATAAATAAATAAAACAATAAATAAATAAATGATTATAATAATAATAACAATATTTATATAACAAGCATATTTTGGTATTTATAATGAAAATAAAAAAATTGTCCACATATGATGATGTTGAATAAAAATATGTGCTGTAGAATGCATTCATCTAAGGTACAAAACCATGAAATATGTTTTTGTGAATAATTTAAAATTCACAAGTAATATTCTTTCATTTAATACAGAAAAATATCAAATAATCATTTCCAATGGAGTATGAATTTTATATTTTCCGAACATGAATAATTGTTGTATGTAAAAGTATACGTTCCAGGTATACGGGGAAATTAGTAAAAGGGTCTTAACGCCTCATCTAAGTGTTTAAACTTCACAGTAGTGTGCACGTCTTATTCAGAATCAATGATAAAAAAGAAAGATACATATGCAAATATACATGTATAATTAAAAATGGAATTTTCTCTATGTTTGTATGTGTGTATATTCATATATACTATTTAAATATATGATACACAATTGTTTTCACGTGAAGTAATACGTTATTGTTATGCATTGACAATTGATTCGATATATATATTATATACATGGATTGTATGTACATTCAATACATCTCGAAAATATTTTTATAGATTAATTTTTCAATCGTGAATGTGGAATATAAAATTATTATAATTATATGCGTTCCTTACGCATGTAAAACAAAAAAAAAACTTTTTCCACGTAAAATTTACATATTTAATCATCAATTATATATTTATATTTTTGTTAATATTTATAAATAAATTGCTTCCTTTCTTCATTTGAACGGAGGGAAATAATATAAAATATAAATTGATCAACTGAAAATATATATTTTACATGATTTAAAAAATATATATTATTCTTCTGCATTAAAAGCTGAAAAATTCGAATATTTTTGGCGATCATTCATATGAGCAAGTCGATAAAATCATCAGTTTCATGTAAGCATGTCGGTAAAACCATACATAAATTATTTTACCGACCATTTCTCAGCCCTCTAGGAAGCAACGAGTCGTCATCGACATCGTTCAACGTCGTCCGGCTTCGTTTCAGTTCGGAGAATGGAGACAGACATAGATTGTCTGCTCTCGTCTACTATCCGAAGCTAGCCGAAGCATGCTGCTCACACGTACATGGCTTGCTCTTGTGTGAGTTACCCCCTCTTCTTTTGCTGCTTGCTGCTCGCGTCCCAAAATGTACATCACTGCTGCCGGGAGTCGACTCGAGCGGATCGATGCAAGTTGAGCATATCGCAAATAAAATATTTTTTCATTTTATGGTTTTATAATTTTTACTACTTTCATTTACGCTTTATTTTACAAATAAAATTTTTCACAATATCACTCATTCTAATTCTTTTACATTTAAAAGAGTTCCAATATATATATGTTGGTCAATCATCATTTAAATACATATTGAATACAATTGTTTGATAGGTATTAATATTGTTCCACCGGTGTCATAAGATTTATCTAAGGCAATTGGATTTCGACGTTATTAATGCCAATTGTGGAAATGTTTTCAGCTGAATATTTACGAATGACTGCGTAATGTATTGCTGAATCACAATCCCAATCCTCAACACAAATACAATTATCATTACTTCTGATAAAATATAACACAGAATTGACGATTTTGTCTTCATATCCCTACAATAAGGTTTCGTAATATATAATATGTTATCTTTCAGTAACCGCAAAAATATTTTTATATCATTAATATGAAATTCTGATTATTCAATTATTTCTTGAATATCATCTACGAATGTTCGACTATGTACTTCATTATAAACTCCAACGCCAAAACAATGGTCAAATAATTTCTCATAAAGCTGCACTTGACGTTTTCTAGAACAAATAAACAATACAAAATTGTTTTATTTTACTATTAGGTAATTCATCTAATTTTTTTTGCATTTCGATGAATTGGAAATCAGCACCTGTAATTTGAGTATCACCATGTACCATAAATAAAGTCAAGTAAACGGCCATTTAAACACAAAAAAATGTCTGTCAAACATTACCATAGAAAACAGAGGAAAAATTACCCCGCCATCGAGTATGTCGGGGATATTATTGTATTTGGATCATTATTACTGCTTGTTAGGAGCAAATATTACTCATCAGCTGAATGAAAATTATTGCACAAACTGCATGGTGAGAATTACCCCTAGTGTAGAATAAAAGAAAAACTTCTCATGAACATATTTTATCGACCGTAGATCAAAATCCTGTCATAATTTTTTGCATTATCACACATAATTGATAGTGAAAATTATTTGATATTTTATAAAATATATGCAGATTGAAATGAAGAGTCATTGAATATAATGTTTATAATTATACTGAAATAAGTAGTAATTAAAAGGTGGATTGATTGAAATGAATATGCACAAAAATAGATATCAATATAAAAAATAATTCATATTTATTCATTGATGTTCTGATGTCATCTCTTACTGTAAATTTTTCGTCTATACTTATTCTTACAATATGTGTTTGTACAAATTCATTAAAATCACACAAATATAGAATTTACTGTGTATAATTATTCGTAATAATTTCGTACGATTGTACATGCTTGTTGAGGTACATCCTTCATTTTTTCCGCAATTTCGCAAATATTTTTTTCTTCATAAATTATTTTTTCATCATTATTATATCATGAGAAGCACAAGAATAATAACACGAGCGTACGTAACTTATGCGTAATATTCATTGCACTTAAAACTAGTCTCAACTTGTCTCGGCTCGACGCGTGAGTGCCATGTATGTGTCAATGCAGTATGGTCAATTTTTAACGGACCCGAAATTTTCCGAAGATTATCGCATATAAACGATGAATTCCTATGTAAATTGAAGTAAAATCTTCTTCAACTCTGTGGATAATTCATTCAAAACATCAGTAATTTCTGTTGTTATGGCGCGAAATTAAAGAAATAGTATGCTGCATGGCAAAAATTTATCAGTATAAGAGCAAAATCGAAACATATTGAGAATATAATCTAGTATGATTTGGACAATTTTTAAACTTTCCTAAACAATACCACGCAATATGGTGAAATTTATTCTCAATGACAGGAATTTTTCTGACTGATTCCTCTAAATATTTCAATGAAAATGAATAATATTTTCCATAATAGTGGGATGGCCCGAGCCCACCCTGAATTGCAGGGTAATTTTTAAGAGAAAATCTTTTCGTGATTCTTCTAATGGATAACACGTATATGCTCATAATGGACCTATATTCTTGACACGTTGCTGAATGTATCAATTGATGTATATTTATGGAACGAAATTGTAATCCATATAAAAATTCGAAATTTTCCAAAAAATAATGCAGTAAATCATTTACTTCTTCCACCATATCGATAGGAATACTATCTAAGCATAATATAGAAGCATTATGTACCTATATTTATAACAAAGGTGGTGGTTATATGGTAGTGGTGCTACTGCTCGTGCTCCCTCGTCGCGTCTTTCGGTCTCACCGTGGCCACCCGTCGTGTTGCCGCAGCTTTGCTCTTATGTACAGGGACGTTTAACAAAAAATGTCTTTTTGCTTCATTTAAAAAAAAAAAAAAAAAAAAAAAAAAAAAACAAACAAACAAATAAAAAGAAGAAGAAAAAGAAAAAAAAATTGATAAATAACCAAGAGAAAAATTTTTTTTTTGTTTTTTTGTTTTTTTTTTTGCATTAGTTACTCCTACTATTGTTGAATACAAAATTTTTTTTCGTATTTAAATAATTAAGAAAACAAAATTATCTCTATATCCAAGTATAAAATGATATATATCAATAATTTTTTTCAATATCACGCTGAATTATTTGATATATACTATTTTATAATTTTTTATTACTTTTTTGTTTTGTTTTTTTTTTTAATACTGTTCGTTGATGAAAACAAATTTTTTTTTTTTTTTTTTTTTTTTGGGTAAAATGTCGATGAACTTTGGAAGGAACAGTAGCGTAACTCATGAACATACATATATATATATATATACTCCGTATACTCTGTCGCTTGGTTGAGCAAGCGTGGCATAGTGTGGCATAGTGCGGTGTGGTGCGGTGGCACCATTTATCGCTTGCCCTCGGGCTTCAGAGCTCGACTCGTCGGCGCGCGAAGCACTCATGCAGTGAAATGTAAGAGAGAAAGAGCAAATAGCAAAAAAAAAAATATATATATATATATAATAATGATAATAATAATAAAAGGATGGAATGAGTGCGACGCACTAGCGAGTGTACATATATACCCATGGCGCACGCCACCAACGAGGCTATTACGCGAGAGCGTATATAGATATTCCCTAGATAGTAGTGGGAAAAGAGACGTGACGGCGAAATATATTCCATGCGAAACAATATATATATATATGTATAAAGTGTGGCAAACGATATGTGAAGGTGTTGACTCTCCCTCTATATATTTCACATACTCCACAACGATTTTGAGCAGTTCGTGCTTTCAAAAACAGTAGAGAGCTTTACTAATATGAATAACAGGATTATATTATATATATATAGACATTAAGTTGCATGTGTCAACGCATAATTTTCGCACATGTATTATGTACAGCATAATAATATAACTTATAGAAATAATGCATTTGTATGATCTTTGATATTATTTTTCATTGTTCTCGTGTTTATCATTTTTTGTTTATGTTACTTGATATATCCACAACAAATGTATAATTAAACTGTTATTGTATAATTTTGAAGGATTGAGATGAAAAATCAATGAAAGAAAATGAAAAATTAAGACTTTTTTATTTATTTATTTATTTATTTATTTATTTATTTATTTATTCATTTATTTATTCATTTATTTTTCATACATTTAATCATTTATATGTTTAAATCGAGATAAATATTTGTGTACGTGTCATTTATAATTTCAAATAAGTCACTTGTAAAAAAATAATTTCTCCATCACCATCATCATCATCATCATTATAATCACAACTGTTCCCTAGTACAATAATAATTTCATATGCAAACATTAATGTGTTAATGTTATACAAATAAAGAAACAAAAAAAAATTTTTATTTTTACTTTTTTTTTTTTCATCCTATTTATTCTCATTTTTTTTTATCATTACTATTTCTACCACTACACCTACAACTATTGTTATCATATTATTATTATTTTTTTTTTTTTCTTCTCAATACAAAAGTTGTCATTTCTCGTGGTTGTTGTCGTCGTCAGGGTCTCGGCTCGTCAGGATAAGGGTTAACGAGGGCGACGCGACCGTTTCGATGCTAACGGTGGCGGCGACGTCGGGAGTGCCACGAGACGAGGAAGGATGCGGAAAGTATGTGGTGGGTGAGGGTGAGTTAGGTGGGGGTGGGTATAAAATGGTAGAGGGTAGGTTTGACGCCGAGCGACACGTCGTTGAGTCCCTGGCGGCTAGGCGTCGTTACGAGGGCGCCGCGTTTAGAGCATCAACGTTTCGTTTCCCGCTCTCATTCTCCACCACTTTATTTCTCGCTTGCTCTTTCATACTCTGTCATACTCTATCCTTCTTTGCTCTATACCACTACACCAATGAGTCTGTCTGTCTTTCTCGTTCTCGGTCGTGTGCTGTGTTTCTCACGTGTTCTTTCTCTCTCTCTCTCTCTCTCTCTCTCTCTCTCTCGCTCGCTTTTGTTATGTTGAGAGAGACACACACACGAATGTATACCAACACGAAATTTATCCCTATTCCACGGTGCTTTATACACATCTGTGTGTGTCTCGTTTCATCCACATATAGAGACCCGTAGTCCGAGATCGAGGGTATAGTGAGAAGGTGGTAGGTAATCACCCGGCGGCTCGCGTTATAGCGTCGTTACGCCGCAACACCGCCATCCCCCCGCCATATCACCCACACCCACTCTCTTTTGCGCTCGTATCACCCTCTCAACCCTCATCCACCACTTGCATCTCTCTTCTCAACCCCTGTATTTGTATATATGTATGTATATACTTTTTTATATACCAGCGTATATACCTAACCTTTCATGCACAACCGCGTAAGACTCAAACGACGTGGGTGCTTTTCATATATATATATATATATATATACTTGGAGAATACGGTTATTCCCCGTGGACACTCAGGCTTCCTTTTTTATTTTTTTTTTTTATTTTTTTTTTTTTTGTTTCTTTCTTTCGTTCATTCTCTACAAAGGTCTCTCTCTCTCTCTCTCTCTCTCTCTCTCTCTCTCTCTCTCTCTCTCTCTCTCTCTCTCTCTCTTTTTCTCTATTACTACGATTTCATCTTTTTTTATTACATTTTATTTTTTTTTTATTATTTATTGTCTTCTCTTTTGTATCGTTTTTCTCCTCTTTTTACTTGTGCACACACGACTCACGCGATTCTCACACTTATAACATCAGTCATATAATTTTTTATATATAAACATTGTTTCAACTATATATATATATATATTGAAGTGCATGGTACATAAAAATATATATGTAGATAAAAAATTCTTCATGACAATTAATAATGTTCAATTTATAATAGTTAAAGTATGGAATTTTTGGCGATATTCATATCAATTTTTTTGTTTTATTTATTATTGGGGAAATATTTTAAATATAAAAACCAACATATATATATATAATTGCAATTATTCTATATATATATAATGCAGACATAATAATTTCACTTTGACTTGGATCATTGCGTCACACGACTCACTGCGTGAATGTATACCCATAAGTACACAGGATCTAGCACAAGTGCTGAAGAAATATTGATATATATATGGCAGTGGTGACAGCACAGTTGGTTGGCGTGAGGGAAAAGCATCAAGTATATATATATAAATACGTCGTCACGGTCGTTTTCATATGTATATATGTATAGAGTGGGATCACTTCGAATGAGGACGCGACAGCAGGGAAGGTGGTTGAGAAGAAAATGGAGAAGGAGGAAGAACAGGAGAATGAAGAAGAGGAGGCTTTAGCCACCCCGTTATGGGCAATGGTGTGGGTGGGAGAAATAAGGGATGGAGTTGAAGAGGGAGTGAGGAGGGGGTAGACTAGCAGGTTAACGAGCGGCTCGCGGGGCGCGTACGAAGCACGAACGAAGAGCGTGAGTGGTGATGGTGGTGGTGGTGATGGTGGTGAAGGTGGTAGTAGGTAGTAGTAGTAGTAGTAGTAGTAGTAGTAGTAGTAGTAGGAGTAGTAGTAGTAGTAGTAGTAGTAGTAGTATGGTACACCGAATGGGGAATGGCTGGGGGTTGCTGCCGGCAGTATAACAGAGACGGCCGGGCGTGCCGCGGAGCGTGCCACTGAAGGGGATGAGAATTTTCTATCCCTGGAAAACTATTGGCATTCATTTGGACTTTATAAAAATTTTTTAAATTCACTAGACCAATATTAATTTATAAAAATATTATTTGTATATTATATAATATATGTTTATAATAATCAGAGATAAAAAATTTTTATATAAAGATTTTTTTATGATAAACCAGAGATAATGGTTCACAATGATTTGGACAATGGTTTCACGATGTCGTATAGGGACATGCCCTGCGGGACACGGTGTGGAATGGGGTGGTTAGAACGGGCTGCGGAAACACGAAGAGGGCGGGAGCACGCCGGGAGAAAGAGGATGACGGGAGGCAGTGAGGCAGTGAGGAAGAAAGGGAAACAAGAGAGGAGGAGACGCACGATGTGCTGCGTATACGAGGGTCGGCTAAACAGAGATGATGGCAAAGTGAGTGAGAGAGAAAAGATATATCTTCTTCGACTGGTAGCTATCCAGATGAGGTCGTGCTCGTGCGCGAGTGATGATTCGCCTCTATCGCTTCTCTCGCTTCTGTCGCATATATACATACATTTATATATATATATATACATATATATATGTATGTATACATTTGTATATATGTTACGAACTTTACTCACTCATAACAAGCTCGTTGACGCATTCAAAAAAAAGTTTTTTTTTTTTTTTTTTCAATATTTCACATCTCTCTCTCTCTCTCTCTCTCTCTCTCTCTCTCTCTCTCTCTCTCTCTCTCTCTCTCTCCCTCTCTTGCATGTTCTTAAGTGATTATGTATATGTATTAAATATCTAAACTTATGAATGTGTATTTATGTAGTCAATGAAGAATTTACTGAATTTAGTTGCTTTATTTGTGTGCACATGTATATATATGAATTAGGGTAAAACTTTGTCAATTTTTTTTTCCTTGATGACATATCCTAGATCTATATAAAAGATGAATCGATGAATAAATTAATAATTGATGGATATTGAAATATTTTGGAAAAAATCAAGAGTTCGAATGATTGCGAATTCTTTTTTTTTTTTTTTTTTTTTTTTATTATCACTGAACGATGAAAATTAAAATTATTTTTATAATGTACATCAATTTATGTATTGTGGAAATATGTTTATACGAGGCGCGTGCGAAATATATAGTATTATATAGATACATAAAGACATTTATATATATGCGAGTGGGTGGGATGCATGTGGAGATGGGGTGCGCGAGATGGCACGAGATGGCTAGAGCTGGCGGACAAACACAGAGTTCGCGAGTATAACGACCGGTTGCAGAGGGTGTGGGGTATATAATATATATAGGTACATTAATCATCCCTGGCACGCCATGGCCAGTCAACCCCGACCCAAACCGCCGTTACTCTCGTGTCAGTGGTGCTCAATCATCTGTGTCTTGTGTGAGGTGGGAGTTGCAACCGCGTCATCACCGTCTAATCTTCAATATTATTCAATTCTATATATATATTATATTTATTTTACTATTTATATATATAAATAATTTTTTTTTCGTCAACTGCATTTATTCAAAATTTATTCAAGAATTATTTGTATTTTTCAAAGAAATTCATTTTTTTTTTTTTTTTCATTCTATTAATAATAATTATACTATAAATTAGATTTGATATAATTTTTTTATTGCTTATTTCGTATATAAATACACAATATTAAAATATCACGACGTCTTGTTCAATAGAAAATGAAGTGATCTAAGAAAAAAAAAAAAAAAAAAAAAAAACATAAATAAATAATGAATAAAAAAAAATCCAAGTGCGTGGTTTCACGCTCATGAGGTGTATACATATGGATAAAGAAATGATGCGAAAAAAAAAGGGCAAGAAGGCGGAGAAGGGAAAAAGAAGCTCAGAGAACAATGTGAGAGCGAGAAAAAAAAAAAAAAAAAAAGGAAAAGATAGAAAAGAGAGAACGATGAAGCTCGATGAAAAAAGAAATTAAAAAGGCGGGGCTGAAGGCGCGCGAGCGCGCTTGAGACTCGTCGAGCGAGAACGAGTGGAACAGCGCGGCAAAAAACCGAGCGAAGAGATGAGTGCGCGCAAAAAATAAAAAAATAAAATAAAATAAAATAAAATAAAGTAAGAAAAGAAAAAAAGGCCGGAAAAAGCAGAAAAAAGTAAAGTAAAACAGGCGAGAGAGAAAGAGAAAAAGTAGGAAGATGGAAGTGGTGGGTTGCTCGAGTAAGTGAGAGTGTAGTAGAAGTGAGTAAAAATGGAGAAAGAAAAAGAAAGAGAACAAAAGAAAGTATAAAAAAAAAAAAAAAAAAAAAAAAAAAAAAAAAAAAAAAGAATAGGAAAAGTGCAAAAGAAGTATAAAAAAAAAAAAAAAAAGTAAAACGACAGAGGAGAGAAAAATAGGGAAAAAATATAGAGAGAAAAATATAAGAGTGAGTGAGAATAAGAGAGATAGAAAAGCCGATCTTCGAGTCTTGAGGTCGTATAGAGAGCCTCGAGCCAGCAAACATTCCCGAGTCTTTCCTTCTCGTTTTCTCTCTATATTTCGTTCTTACATTACTTTTTCCTTCTACTATCCAACCACTCGGCACTTTTCTCTATAAGTTACTTCATCATATTTCACTCGTGGACTTTTCTCCATTTTTACTCTTATACATTTCTCCGTTACACCATCAAATTGACACTTTAATACACATACACATACATATATACATATAGAGACACGAGTATTCATATGAAATGCACACACATATATATATAATAATTAATGTTAAGTACACGCGTGTATATAATTGAAACGCATAAACAAAAAAAAAACAAAAAAAATGCGTGGATTCATTTATATACAATATATTGTATACATAAAAAATGGAGTAATATCGCTCATTGGTATCAGCGGCTGGAGGCAAATATCTTTTCATAATAGTCACACATGAATGTATCTACAGCAACGCCCTATCTTCATCATTACTCCCAAAAAATATATATATATATGTATATCAATGTATGCCTACCAAAAGGATAAATTGTCGACATGAATTTATACATATTCTATCTCTGTGTTATTGATGGGTATGATACAACCAGATTATTTTTACTCTGTCTAAAATCTATATAAAAAACACAGAAAGAGGAAGAGAAAGCCGTTATTACTACAATATTTATTATTTACTCATTATATTTATTTATACAAAATATATTTACTATTTTTGTTTTTGTATTATCTTAATGATGATACATTTTTAATTTATAATATTAAATCTTTACTATTGTTCATTACAGTCACTCATTACTCACATTTTTCTTTGATACAATTTTTTTCGTTTGTTTTTTTTAATTTTATTATTATTATTATTATTATTTATTATTTTTTTTTCATGAATTTGTAAGAATTTTAAGAAAATTCTGAAGAGATGTTTCATATAGAATTTCGAGCTTGAATGGAAATTTGTCCTTTGTTTTTATAAAAATTTTATTGCATTTATATAAAAGGACAGGTGTGGAGGGGGTGTGTATACATGTGTGATTGTATTATATAAATATATGTATTGGTGAGGAATGGAGAACGGAAGATATATATGAATAGAAGAAGAGAGCCAAGTGGCGAAGGGGGTGATGGAGGTAGCGGTGCGAGGCCAGTGGCGGCATAACGCAATAAACGGATTAACGACGAACTCGAACTCGAGCATAGCGAGTTTGGTTGGTGTCGTGCGGTATGGGGATTTCAACACACTTCAATATTATACATATATATATGTTGGGGATGAATAAAGAGAGTATGTGAGAAGAGAGAGAAATGCCACAGGGAGTGAAGTGAAATGTGTCCATGTCACGGTAGCGAACACGTTATCCGCGACATAACATGCATCAGTGTATATATATATTTACATTATTTCACACGCAAATCATTCTCTTTCATCCACTTATAGCCATGACATATACGTACATGTTCATATTTCAACAAAAATATACGTATAAATATAATTTGAATATTTGCAAATGTTTCTGTTTCAATTCACATTTTTTTATATTAATCCGTGTTTTTTTATATAATTGTAGTGTATAATGTCACGTGACTGTATAGTTTCTTTTATATATATATATATATGTATTTTCTTTTATTTATTTTTTTTTTTTTTTGTAAAATCGACAAGTCTTCGTTAATTAGATAAACGTTAATATTTACATTTGTGTACAATATACAATTAAATAATTGATGATTGAATTGTGTATCATTATAATTTTCATCATCATTAACTCATTAATTTTTATAAATATCAAGTATTTAATATTATATTTATTATATTATAATACAATATAATTGTTGTTACATCAAAAATAGCATAATAATAGTAAATTGACAATTTAATTGATATAAATATAAATTTATATTTACAATTTCAAAATTAAATCTACACTACAGTGATATAAAAATTTATTTTGTATATGCTTACATAAATTATTTCGATATATTTAAATAAAATTAAATAAACATAAATTGTATTTGTATATAAATACTTTAATATATTATTCACTCGATATAATATTCATTTGGATTATTGAAAAATTGAGTATTCAATGAGTAATTATAAATAGATATATCAATATCCACCTATTCACATGTTTACTCGTTTCAAAGTATGAAAAATTACAATTCAATCTGATATCCAACCAGGTGACGTTGTAATCTGACAATATATATATATATATATATATATATATATATATATATATATATAAATGGGGTTACATGAAATTATGCGAAATGTGGTACGCCATCACGCACACTCTCATCACATCACACATACAGATGATAGAGTACAGTAGATGGAAAAGTATCGGTCACTCCTTGATGTGGTTTACATCGCGTGCGTGCGTGCAAACAAAACAAAATAGGGGAAAAAAAAAAAATATGTATATATATTTGTAAGCTAGAAGTTTGTGCGCGTCCGATCGTCTCGTTATTTGCGTGGGTAGTACAACGACAATAGCAATAGGATCTATATATATATATATATATATAATAGAATAAGAGAGAGAGAAAGAGAAGAGTGAGGGAGGGGAGACAAGCGCACTTGGCCGCGCGTGCCAACGGGCGCGACTTCAATTCCACCTCACCCTCTGTAACACCCCACAGCCGTCACGTCTCGTGATACTATACCGTTACTATTGCCGCCGCACTATGTACAGCTATCAGAAATACAGGCTTCAACCCTGCTCACTGTATATATGTATATATATGCCAACGACTTACCCCATCTCTTTGCTTGCCCCTTTGTCCGCCCACCACTCTCTCTCTCTCTCTCTCTCTTTCTCTACCGCTCATCTCCTACTACTCCGTACGATCACACTCACACGTGCGCAACCACCCAAAGCAACCGACCGATATGTACGTGTACACTTGTATGTAGATCTGCAACATATCAATATACAGAAACTCATGTCCCTCAGTTTTGTTCCTTTTTTTTTTTTTTTTGTTTTCATTTTTTGAGGTTTTTACATTCAACTTCTCTCTTTTTCTATCTGTCCACCTCACACTCGCTCATTTTACCGTCTATATACTTATATTTTAAATTATAAATATATATATATGTACAATACTGTGGTGTTATTTTATCTTATTTCGTTCTTTTTTCAGGATTATTCAAACTGTTTGTGTAAGTCTTACATATTTTGCCTGATGTAACTTTTATATTTTTTACTTTTTTATTTCTTCTAAAGTGACACAAGTTATTAAAGTCTGAATAAAAGCCATACCTCTGTGTCCACTGCGTGCAAATACATTTAGTTACTAGATAAAGTTAATAGTAATTGAAAGTGGTTGACTTATTTATTTATTTTCATATCTTTTTTAATTTTTCACTTGCACTTATCGACACTTATTCATTCATTCTACGTGTATATTATATATTAATTTTTTTTTTTTTTTTTTTTTTTTTTTTTTTTTCAAATATTTATATGAATACTCGTCCATATACTTAATATATTTCTCTAGATTTTTATTTTTTATATTCCACCCACTATTTCATCATTTCATCATATTATTTTGTATTTTTTTTTTATTTTATTATTATTTTTTGTTAAAATTTTTTTTTTCTTCTTTTTTTTTTCTCTGCTTCTCTATATCTCTCATTCACTCTCTCTCTTTCTCTCTCTCTCTCTCTCTCGATATCATCGCCCCTCTCCAATATCATCGGTTCAACAGCAACGGTGGCGCGCCAACTCCTCACTTCATCTCACTCTACCACCACTCGCTTTGGTGTTCTCTTATACACTTGTACAGTCTGAACACTCGACAGTGGGTGTATACTGGTTGGTTCTACCAACGTTACTGCTCTCGCTTGCTTCTCTTCATACCATCCCGTTCACTCCTCTTGCATCGGTCCGCATTACTGCAATCGTTTGCCCGGTGTGGTCACGCTCATCACCCTTGTCGCTTTTACCACTTTCATCACCTTCATTGTACTCATTCCACAGTGATATAGTGATACATTAGATGTGATCAGTGTTATATATATATGTATATATTTTTTTCATTCTATCCCATGTATATTTGATATCAGTGATCAGTAAAATTGTGAACACGCAATACACATCATTGACATTTCTTATTTGCACTATCAATTATCCAATTATATAATTTTAATAATTAATTTGAAAAAAAAATAATAATAATAATTTTTTTTTTTTTTTTTCTTTTCATTCATACATTTATTTATTTATTTATTGTTTATTATTATTGATATTTTTAATATGGAAGAAATTGAAATGAACAAGACTTTTGCCTTTTTATCTTTTTCTTTATTGATCATGTTCGTAACATTTGAATTGATATTGAATATATTATATTATATTATATATGATGACATGAAAAATAATTGAATGACAATTCAATGATAAACAAACAAAGAAAAAAAAAGAGAAAAAAAAAAAAAAAGTTAACGATAATTATATTTGAAACTGGTGTCGAATAAATAAATTGCATCGTGAATATCGTGAGTGTATCAATATATACATTATAATAAATAATTTATATTAATATTAATATCAATATTAATTCAAAATTTATAATAAAAATTCAGTATATTTCAATTGAGAAAAAAAAAAAATTAATAATAATATTGATTAGTTTAAATCTGTATTAAATATATTAGTGAAGTGATAATAACAACAAAAAGACAAATGTTCTTCAATATTATTGAGTTGTGAGACAAAAAAAAAAAAAAAAAAAAAAAAAAAAAAAAAAAAAAAAAGGACTGTAATATTATTCGTGTACTAGTGTGTTGACATGAACAATTGAAAAAAAATAAATAAATAAATAAATAAATAAATAAATAATAATAATATGTGACTATTCATGATGAATAAACAGGTGGAATACAATTGTGGTGAAAAATAAATAAATAAAAAATTGCGAATGGACACGAATCACGTGTACGTATACAAATATGAAAGCACGTGGTGGCGCAACGCGCTATTAACTTATACATTTGTGTATATAATATATATATATATATATATATATTTATATATAATGTGTTTAAAAACAAAAAATCATTTAATTAATTAAAAAAATTTTTTTGAGAGACACATGTAATATATACATTGAATTATTACAACTGATTGTTTGAGAATTTATATTGAAAATAATTATTTTATGACTTAAACGCAATGCACAGTGTCTCATCGATAATTTTTCGAGGCACATCAAAAGTGAAAAAAATTTTTTTGGTGTGTCGTGGGTCCGTGAGGACCTGTTAAAATGACTGCACGCCTACACACACTGAGGCACCAGGAGAAAAAATCTACGGGTAGTGGACACCGTCTTCATCATCAACATCACCAACAGCAACAGCCGCAGCTGCAGCAGCAGCAACAACAGCAAGTTCCACCTCAGGGAACAAGTCCAGCCCCGAGTCCCAATCCCAGTCCATCTCAAAGTCCAAAACATTCAGACGGACGTCGGGTAAATATATTTAATTTCAAATTTTTAAATAAAACATTTATCCATAGATATTGAGAATAAATTAAAAAGTACGAAAATATTTTTTTGTTTATGCTAATTTTTTGTTTTTTTTTTTTGTTTTTTTTTTATTTTTTATAAATATATAAATAGGCAAATAAACCACTAATGGAGAAACGGCGACGTGCAAGAATAAATCAGTCGCTTGCTGCGCTGAAGGCGCTTATTCTTGATAGTGCACGATTGGAAAATACAAAGCACAGTAAACTTGAAAAGGCAGATATTCTAGAGTTGACAGTGCGACATCTTCAACGCCAGAGATCCTTGGCACAGCCTGGCCTTTCACGATACAAGGCCGGTTATCAAGATTGTTCACGTGAGGCAAGTGGAAATAAAAAGGAAAAAATATTAACAAAACCATTTTGAAAATTTTTTTCAATATTTCAATTTAGGATTATAGGATTTTATTTATCAAAAAGAAAAGAAAGAAAGAAAAAAAAAAGGATTTTTATTGTTTACAGGTTGGTCGTTATTTGGATGCACCGGATATAATAACGGGAAATACATCACCAATAGAGCCTGCAGTTAAACAACGTCTGATACGTCATCTTGATAGTTGCGTATCTGAACTAGATTTGGATCTTGGTTCACGTCCAGACAGTGGCCTTGGCAGTAGTCCAGGCAGTGTAATCGACCGATTGCCGAGTGCTCCAAGTCCAACGCCACTTGACCATCACTCAACAGCACCTACAGCAAATATTTTACCACATTGTAGTAGTACATCACTCAATACAGGGACAATAAAGTCTGAAATACCAGAAGTAATAGAATCTAACGCGATTATAACACGACCAGATACCAATACAATAACTGGAGATGAAAATAATAATAGTAGTCGACCAAATTCGGCATTCGGTCAAATCAATTTGACAAATATCGATAGAGCCATTGATCCAACCACAGATTCAACAACACATAATTCAATAGCGATGCATGATTTAACATTGGATCAAGCTTCGACATCAACACAAAATTCTAATATGCTCTCTGTTGTTCAAGTTATACCATCTAGATTACCGGATGGCCAAGTAGTATTCCTACTTCCCAGTCACTATGTACAATTAGCAGCCGCTGCTGCCGCCAATGGAATCAGTATCGGTCCTAATCCACCAACAGCCATTTGGGCAGCTGCCAATATGTCACTGCTAAAAGCTACCGACAAACTTATCAAGAGGTCTCACTCAAATGATGACAATACAACTGCAGATGTCCAAAATTGGACATCTGACGGTGTTAAATTGGCAAAAAGTCCAAAAATTGAATTAACTGATCAACCTCTTGATTTTACTACGACACCAAAGAAGTGTAAGAGATCGTCAAGTCCAACAATTGAACAACATCATTTACCAATTAATGAAACGAATATCAAGAGCCCAGTGCATATTCAGGAAAGACAATCTAGTCATTATCAAACACAATCTCCTCATCGTATTGTCAATGTTATTTCATTAAAAACCACGAGTAATTCTTTACTTTCTCATTCACAATCTATAAAAGAAGAGGAGGGAATGTGGCGCCCGTGGTAAACAAAAAAATATTCAACATATGTACTGATACGTATTTCAGTATATATATATATGTATACTGCTATATAGCAATACATTACAATGTCTTTCTCTCTATTTTATATCCCATTTTTCTTCCCTCCCGCCATTTTACTCCCTCGCTCTTGTACACTCTATATCCTACACATGTGCGCACTTATGCACTCTCCTCTCACCCTTTCGTTCAATTTTTCTAGACGAAATTATGCTCATTTTTTACTTTTTAATTTCTGCATGGCCTCATGAAAGTCCAGCGACAAAAAAAAATATATATATATATATATATATATATATAAATCTTAATTATTTACGATAGTAAATAGATACATTATCTCTGTGTACATAATAAAAGTCAAAAAAAATATTGATATTTGTCAAAAATATAGATTTATTTTAATGTTATCTAGATATGTACATGCATTAATAAACGCGATAAATATATATGCCAATTCATGAGTGCGAAGATGGATAATAAAAAATAATAATAATAATAATTTGAATAAAATAAACTATAGAAAGTGTTTATTATTTATTTATATACTTATTTTTGTTATTATAATATTTTTTATTATATATTTATTGGTTAATGTACATATATAAAAGTATACAATTATAAATGTCAAAATAATAAATAATACAATTATAATTATACTAATATTATCAGATAAAAAAAAAAAAAAAAAAACAAAAAACAAAAAATCTAATTGAATGTTATAAAACCTCATTTATCATTGTAATATTCAACACAACAATCCAAAAATTATTTGGGTAAAAGAAAAAAAAAACAAAAAAATAATAATAATATCACATTACATTTTTCCTTAATTTTATTCTATTCTTTTTTTCTTTGATCATCATTAATTTCGTGTCATCAAACCAAACCAAGACAAAATAAGATGTCAAGTGTCCTATAATAATCAGATGAATAATTTAGATTATTGGCGTTCCATAAAAATGCATTTTCTTTCGCTGTACAGTACAAATACAGTAATGAAAGTTTAATATAAACGCAATTATGTTAATTTACTATTATTACATGAAAATTTATTATTATTATTTAGTTCCTATTCATTACTGATATATAATATCACATTTTTTAAAGAATAACAACTATTTTTCATATATCAATGAAATATCATAAACTGATATGTATTCTATACGCAAAATTTGACATTTTATTTTGTAAATTGCAATTATGATTCAGTTATATAATTAATTACATAAAACTTTTAATACATTTCAATATTCCTAGGATATTTTTATTATTGCCAAAAAGTTTTAACACTCAAAGAAAAATATTTTGCAATTTGTATGTATATAAATATTGAATGATTATTGTTTGATTATTTATTTTATATATACTATTCTTACTATTTTTTGGTATTATTTGCATTCGATCGATTATGCATGTTGCCACACTGCAAATGCAAAAAAATTTGTCCATATAAAATAAATTAAAAAAAAAAAGTTCAATCTTATGTTATTTCAAGGTTTTTTTTTTTTTTTTTTTCCCTTCCTTTCTTTCTTTCTTTCTTTCATGATACTCATCACACTTAAATATAATTGCTGTGCTTCATGATACGTGCTCAAAAATTTATTTATATTCAAATAATTATAATTATTTCACACTATATTTATTACAATGATTGTGATAGCAATGATAAATATATAATTAATGATAATATGCATTGTACATATGATAAATACATTTTATAAAGATATATTTGTTTAATTATTAATTTTTTTTTTTTTTTTTTTTTTTCACGTGTAATTTTCTTAATATTATTTCTAAATTTGAATTTATTATCGATTATTTATCATAATTTTTTTCTATTTTAAATTTCATTTCAGGAATAATAAAGAGTAGCAAATATGTATGTCTAAACATCACCCGTTATACATCACTTTATGTTTCTATATTTTATCAACATTAATATTTATTTATTATTATTTATTGTTGTTATTGGTATTAATATGTTATTTTAACTGTATATAATTTTCGCTATTTCAAAAGCAATAATTAATGCAATTATAAATATACAACATATTATTGTGCATTTTTTAATTATTATTACAAAGTGTCATGCGCATTATTTAATATAATTATCAAAGAAATTTTTTTTTTACTCTTGATAAATTCTAATTTTTGTACAGACGTATACTTTATTTGATTAATCGTCCTAAAGTTTGATATGATGAAAAATTTTTAATGGTAAATATGAGAGTACGTACTATTTCAAGAGAATGGATTATTATTAATAATCATTATTTAATTATATTCCGTTAGCTGATAATCGTAATAACACTCACTCAGCTATATTTTACAGTTTTTTATACCAAAAAAGATAATATTCACCCTCACTAATTTCAAGATCATCGACACCTGTGCAAAAAAAAAAATTAAAAATATATAATTTAGCATTAATAAATTAAAAAATTTTTTTCATCAAATAAATATATGTGTATAAGTTTTTTTTTTTTTTAATACCTCCTGGTGCAACCAGTTGATTTCCAGGTGGTGATAATTTATTTGGCGGTGAAAAAAGTCTATAAAGTAGCCAGTAATGATATGACATTGGTTCTTCTTTTAAGCCAGCCAGTGTGTGAACGTAATGTCCATTAGGCCAATCTGATGCAGAAAATTCAAAGTGATGTGACATTTCAGCTGCTAGTAACATTACTCCATAGAATGTCTCATTTTCCAGTGCAGTAACTGTAATATGGTGTGTCTCATTATTACCAATCCAAATAGTATAAGAGACATTGACCATTTGACGTTGATATTTGGTGGTAATATTTGGTAAAGATGTTACAGATAAAGTTATTGGCGATTCAGTTGTGGTCACATTTATATACATATTTGCGTGTGTACTTAATGAATTGATATTCATCGTGGTATCATTGCGATTTTCTGCCCACGTAACTTCTATAAATGAAAAAAAAAAAAAAAAAAAAAAAAAACAACAGCAACAACAACAACAACAATAAAATTAATATCACCATTTGAATTTGTTTGAGTAAAATACGGATGAACAATTAAACTTACCATCATTTGTATCAAAATGTAAAAGTGTATCGACCAAACTGCCCTGTTCATATTGTTTACAATTTATAGTTCTAATACTTACAATACTTTTCGATACAATACCAAGAATAACTTGGGCAGTTTTTTCTATATCATTACCAAATGAACCATTTGATCGTTGATGATTTTTCAGCCATATAATAGCAGCTGATTTATTCCAATTATCCAATGGTTCATTTTCAATTTCTTCTAATGCCTGCATTGCCAATGCAGTTGTATGCAAATCACCAAAACTCCCATCTAATTGTTGACGTTGTGCCAAGCCTAACGATGGCTTTCTAACAAAATGCTGAAGATTACGATGTCTATGATCTTGAACAATACAACGCAACGCCAATATAACCATTGCGATTGTATCTACAAAAAACGAAAATTCTTATTATTATTTCAATTATTTCATTCATCTATTTATTCAATTATGTCTATATAAATATAAATGTATATTTACTATACATACTCAACTGAAATGACGGATCATAAATCAACATTACCTACATTGTGATACTGTCCAGCATTGGCAATATCAAGAAGTCGTCGGATTTGTCTCTTACGTACGTGGGCCTCAGCACTGCATACTGCAAGACTCGTTAATGCAAAATCATAATCAATAGGAGGTTCATGATGTTGAAGTGTTCCAATTAAATCATGACCATGAAATTGTCTTGGATCCATACACATGGCATTGAGAGCCAGAGTGTATTTGGCCAGACGAACTATCCACGTGCCCATCTCACGATGCCTTCGTTATTAATCATGCACATAAAAAAATATTCATTACCTTCATCTCTTTTCCATTATTTAAATATTTATATACGTGTATATATATGTACACACCTCCATAGCATCAAAACAATTTCCAATTCCATCTGCTTACTACTCAATTGAAATTCAGTTGGTATCATAAATGAATCGTAATTATCATAGGAAATATTTGCTAGACGCAATGCCAATAAAACTGTGTGAGTGTCATTGTCCCAGCCACTGTTGTCTTTATTTTTTTGATTTATCAACCACATAGAAGCCCGTTTGACCATTGTCTCAGCTTCAATTATTATTTCTGATACTTTATGTGAATTCGATTTTGTTCCTAAATATATTTAAACAAAAAAAATAAATAAATTCATTATTTTCCATTATTTTTTTTTTTTTTTTACTCAATATTATTAAACTATCTTGTATAATAATAATTTGCCATTGTATTTATTTACCTCCTGTTTGAATAAAAATACACATCAATACAGTGACAAGAATAGAAACGGTTATATTCATATTATTCCACATGTTTTGTTTCATTTATCTGAAAGTTTTACAAATAAAATGGAAATAAATTATAAAAATATTTATCACACGCAGTATAAACAACAACATAAAGGATATATTAATTATTAAAAATATTAAATGTTGGATAATTTTTTATGCATTAGAATGAAAAGGTGTGATGAAAACTCAAATATATCTTAAGATAATAAAGTATAAGACAAGTACAATTGATATATGGATAACTTCATACTAAACGAAAGATCAATATTGTGGTGGCGAACTTAACGTACCTTGTTCATACACAGTCAACAATATTTTGTTATATTTCATTCTTTTTTTAAAAACATATTCATGTAGCTAAACATACAAATTTATTTAATAAGAAATTAAAGTGTGATTTGAATATGAATAAATAATTTTTCATAAATACATGTGTATCTATTTGAAAAATTAAATATATTTAAAAAAAACTAATATATATATATATATATATATAATTATATTTCTCTATTGTGATACTCTGTCATAATTATAAAATAATAAAAAGTGTATATTATAAAATTTAATATTTATAAATAAAAAAAAAACAATGATTATACTCACATTGATTTTATAATTATAACTAAAAAATTACTCTTTTTATATTTTTTTTTTTTTATTTTTTTGTTACAATATATATTAAATTGTCGTGATTTATATATAATTACAGCTGAATGAAGTGAAAAAATTATTTCAAATGATTATTTCAGTATATTACACATTTATAGACAATTGAAAAATCCGAAGGAACAATAGAAAATATGAATGAATAAACGTAGAAAATTGCCATATAAAATGGACAATTATAATAATGGAAAGAATGACAAGAACGGTATCGTATCCATACCGCCACTGAGTGGCGCGTGAAAATTTTATTATACGATGCGCCTGATTCGGTGAATGCGCAATGCAGTCGCAGAGTTCAATACCACGTAAAAACTCATGCTCTTATATATAAATGTGAATTATTAATTTATAACAATAATTTTTAATCATTAATTAATTCATGATATGTATATATATATATATTTTTTTTTCTTTCTAATAAATTACAGGTACTATAAGGATCGAGCTTATTATTATTTTTTATTGTTTCCAATATAAAAATTATTTATTAAAGTTATAAATACTATGAAATATATATACCAACTACTAAGTAGATGATAGTTTTATATTTGAAGAATTGGTTTCTGTTCTTTTAGGGCTAGAATTTATTTCCTGCTGTTCTTGACGAAGGTGACGGAGCATTGTTGACACTACACCATTGAAGCTTGCAGTTTTTTTCTTAGCACTACCTTTTGGAGTTGCCTCACCAACTCTTCTTACTGGTATTCGCGGTGAAGACATTTCTTCCATAAAATCAAAATTATCTTTCTCTTCAGATCTCAATGCTTCACTGAAATTCATTAATTGTAACATTTTACTTCATGAATATGCACAATTCATTCAATAATAATTATACTGTGTTTATAATATATTTACTTGTATTCTGTTAAATCATGATCTGGCTGATTATTTTGAGATGGTATAGGTGAAGGGCCTCTTCTACCTGGACACTTCCATTCAAGATTGAGACATTGCTTGTTAGTCTCCAATCTTTCAATTAATGTTATGATCGTATCAGGTTTAACAGACCAGTAATTCTATTAATTCAAGAAATAAATTATTATTTTATATTATTTAAAAATATGAAATGTGTAAAAGATTCAAAAATATCTTGTATATTTACCATATTATCATTTTCATATTTTTCATCATCAGAACACTCTACAAACCACTCGTCATTATTCATTTCCATTATAATTAATCACATAAAGATATATAAAAATTTTTTCCACCTTTTTATTTGAGGTTATACCATTTATATTTATTATTATTCTATCATCAAATAAATTACTACCACTATAATTTTACTTTTATGTATCATTAATGGGTATTTGAAAAATATTACGTGTCAACACTATTTTCTCTGTAATCCCAATTATTAATCTCACTTATGACACATAAATAAATAAACTTTTGAATTATCCACTTATTATTCACAGAAAAGGAAAAGGGATAGAGTGAGGAAGGAAGCGAAAGAGAGAAAGTATATTAAATATAGGACAGAGAGGTAGAGATTTTATACGCGCCATTTTCAAATTATGAAAAATTTTACGTTTTCCAATTGAATGTTGAATCACTCATGAAATCACGAAATCAATATTTAATAAAAATACACATGTGGATGAATAAATAAATGATTACAAGCATATTTATCATGATTTTACAATAAATATATATATAATTGTTGTAGGAAAACGAAAAAAAAAATATAATAATAATAATAATAATAATAATAATAATAAATAAATAAATAAATAAATAAATGAAGAAGAAAATGAAAGACGAAAAAATGATTAGTAAATAAAAAATATAGGTAAAAATTAATCGAAATACACTCGATCAATAGAAATTACTGTTGTTTCACATGGATAACAATCACATTTTATTCTGTGCGCAATTGTTGATTGTCAATAATAATTATACATCGCCTACATATCAAAGTTGACATAAATGTATGGATAATCATGATGAAAATAGAGATTATAAAGTCGATTTCAACAACCGATTCACACTTATATACACACACACACACACACATACTCAATACTCATAAATTTTAAATTTATATTATTCATGTAAACAAAATTATGTACTTTATAAGTGAATATTCTCATCACTGTATTCATATTTTCCAATGTAGATGAAATAAGTAAATTATTGAAATTTTTGAAATTCTTGAAATAAACAAAAAAATATATTTATTTATTCATATATTTATTACATATCAAGGAATATAATGAGAATAATCCAATAAAAATCATGAGTAAAACAATAAAAACCGATTTATATCAAAGTCTATTTCCAATATATTATTTGAGTAAAGCATCTGGTTTATTGCCTGTAAGATTTACACGTCAAATCAGTGGACGTTATTTTGGTAATATTAATCGTTTTGATATTTTTTATGGGTAAGATATAAATATTTAATACAAACTTATCATCAATTATATATATATATTTTTTTTAGTCTATTATAAAATTATATTTATATTTATTAATTATTTTCGCAGTGTTTGTCTGCTAATACTGTTCATAGGCGCTGAAATATGGGGTCTTTGGAGAGACCTCCGTGATGGATGGGAGAACAGTACCCGTTTAAAACACCAAACAGCAGTGAATGTGACAATTGGAGATGTAGTTGCAGTTGCACTTTTGGCTTCTGCTGGAGTCCTCGGTGCTCCATTCCGATGGAAATACATTCGTGAAATAATTACTCAACTAGCTGAAGTGATACAAAAATAAAAAATATAATAACAACTATCACATAGATAGTTAATATATATAAATATATGTATATATATATTGATAATTTTCTGTGATATTAATATTTATTTATTATTTTTCTGTTTTCTGGGTTTTTTTTTTTTTTTTTTTTTTTTTTTTGAAAATATAGGCTGATGAAAAACTTGGATTTATTACTCCAAAAAAAACCCGAAATTTTACAATAATTTTCACGGCATGTTCACTCATTTTCTTTATAACACTTGCGTGCCTTGATATATATACATGGGATGTTCAAACAAAAATGAAGAGAAAAATGGCAGACAAAGGACCAATCAATTATTCACCCATTTACTTTCTTTATCTTCAAGCACTTATGATTGAAATACAATTTACAATGGCAACATACAATCTCAATGAACGATTTTTACGGTTGAATAAAAATTTAGAAAATATAATTTTAAGAAATAATAGTAAATTCATACGTAAAAATGTGAATACTATTAATGAAATATCATATTTTAATAAATTATCGTTAGCCACAATAAAAACAGATATAATGGATGAAAAATTGAAATCGAATGATCGTGTATTTCAAACACCAAAGGTATCTAACTGGCCAATTGAAAATAAAGGTAAATATATATATATACAATAAATTTGAACAAAATTTCACTATTATTTTGTTTATAGATACGCCTAGTAATATAGTTGGCCTAATATCTCAACTTATTGCTGTTCATTCGTCTCTGTGTAATGTAAATTTATTTATCAACAAAGCATTTGGATTACCAATTCTCGTTGTAACAATAACATCTCTTCTTCATTTGATTATTACCCCATACTTTTTAATGATGGAAGCCAATAGTGATAAGGAAACACTATTTATAATTGTTCAATGTCTATGGTGTGGACTTCACATATACCGAATGCTCATTGTTGTTCAGCCATGTTATACTACAACAACAGAGTCCAAACGAACAGCAGTACTCGTTAGTCAACTTCTCGTCTATAATTTTCAATCAGATGTTCGTAAACAACTTGAAATTTTTTCACTACAACTCATACATCGACCCTTGGACTTTAGTGCATGTGGACTCTTTTCTCTAGACCGAGCTCTTATAACATCGGTAAATTGATTATTCTTTTCATCATAATCCAACATATAAATGAATAAATAATTTTCATAATTTTTAATGAAATAAAAAAATATCAATGATTCAAGATGGCAGGTGCAGTAACAACATATTTAGTGATTTTAATACAATTTCAAAAAGCAGATGATACCAAGGATACCAATAACATATTGAAAAATGCAACATTACTTTTACGAAATGTTTCACTACATAATTTCACAGGATCCAGGCTCTTATAATAAATTAAATTATCACGGTATATTACGTGAAATTATATATTAAGTAAATACTATATAGTTAATTAACAATAGTGGTTCTTGTATTATTTAACGAAAAATAATCACAAAAAACATTGACTTATCCACAAATTTTATTTATATAATTCGCAAAAAAATAAATTAGCTTCCAGCAAACTATATTACCTCATTTTCAATAAATGTTGAGTAAATAAATATATAAATGATTTTTTCAATAATTGTATAATGATAATGCTGATATAATAGATGCAATTTCGTTCATTTCCATCTTTTTTTTTTTTTTTGTTTTTTTTTTCTCTCTTTTCTTCACATTGAAGTACAATTTTTATTTTGAATATAATTATTTAATCCAAACCCTAAAAATTATTTAACATTTACCCAATCATGTATTCATCAAAGACTAATTTCATACACATACACACAATCACAGCTGTACACATTCAATCATTTAAAGTAAACATATATATACAATCACAATACGTACATTGATATTATTTACTAAAATCTCAATTGTCCAAGCTTCATACGATATAACCTCCAATTATCGCCGGATTTTATATATATATTGGTACAAATATTATCAACCTAATAATAAATATTTCATTGCTGATTACGAGTATCTAGCTCGTCATGTATGGTATACACGTGTAAATGATAGTTCCAATAATGCTGATATCGAGCCAGACCAAATGCAAAAAAGGGAGCCTTTTCGAATTTTTATGTTTGTTAATTATTTTATCATACTTACATCCAAAAAATAGGAATAATACCAGTATCAACTAATAAATTAAATAAATTTATTTTAGTTAACTAATTAATTGACCATTTTGACTCGCTGATGGTGGTGCATGTGATGTTGAGTGATTTATTGGTAGTGATGGCTCGGCACAACTATCCTTCAATATTGGACCTCGAATCTTGATTTTTGGACAGGCAAATGTCAGCTCGAAATTGGACGGCTCATCCGTGGAATCGTTATCTGGCTGTTTATATAAATGATGGGTATTACATTGACAAGGACTTGTATGATGATGAAGTCGTGAAAAACATTCACTGCATACTCTCACAGGATTATAAAGCTGTTCACTGGGAAGAGGAGTAGAATTTTCCGAACAATCAGCACAAAAAATTTTGCCGCAACATCTATACAATTTTAAATTATAGTAAAATCACATTTAATTTCTTGATTAAACCACAATATTATAAACAATTGAAATAATTAATTATAAAATCACTATTCATTATTATTATTATTATTAATATCATTATCTACCTGCAGTGATGTTTACGCCGACCCAACCAAAATTCCGTGTTACATCCCATGCATCGATTTACCGCGTGATCCGGTACCCATAGGGTCGGTGCTGGTCCAAGCTCCTCCACCGCTTCCCAAGACATATCTGAAGGTAAAGACTCGCCATGATCACCCGTACTGCCAATTGAATCCGGCAATGAACCCTGGAAATGTCCCATCTATTGATATATACGTGTATTAAACCATACGAAAAATTGAAAACAAAAAAAAGTGAAAAAAAAATTTTTTTGGTATATAATTAAATTATTTTTTACACTTACAATATCATCAATACGATCAGTATCAGTATTATGATTGTTACAAACTTGCTTAATTAAAGCTAATCGTGTTGTATGAAGTTCTTTTCTCAATGCTTCTTCTTTCATCTAAATTTACAATAAAATTTATGTATATGTATATATTTTCTATTCCAACAGATAATTATATCTCAAGACATATGATTAATTATAATAATTTTGTATATTGTATAGATCAATGTGCATATTACTGAAAACCAATCTAACCTTTCGTTCAGTAATAATTTCCTGTAGACGCAATTGAATATCGCAACGAATTGCAGGAAGTCCATCTATATCATCAAGACAATCAATACTGTCGATAATTAAATTTTGATGTATTGGAGATGCGGGACATGCACTACTTGGTGTTCTCGAAATTAAAGGAACACTTGTTTCACTTATATCGCTATCCTCTTGATTTATACAATTACAAGTGCACGTCACGCGATTTGGAAGTGTTCGAGTCTCTGTCATTATACTCATTACATTATCTTGCGGGATGATTTGAGTCCTAAAAGTATTTTTACAACAATACATATTATATATATATATATATACATAAAAAAAAAAACAAGTTTCATTTACTATGATTATATTTGGTATGGACAAATATACAAACGTGTCTTTTTTGTCGTTAATAATAGACAATGATTGTTCACTCATCGGAATCAAAGTATCTGTTGAGCTGTCAACTGATGGATTAGCCGATAAATTCATCGATGTTTCATTTATATTATATTCATTATTCTGCAAATCAACGTCTAATTTTTTTCCACAATTAGTATGACGCCTTTTTTCATCTTTACTCGTGCTTTCATGTTTATCCGATTCATTATCAAGATTAATAGAATAAAATTTTCTATAATAAAATTAATTGATTAATTCATAATTACTTTTTTTTTTTTTTTGTTAAAAAATAATAAAATTTTGTTAAATCATATTTACTTCTCAATAGAAATATTAGGATCACTAAATTTACGATGAAGAGAAGTAACGTTATCTTGTGAATGGATGAGATCACCATGAGAACGTGATCTCGTCATTTGTCCTTGGGGTTCTTCATTTTTATTGTTTTCTATATCGATTAAAGATACTCGCTGCTTATCAGACTTTGGTGATATTTCAATTGAGCCAAGATATACATCAGTCCACAATACTAAATCACGTACATTACAACGTGGCCATAATACCTAAATAATAAAATATTAATTTTAATATAAAAATGAGCAATTAATAAAAATTATAATAAATTGAATAAATGTCTTGCCTGATATTTAGAAGGTGAATATAAATGATTAATAAATGTACTGGAATTGAGAAAACGCCATACTGAAAACGTTTGTTCCCTCACTCGTAATTGTAGTCGTTCTTGACGTGTATTACATAAAAATGTACCAAATAATTGAGAATACGTATGTTGTGCGAGTTTCACCTGAAATAATAAATTAATCAATTCAACCATCATCAATATACATATTACAATTGACGATATAATATAGATAATAAAAAGCACTAACAATATACGCAGAAGACATTTGAAAGCTGCACTCAAATTGTATTATTAATTGATGAATACAATCAAGCCATTGTAGAAAAACAGGACATCTTTCATTAGGATCATCGCAGCCAATAATTTGGCCGCAACGATCGGCAAATTTGTGACCAAAGTCCAACCATTCTCTCTCACATAGTATTTGGAAACCCTATAAAAGTGTAAAATTACCCAGTCAACTAATGTTATATAAATAATTAAGCATCCACATATACCAAACACATTAAGTATCAATGTGAATTCACATCAATGATCTATTATATCAATTTACCTCCATTGTTCGATAATACGGATCCAACAGTATCTGTGCAAGTGCTATAATTTGTGGTGTTCGATCCCACCCGTCACTGCAGTGAACAAGCACTGGACGTCCATCACGTTCGATTGCCGAGGCGACAGTTACAGCTGCGCGTAACAGACCTGACATATGCTGAAGCCACCTAGTTCCTTCCAACAAACTCAGCCAATTAGGTTGATCCGTGTCAGAAGCACACAATTGTCTCACTGCATGAAAACTTTTTCTAATCGAGTGTATATTTGGAAGGTTCATAAATTGAATATCGCAATTGGGATAATACTGTGGATATTCGCAACCACCGCCACGAGCACGGTTTGCCACTGCTGTTGTGTATGATCGCGCGTCGACAATTAATACTTTTTTAGTTTTATTGCTCGTAGATTCACCCCTATCAAATGCACACGCATTAGCTAAAGCCTTCAATAGAGCTTCATCTTCAGGGCTTCGCCAGCCTAACCAACCAACTTCTGGTTGACTGCTACGTGCTATCACTGCACCGTTATTAACATTACGCCAAATTACTGTTGGAATACGCCTTGAACTTCTAAATTTCGCCGCTATTGCAAGAATCTCATCTGAAATGCGTGCCGGTACCAAAAGTTGAGGCGGATAAGAAGGACACATTCTGTAGTCCTTGTTAATTTGACTTATACGCCATGTACCATGCAAATTGAATTTTAATCGTTCCACCTTTAATATCAATAATTAATCATTAATTTTTCAATATTTATTTTTAATTTTATACTTTAATATATATATAAATATAATACGTATGTACATATATGTATATAAAATTGCTTACTTCTGAGTTGAATGTTGAATTATAAGGACTACTTTCTGTACCAAGTCTCGGATTATCTTTACCTTCTTCTATAGACCATGCATAATATCCAAAGGCAAATATATCTTCCACACTCTTTTTTGAATAAATTGCATTATGCAAACGCTTAAACCATTCTAAACAATGTTCATTTGTTGAAAATGCACAGCTAAAAATAATTTCACATATTCAATTTAATATGAATAAATTTAGATTTTTTTTATTTATTCACACTATTTCCAAATCTAATTAAGTTTATTAAATAATAATAATACCTGACTGAGCGTGCATCCTTACAACCTATGTGTAGAAAAAATATTTCTTTAGCCTCAAGTTGTTCGATAAGACCCAACGGTATATTGTAACATGCCTGACTCAATTGAAGATATAATCTGTAGTTAGATAGTGCCAATATACCATCAACTACACTGCCCAATGCCACTATAAATTCACCACTGAGTAGTTTAAATGGTACACTCAAAGAAGGATCATCACAGTCAAAATGAGCGGATTTAGGAAAAAGTTCTGAAGCGCGTAGATGACAAATAGATTGTAAACTTGATGACTCATCTAATGTCTCCATAGTTTAATTTCTAATAGTGAATTGTCAGAATTATTCGACGTTCAAGTCTGTATCTCACAATTAACAAATTTCACAGTGTAATATTCCTGAAATAAAAAATAAATATATATGAAACAATTGGAATAATTCGATGGCTCAATGACATTCAAATAAAATAAATGATAATATAAAATGACAGGTCAATATGTTGTATTTTTTTGATATGGATATATTCAAAAAAAATTAATATGTATCTCGTATTTAATGATAAAATTCAATAATATTTATTATATCAATTAAAGTCTATATGAATATGACAAAATATTAACATTTATGTTTGTACATATTTACGGGGTCATTTTAATTTTACAAATAATCAACTCCAGTCGTATTGAGGAAAACAACAATGTCAAGTTGCACCTATCCCTCAGCTTTTGAATATTACCTATCATATATATATATGTGTGTGCAGATTGTACACAGTGTCTGAATTTCATGCCTTATATATTTTCTCTTAGTCTAGTCAATAAGCACCTTTTTGGGAAAACCTCGTCTAGTCTAAAAAAATTTTTTTATTGTTTAAAAACGCATTTGTCAATTAACTTTTTTTTTTAGTTGCTCAATATAAACATTGAGGAACCATTTTTTTTTAATCATAATTTCTATTGCTCTTCCATGTACTGAAAAAGAAAGATGGTTCCTTAATATCAATATTTAGCAACTAAAAAAAAAAGTTAATTGACAAATGCGTTCTTAAACAATAAAAATTTTTTTTTAAGAAACGATTTATTTCTTAAAAATCATCTTTTTTATTGATAATTAGAACACAAAAAAAAAATTTGAATCATCTCATGAACAATGCTTTTGTTTATAACAATTATTTAAATAATAAGAGTAAAAAATGATAAAAAATCATTTTTATGCTACTTTTAATGATAAGAAAACAAACAAATTGGAATATTTGAAAAAAAAAAAAAAAAAAAATTTCATTGCTTTATTTGCATTTTTCATTTTTTAATCTCTTACATTGTTAATAACAAAGTGGAAAATCAAATTTTTTCCATTTTTCCAACGGAGATCTTTTCTAAAGCTTTTCAAAAATAGTTCCAAGTGAAAAAATTTTGAGGTTTTTAGTTTAACAATTATCAGGTTTTTTATGTAAATTTGATACTTGTAGAAATAAAGTAATTAACAAAAGCATATTTAATAAAAAAATTATGGGAAAAATTTTTTTTCAATGGATTTTCATTTATTCAAGTATCCAAAAGGTATGTAAATTTTTTTATTTCTTAATATAGATATTTAATGGGTTAAAATAATTTTTGTTGTTAAAGTGTCCGAATCGGTCGGCGCGCGCGAAATCACATTACCCGCTTTTAGCGCTATTTTCACCTCTAAATTAGAATTATAAATATTGGTGGTAGAGTTCCGGGAGGTAGGACTTTTTTTCAGCAAATTTCCTGCTCTTTAAGGATCTTTTTTTTTTTAATTTCGGATATCTTCAATACTTTCCGAGATATTTGCAAAAAACCAAACCCCCTCTTTTTTGTTTATTAAATTGTTAATAACTTTTGTAATTTTTACCACAACCTCTTCATTCGTTTCGAAAAGTTTCTAGACATAATTCCGAATCGGATGACACCTTTATCATAATTTTCCAAGAACTAGACGAGGTTTTCTCAAAAAGGTGCTTGTTGACTAGACTATCTGTCTCAACTGCTCAACCATTCATCACCAACTTACTACTGCCCCCTATCGTCATACACACGTTATTCCTTTACTCTGGATTGTTATAAAATGAAAATCCCTTAACATTATTATCAAAGTAATTACCAATATTTGTGTTGTTCATGCTTGAAAATAGTATTGCACTTATTTCTTCTTTTATTTTTTATTCTTTTCTACTAGATGACAAAAAAAATTTCATCCAAGTTTCACTTATCCGACCAATGTCTCAATCATCCATGACATTTCAAACAAATTTTTACGACTTGACGATACTTATTTTTACACTTTTTGCAATAATAATTGTCATTTCTATATAAAATCACATAATATAATTTCAATTATTCATCACTTTTTTGAAACTCATGAATTAAAAAAAAATGTTTACAAAAATAACACTGACAGTGAATAATTCTAGTGAGAATAAATAATAAAAAAATAAAAAATTTTTATATATTGAATGGCAATTACGTTTGTCACGAGTCACGACAACAAAACGAGTTTTCATTGCGACGACGTATAACTAGTTAACAAAAATATGGTGTCACATATATATATGATATTTGTATGTCGACTTAATAAATAGTTACCCGTTATGGAATATATAATGATAATTAGCCTATAAAAATTTCATAAAAAAAAAAATGAAAAGGAAAATAAGTAAGAAAGAAAAGAAAAGAAAGTCTGAAATACAAAATTTACTTGATTGATATCAATTGAAAATTAACTAAGATGTAATAACTATTATATTCAAAGATAGCATGAAATCAAGTGCACAGAGTATAGAATACAAAATATATGATAGCCACGAAAATGATCAGTAATTGTAAAATATATTGATATTTATATGATTAATAAAATAAAAAAGCACTCGCGCAGATGGAATGCAATCCAATTGCGAACAAATATGAGTGAAGATTACTAAAGAACATGGAGTTACTTGGAGCAATAAAGACACAATATTATTATACAATAGGAATAAATTTCATGTCCTATATGTATTTATTCTTTTATATATATCTATATATATATATCATATTTCTTCTGAAAACGAATTCAGCGCCAAATTGCACAAGTGTTGATAATTTCAAATGATATTAGTTTCTCTATCGTGTATATATAGACGGAAGTCATTCTGGTTTAATTTCATTTTTATTTTTTTTTGTTCTTTATTTTTTTTTTCCATTTTTCAAAATGATTGTAGAACTTTTAGTGTTGAGAAATACATGAATTTTAATATTTATGTATTCATCCATATTAATTTTTCGCGTTTCACAAAATTTCAGCAAATATTGAACGCATCAACATTATACAATATTATTCTATAAATGTAAAAACAAAATGAGTTCTGTTCGGAAATTTCTTAATTTAAAAGTAATTGTATGATTAAAATTATAGTAAAAAATTTCGATAATTATATGTACGCTCAATATTAAAAATTTCCAAGAACATTGAAAATATTCAATTAGCATACTTGAAATGTTTTACAATTATATCTGAAGACTGTTGATTAATTTTTTTCTTTAACTGTCACAGATCACACAAATTCATTATGAATAAAAAATAAAAATCCGAAATATACATTGCTTTCAAACATTATGTACCGATAATTTTTTTAATTAATGAAACGGTATAATGAGATAAATGTGCATTCATGAATTTTTTTTTCACCATGGACCAGTAATTATTGACAATTGTCATGAATTTTTCCAAAAATTTGGATTTTGTTGCAATCTTCTCTCGAATTTTTCATACCATGATTGGATAGACGATAGTGGCACAAAATTTTCAGTTGGATTTGGAATCATCTGAGCTTGAGTAACTGAGAAACTCGAGATATAATTCATAAAATTGGTCACCATCTTTTGAATAAATTCAACCATTGATTCTGTTGTTACTGCCGGCACAACGATTGAAGCGAGTTGTTCAATCACTGTTAATGGTTCAACTGATATACCGATTTGAGCAACATGAGAAATCTTGTGTTCACCAAATATGCTCAAATTACTATTTTCAAATTCATGATTTTTTTTTAAACTTGAAATTTTAAAAATTGCTGATGGCTTCATATTCGTGATGTAACCTAAAAATTGCCAATTCGGCGGTGCATTTGCATCTGGCCAACTGAAATATACTGAGTAAAAAAAAAAAATTAATGATAATAATAGTAATAATATCATTACTCAATTTACAACATAATTTTAAAAAAATTATATTTACCAGCACCACCATGTCCTTCAGGGAATGGTATTGTACCGGTAAGAAAAATTACAATGTGATTGACATCGTCCGCATCAGGAACATTAATTAAAAATTGATTTTCATTAATTTGTTGAAAATCTGTTTGTACCTGAAAATTATGATAAATAACATACAAATCAAAATCATGGTAACCGATATAATAATAATAATAATATCGATAATAATAATAATTATTATTATTATTATTATTATTATTATTATTAGTATTATTATTGTTAAATAAAAAAATGTCATCTTTATAAAAATCATATTATTGAAAAATAATGAAATATACTAACTAAACGACCTGACACAATGATACCTAACATCGTAAATATTTAAATCATTATTGATAATATATTAAATGAATAATTGATATTGTTACGATTATAGGAAGAATCTGGAAACACAATTTTCGACTTATCAATGAGTTTATTCAGCTACCGCTTTATACTATCGCACACTTTATATATACCATAAAAGCATTACGGACGCGTTCGAAGACCGCATGAACAATTTTAATTATGATTAGTTGATTAATTTTGACGTCAGATGGCGTATGTGTGAGAAGACGACAGAAACTATATTGTATGTGGGCTCATCAAATGACCAATCATAACAAATATCTGGAAAATAAATATTTGAATAAGTATATAGTTTATTATATAATATAAATATAATTATAACTAGTGCATACACTTATAACTAGTACATATACTTATTATTCATAATATTTGAATTATTTATCATATTACTTTTTAAAACATCATGATAAATAAATGATATGCATGAATAAAATTTCAATGGCAAGTTATTCAATATATCTCACAAGTGACCCTGAAAAATTTATACATACATATACATATATAGGTTTAGGGCGCATGCGCGTTTAATGTATCATATATACATATATATATTTTTTTAAACGCAACCATCGCCATGGACATAATATTTCATCTGAACGTACTCCCGCGCATATAAATCGTATATCATATGTTATTTTCTTGATTACACATAATTTTCACATATGCTATTCGATTATAAAATATAACAAATATCATATAACCTTAATATAAGTGTTTTACAACTATTATCACATAGATATAAATACAATTATACCATTTATTGATATATATTATATGTATACACACATTGAATTGGTACCCAGTAAAAATTCAAAAATCGCCTTGTCACACCACGCATATAACCATATACGCACTCATGTAAATAACAAACAATATATTTTGCAGACAATATAAATTTTATTTATTTATTTTTACCATTATACTACCTATTATACGAATATGAAAAATCAGGCGAGTAAATTTATAAAATATATGTAATCAATTTTTTTTCTTATTTTCTTTATCTTTGTAAAATTAATAAATAAACTAAATTTTATTATTTGCATGTCCCTCTCAAAATCTCCCCCTGATAGCCAAACTACACAAATACTAGCATTTCATTAACAATACCGATAAAATGCTGGCATTTGTGTATTTTTGGCTATTGGGGTCATATTAAAAATTCATCTATACATATATTAACTAATCATTATAATAATAATATTAAATATATTACAGGGAATGTGGCAATAAATGAACATATTTCAAGCATGTGCGATTCCATCAAACTCCCATACCATATTTGATGAAAAGAAACGTACATTAAAACAAAGTAGAGGGGATCTATTTTGTGTTTGCACATTTAATTTCCTTTCTTTTTCTTATACTTATGATTGGACGCTTTCTCTCTCTCCTTCTCTGTCTCCCTTTTCCTCTTTTTCCTATACGTATAACCGATTGTTCTGTAATAATTATTTTTCTTTATCTGTTTTTTTTTGTTTATTAAGTGCATTTTCAACTTATAACCTCATTATATTCGTCCTTATATATTTATTTACCCACGTATAATACAAATAAATTGTAAATAGATTTGAAATCACAAAATAGGTGATATTTGGAAGAAAGAAACGTTATGTATATATATATATGACAGAGAAAGGGCAGAACAACTAGTTACACTGTCATATATACCTATGTATACTTTGATGGTTGGCTGCTGTGGATATACGTACAAACTTCACTGTGTGACATCACGCCTCATTGTTGGAGGTTTACGTCATTCTTGTAGTTGTGTTGTGGTGTTTGTGTGTGTGTGTGCGCGTGTGTACGAAAGAGAGTGAGTGTGCGATTGGTGAGATGCACACGTAAAAAGTTGATGTTGCCGCGAAACAATCTCGTAGTGGAAATAGTAAAAATGTCTCATATACATTAAATTATATTATTGTGTGATTGTGTTTTATTATTTGTTATTTCAATATAATAAACAATGATAATATTTAAAAATTGTTAATATATATTTTTTACCAATATGGAAACATAAATATATATGCTAACTATTTACTTTAATCTGTTAATTAATTGATAAATCAAAATTAGTGTAAAAATAAGTGTGATGTTGTTTTTATATTTTATATTGCTTGTCTTGTGTATTATTTTATCATCGTTTTATACACAATACATATGAAAATTAAAAAAATAATAATAAATAAGAAATAATGATGACATTATGAAGAATTATCATTGATTTATAGCCATGTGGTGAAATTTTAATGCAGGTAATACAATTTGAATGGAAATTTTTGCATAGATAACTCTTTAATTATCACATATTTTAATTATTGAAAAAAAATATATATAATAAATAATAATAATATAATATATATATATATATATATATATATATATATATATATATATATATATATATATATATGTGTGTGTGTGTGTGTGTGTGTGTAAAAATTTGTTTTTATAGATAAAGATATAATTGTTACATCAAATAAAGGGTTAGAATACGTTTATCACAAATCTTCATACAATAACTGTCACTTTTGGTCTGTTTTTGGTTATATATTTGTTGTATTTATTGATTTATTTAATTTTCTGAAATATTTTATACAAATTATTTTATATTTTATTTCAATATACCATAATACATTTGTGATAAATGTAAAAATATTAAATATGAAATATAATGTATGTAGATACTGTATGAAAAATTGTATTGAAAGTGCATATTGCTCATGGCAACCACGCGAGGGGCTTTTCCAACTCCAACGTACGAACTTGGTGTGTTACTTCTTTCATTTTAAATATAACGGTGTATATAAATAAGTATGAGCAAGAGCGCGAGTACGCGAGGTTGCTGTCGTTGATATGTTTGTAGTGAATTCAAATAAAAAGTGCCACAATATCACATCAGTAACGTTGATTAGCGTTTAAATACTAGATTCAACTTTAAATAAATACCACGAAAACAAAAAAAATATAAGACAAATCTAATTATAATAATCAAATCATATATAATTATTGAAACGTGAAGCAATAGATATATATATATTTTTTGTTATGTATATTATTGTTGAAATGATTTTGTATAAATAATATAGAATGAATTTGTATAATTGATCTAAATATTCAATAGTATACTTGTAGAAAGTCTTGTTTGATAACTTATATACACGTTCCAAACATGTGTGGTAGCCTTGTCCAGGCTTTATGCAAGGTTATAGTCGACACTGCATCAAGGTACGCGTAAAATATTCGTGGCCAAATAAATGGCAAGTCTATATATCAACAGCACATACAAACAATAATATTATTATTCTTCTTCTTCTTCTTCTCCTCCTCCTTTTTTTTGATTTTTTGATTTTTTTTTTTTTTTTATCATCAACTCATGCATAAAAATAATTTTACAATATTTAAAAATATATACATTAATTTTTTTTCAGGATTAATTACAAATTAACTCTACGAAAAAAAAGTGTGTAGAGAACATTAAAAAAAAAAAATAAAAAAAAAAGACAAGTTGTATGAACCACATAAAAATGAGGGAAACTTGTATTTTGATATTTACCACGTTCCACTGCAATCGCTCAGCTCAAAATCTGTGTGAGTATATTTCCTCTTTTCCTGTTTTTATTTTGTTTCATCGTATAAATATTTGAATATACACATATGGACAGACAATACGTATATAAAATATGATATATAAATAGTTTTGCTTAAATTATCATTGAGTTTGACAATACAAATATATATAAATCAATATTTTATTATCTAGGCAAGTCAACAATACATAATGCAGTTATCAACTTTATCCTAGTGTCAATTGTATGAAATGCATTAGTTCAATGACTTCACTGAGAATAATCCTCATGCCAGTATAATGATTGAAGATTTTTGTGTATTCACTTTCATATTTGCACAATTGTGTGTACAACGGTATTATGGGCTTTTTATAGTTCACTAAAACTTATTGATATTTATATGAAAAAATTTTTTTTTTTTTTTTTGTAAATTGTTTATCCATATATCTGTATATGGTTTATATATTTATTAGATACGTATATACATAACACCTCTTGTTTCAGGCTACAAAAATAAAACTATTGCGGCTAATACCATATTCAAAAGTTTAAATAAAACATGATGAAAAAAGATATTCTGTATCTTGTAGTAAAAAGATTTGATATTTCCAAGTACGTTTATATGTGATCGAGACAATTGACAAGGTCTCGATTTCACTTGATTATTGTAAATAGAAATGAATTAACGTTTTATTTTAAACTATATTACATTAAATCACTTTTATTTATATAAAGTGATCCTACTGAGACGTAGAAAAGTCAAGTTATACATAAAATATGAAACTCAACAATTTAGTTGATTTACTTATACTTATTTACGTTAATACATAATGAAGAAGAAATGACATCAATGACATTGTTGTGATTGCAGAGCAGCTGTTCCCATGAGCACTTCTCATTCATTATTCTGTGATGGAAAGGACAATGATCACAATATTGGATCAAGTAGGTTAAAAAATAAATTGATAAATTAATTAATTTAATTTAATAAATATTTATACATGTATTATAAATATAAAAATAAAAATACTTATTAATAATAACTCTGCTTGAATAGAGACAATGGCGTATGATGTATTTCTGGGTGGTTCTTGCAATCCCACAACATGGCGATCAGAAATTGCAATTCCAACACTTCAAAGGCTTGGAATTACTTATTATAATCCCGTAAGTGTCACTTATTTATCATTTAATTATTCATTTCAATCAATGTAATATATTTAATCAAATATAATTTATGATTTTAGCAAGTTTCGCAATGGGGTCCAGAGCTGATAGCTCAAGAGTATGAAGCAAAACAAACTGCAAAAGTATTACTGTTTGTAATTGATAATCAAACTCGTAATACCGCGAGTATCATTGAAGCAGCTCAACTGGCAGCCATGCGCAGTGATTCCTTGATACTTGTGGTCTATCCATATCATCAAGATCAAATGATTTTAGGAGAAACTATTTCTGCTCAGTGAGAATTTATATATTTTTTTCATTTTTAGTTTTAATTAATTTAAATATATTATACTGAATAATTCGATGAATAATTTTTTCAAATCATAGAGAATATTATGATTTAACGAATGGGCTATTAGTACTTGAATATTTTATGGAGAGTCAGAGGATACCAATTTTTGAAACGGTATCAGGCGCTCTCAATGGCACTTCCAAGGTAACTTTTGTTTTTTACCTCTTATAAAAGTCCAAATAATTATTCATTTATAATTTTATTCCATTCATTTTAGATACTTCGTGAGGCAATAAACGTTCAAGATTTGCATATAGATGAGGGTCTGAGGTCTATGCGAATTTCTATAGCTCAAAATGGAATTGATATAATGTATGCTTGTATGCCACTCAATTTATTCAACATATTTATTTAATATATTAGTTCACTTTTTTCTTTAGAATATTTATCAATTTACTTTATGTTTTTTCAGTACACTGCGAGAAATATTCAGATCTATAGACGTCAGTGATACGGGTACAGTACGTTTGGGGGATGTGAGTAAACAAAAAAAAAGTATTTTTCCATACATATATATGTGTATACATATACATATATATATATATGATTAAACATATAGTGGTCTTCAACGGTAGATGTTTCTAGGCTTGGATAGCATTGCAGTCAAACATAAAGTGCAATATATCAATTTCGGAGTTATTTACAATTACAAATAAATCGGGTAATATGAAAATCCAAATAAAAAAATTAACAAATAAATTATTATAAGTATCCAGTAATTTAAAATTGATATACAGATGAATAATAATAAATAGGAGTTTATCTGTGAGAGTAAAAAAAAATTTTTTTTTAATTTTTTTTTTTCTAATATTTTTAATTTTTTCTCATTTATTTATTTATTTATTTATTTATTTATTTATTCATTCATATATTTTATCGCAGATATAACTAATAGTGAAATGAAAAATTCGGCAAGTAAAGAAGATTTGATTGAGCAACAGATCAATTTGGAACAATTTTGGGCGCTTGCAAACGAATGGATGCAGCAGGCTAAATACAACGGCACAAACTCTGAAAGTGAGATACCTTCAGTTTGGAGTATATTATCTAAAAAGGCTTCGAAATTTCTTCGAAGGGTCTTTATACACCCCTTTAATCGACTTTTAGGTATTGACTAATTTGATTTGGCGCGAAAATGAACAAGGAATAAATGTTTGTGAATTACTGCCATTGAAAAAAAAAAAAAAAAAAAATCTATAAATATAAATTAACCCACAGTGTATAGTTTAATACCACGAGTATCCAATTAATAAATAAAAATAGCATTTGTTATAATGATTTTTTTTTTTTTTTTTTTTTTAATTTAGATTGGACCCACTTACTCGGACTTGATTCGGAAAAGCGGGATTTATATATCGGAGTTGTGGGTAAAGATTTAATGTGGTTGGAAACATCTGCTGTACCTTTAATTGAGTCAGTATAAAATAATATGAAAGATTAATCATATATTTTTGTAATATGATTTTATGAATGATTAAATGTATCTAATGATGTTACAGATCAATGGGCCTGTCTCTCCACAGACCATATACCAATGAATATACTGTGAAGACATTACCACAGGAGCTGCAAAAGATGAAGAGTTCCAGGTTAATTTTGCTAATAATGCCACAACATTCACGTGGAATCGCTATCGCGGCATTGGGAGCGTATTTAATTGGTCTCGGTGCCAAGCTCACTTTATGTATTCAATTACTGCCAGACGAGTGTATCGTATCAGGGGAACAGGTAAAAATTTCAAGCATTACATTTAGAAATTTGTGCATCTACAGTATATTAATAAATTATTATTTTCAGTTGACTAAGCTAGCAACAAAAGACTACAATCGCGGTAGAATGTACCTGTCAGACTATGCAACGCGCGAAGGTGTACCTGTATTTCACAATATCGCCGCTGCACTTCAGCACGCGATACAGCTAGTTCAAAATTCTTGTTGACACAGACAATTTATGTCTAATTTGTTTTTTCTTTTTCTTCTACTTCTCTCTCTCACTCTCTCTCTCTCTCTCTTTTTTTTTATTTTCTTTATTCTTTTTTAATTTCTCTGTTATTTTTATTTTTATTTTTTTATATAATTAAGTGCATCAATTCAATGACTAATTTATTTTTATGCTAAATTTTATTCATTCACGATTGCTCGTTGATAATTGAGAACGGGTAGATTTTTTTACAAAAATTAAATATCATTGTTCCACTAAAGTAAATAATCTTCCATATAATCATACATGTATATGTATAATTCTCGGAGTATATGGAATTTTATTGTATTATTATTAATTGAATGTGTTTTCCATCATCACGCTTCTTATTGAATATCGGTGCTGGACACACGAAATTATCAAATCAACTACATGTACTACATTAGTACTACCATCAACATTATCATTATCATTGTTATAATTATAATCATCGTCATTATTATTATTATTATTATTGTTATTATTATTATTATTATTATTACCACTACTACCACTACTACTACTACTATTACTACTACTACCACTACTACTATTACTACCACTACTACTATTACTACTACTGCTATTATCGTCATCAATATTAATAATATAATTTTACTAGTGTTTATAGATCTGTGAGATCTGCAGTAATAAAAATTCTCCCATTACAACTTGTTTTATGAAATTCATAAAAATATATGATTTGCTAATAACATTACTACAAAAGACAAAATGTTGATACACATATTCGGTTATTGGATAATTTTTTTATTATTTTTCATTTAATAATAATAAATGTAACAGTGAGTAATTGATATAAAAGAATATAAACAAATTCACATGAATCATTGAGGTATAAAAACACGGCTTACATGACTTATGTATTAAAACTAATGAGAATTGTGTCAAAATAAAAATAAAAAAATAAAGAACCGCTTGAAACATTGTATTATTTATTTAAATTTGGCGAATAGTTCAGAAATTTTCAATTTGATATAATTTTTTTTTATTCATGTTTTTTTTTTTTTTTTAAATTTATTTAAATAAAACATGTTCACAAGATGCGAGTGTACGTATATAAAAATTAATTATATCATGATGTGTATTGTACATGTGTGAGTTGTTAATATGATCGTGTTAAAGCTATATTTAATGTCCTGTGTCTCGAATTTTTGATTGAACTGGATCATCAGAGTGTTTAATTTATCACTGACATTCTGCATTATTTCATTTATTCGGAAAGTAATATCGTTTTATATTTTTGAAAGAAAGTAATACTGGTATCATTACCGGTAAAAATAATGGTATATATACTGCATATCTGTAATAATTAAAATTTTACATATGTACAATATGTACAATTATAAATGACAACATAATTGGATTAAATAATAGTACTAGTACTTACTTTTGGTCATCTGGAAAATATAAAAGGGCCAATAATGATGGATCAGTGAAAGCATCTTCAGCGATTATAAAAGCTTCTCTACTGAGGATAAAACCTTGTTTAAGATCACCAGTATGTAATTTCTGTGTTGAACGTTGAACTAGTTCAAGAGCATAATTTATCCTATTGCCAACGGTATCGGTAATGACAATATTACTTATTTTTTCGAGAAGTTGTGCTAATGACTGTAAAGTAAGTTTAGCAGAAGTGATTTGTTCGACAGCACGGATTCGCAGGAGTGTATCCAATTCCCAATCTCTTAAATTTAATTTTTCATATGAAGAGTAAACTACACCATATATATCATTCTAAAATACAATAACAAACATTTATGTTTAATAATTTGTCAAATTTGAAGAATAAAAATGATAATAGTATAGACATACTGATTGTGGAATTCCCAAAAGTAATTTCAGTTGTGCTAGAAAAATACTGAATATTGTAATGTGATTTGGAATGACATCAATAGTCCCATTAACAAGTTTAGATTTTTCATAACAAATATCCAAAGGTGGATTTGAAATAACAACTCCACCCCATCTTGGTGATAAAAACGCTTCGTGTCCATGATTTAATGACTTTGATCGATGTCCAATTCTCGTATAAATATGCATTGGTGATTGGTTACAAGGAACCATGTATATAACTAAGTTGATACATGGATGTAAACTTACTTGTGACGCTAAAATCAAACAATTATCAATTTTTTTTTATACAAATATAAGTATTTTTCGTCTTTGAAAAATTATGTATATATATATATATATATTGATATACCCAGTTTCTTCTCCAACGGTGTTATCAATTGTGGCAAAATATCTTCTAATAGAGCGAAATGTCTACCCGATGGACTGCTATCTGAGATTTGTTTTGGCATTATATCTAATGGCATTAAATATAACCATTGTGATTTAACGGAAAAATTTGCCGTTATCGAAAGATGTTTTAGAAAAGGTTCGAGATAATCTGAATAAATATAAATAAATAAATGAATTTATTGAAAAAGAAAAAAAATAAATATTAATTATAAAAAAAATAATTTAATATTAATAATATATATGTTTATAATACCTTTGGCTAAAGCAGCAAGATCCCATTTCACGTGCAATTTTTCAGGATCAGGATTTACAAGAGTGAGAAGAACATCAAATGATGGACTAGCAGGAAATCGTCGGCGATTTTCCTCATCAAGACTGTACTTTGTAGGATTTGTTAGAGCATTCCTAGTAAGTACAAGTGATTCCTCTCGTAAAATAACTTGAGAAACTATTTCAACTAATTTAGTTCCACCTGTAAAATAATTTCAATATACATTTACAGTATATATATGTAGATAAATATATAAATAAAGGAATAAAATCTTACGCATTTTTGTAGGGAAAAATATAGTTCTTCGAGAACCAATGACAATGGTATACATTTTGGGTGTTTCAAAGAGCAATAAATCACCTTCTCGTAAAGTAAATGTCGTAGAAGCTATTTCTTCATGGTCATTAATAGAAAATGCTGAATTTATGAGATCTTCCGATATCATATGATATGAAACATCCACGCTATATAATGCTATCAAGATAAATTAAATAAATAAATAAAAAATCATTAAAAATATATATACGTATATTTGAATAACTATTATAAACATACAAAACTACACGTATAAATTTGTAATATACAAGATAATCCTGATTTTTTTCATCCTGCTATTATATATAATATATGTCATTTTAATGAACTTCCTCTTATTATGCAATAATTGTAATCATGTAATGATATTCATTTAATTTCCCACAATTGTAAATAATTTGATGTCACTTAGATATAGACATATAATTTTTACATATAACTATATAAATTTTGTGCATGATAATAATTTTTTTTAATTATCTTATTTATTTATCATTTTTTATAAAATAATTTTTACTTACTTGAATTTTCCAAAGCTTTCATTATAAAATCACTCAGATATTCACCACGTGCACGAGATAAAGTTGCAATTAATATTCGCGTGTGGATATTTGTATTCAAGTTGGATAATTCAGCAATACCAGAGTAAGGAAGTGGAACCCGTGGAACTGCTGTTGTTTGCCACCATAGTGGAACTCCAATTCCAATGAGTAATACGGCAAATGAAATGCTTGCATATATCCTATACTTTTCTGCAATCAAATATATATTTAATTAATAAAATATAGCTATATACATATATATTTTTTCATAATCTATTTATATTGATGATGTATCACTAAATTATTATGTCTAAAAAAAAAAAAAAAAAATTTTTTTTTTCTTTTTTTTTCGCATTTCATTTATTACGTTATAAAACGTTAATGCACATTTAACCATTTAAGTATTAATTTTATTATTTATTTTTTTTTTTTTTTTTTTGTTGTACGTTTAATAATTAAATATATGACATGATATAAGTAAATATAATTACTGCAGATGATAACAGTTTACAATTTAAAAAAAATAACCAAAATAATAATAAATCTGGTATTTATATTTTGAAATATTTCAATAACATTATAAAAATATAATGCATTCGTTCAATAGTGTTGCATTTTTAAAAACAAAACAAAACGAAACGAAACGAAAAAAAAAAAAAAAAAAAAAAAAAAAAATTAAAATATTTACTGTTTTATAAATAAAATAATGGAATATAATGAGTGATTATAATATTATATGAATTTGTTTATTGCATTGATAAAGAAAAAGGTTATTGGAATTTTTCAATATCATCAAATTTTCATTTCTAACAAGACAACTATGCACTTGTAAATTTATTATCGTGATAAGATTGTATTAACGGGAAACAAATGGTCGAGAAACGAATACCACACGAGAAGTAGAGAAAGGGAGAAGGGGGGTCGGCTAACACCATCACAAAGCACAAACGAGTTAGTGAGGGTTCTCAGTAGGTCCTCAGTTCTTGCTTAGACGCGCACGAAATTGTGACAAACTAAATTATTTTTACTCAATCAAGGACAGTTTAGCCTGTCTCAATTCAACTGAATAATATTAAATTTGTGAATAATAATTATATAATATTTATTATTGCTATTTGAATAATTTATACAGATCAAAGTTCGAATGAAGAAAAATCCAATGATTTTCATTTTATTTCTGATCGAAAATCAATTATTATACAAACAATTTATTCTTGGATATATCTAGTGATTATACTGACAAAATTAAAAAGGGTATAAACATCTTCTACCAAAATATTTTAATTCAACATTATTCTAAATATAATACAACAATTGAAGAATTTGTGTAGAAAATATTATCAACATGTATAAGGATCCATCGTAAAATATAATAACAAGTGAAATCAAAATATCAATCACAATATAAAAATAATTGTTTGAAATAACAAATAAATATATTTTACCATCATCAACGCTTATCAATAATAATTGTATTGATATGATCGATACGCTGCATTGAAAAATTTTTAAATAAATATTATTTACTGGTGGAAATGTTGAGCTATTAACCCGGTGTCAATTATGATGATATACGATAATGTGCATTTAATACGACAGCTGCCACTTCATCTGTGTATTTTTATCATAGTGACTTATATATATATATATAGAATATTTAATTGCCCCTATTGTCGTTATTTTTTTATTTTTGTTTTGTTTCGTTATGTTTTCCAGTGTTACACAATTGTGTATAAACAAATAAGTATTCAGTATATAAATTGAAATTCATCACAAGCTCGATGGGAAATCCAATATAGTATATAACAACTCAACTTAATTGCAAAAATTCTCCTCAATTAACTTTTTTCAAACTATTTTTTAAATTATTTTCACCTTTCCCGCCTATATATCTATATATATATATATATATATATGTATTATTTAAATAAATATTTATCAGTTGATAAAATTATTATTATAAATATTATGAAGGATTAAATTATATATAGATATATATACATATATATGTTTACAGTAATACTCACAAATAAAATTTAGCGCCATGGAATTACAGCAAGAAAATAATATTATCGTAAAAATGGATGTTGATGATGAAAGAGGGTATGTAAATAATAATTTTTCATATATCTAAATAATCTATGAATTCCATCTATATATATATATATATATATATTATTAATTATATAGTTATCGAACTACACTGAGCAGAAATAATCATAACCTCTACGGTAATTTCATAAAAATGTATTGGAGAACATTTATATTGATATTGTGGCCACTTGTGCTTTCACCCCTTGTCATTATCAATGACGCTCGAATGTACAAGTGCCTCTACGTCATATCGATAATGGCAATGTATTGGGTAACCGAAACATTACCTCTCCCCATTACTGGAATGATTCCCATAGTTCTATATCCACTTATGGGTATTCTCAGTACATCAGCAACTTGTGATGCTTATATCAATGATACAACAATGATGTTCCTTGGTAGTCTTGTTGTTGCTGTTGTTATTGAAAACTCAGGACTTCATATGCGAGTGGCTTTACTCATTATTAAATTCATCGGTTGCAGTCATAGAAAGTATAAATATCTATTATCATACATTTTAATTATTCATCTATATTCATATATATGATAATTATTTCATTATCGATTGTATATAATCATTATAGATTGAGCCTTGGACTTTTTTATGTTACGATGTTTATTTCCATGTGGATTTCTAATACTGCTGCCACTGCCATGATGACACCCATTATTGAAACTGTACTTCTTGAATTACAAACGGTACATGAAAATACCTATCAATATTAATTATATATATTTATAATAATATTATTATTATATATTTTAATTAATTATAATTAAAATATTTCCAGCAAGGACTTGGTGATATGTTTGAAACTGAAAAGCAGGATGTTTCTGATGATACCACTGATGAAAGGTAAAATTATATATATAAAAATAAACAATTTATCTCAAGTATTAATAGATAAATTGATGATACTTTATTTTAAGTTGTATGTACATGTGTATATATATATATATATATATTTTTTTTTAAGATCCAAGAAGCCTACTCATATTACCATGGTATATTATTTATCAGCTGCTTATGCGTCAAGTATTGGTGGTATTGGAACAATTGTTGGTAGCGGTACAAATTTAACTCTCAAAGGAATTTATGAAGAGTGTGTACACAAATATATATAATATATTATTATATAAATTATTTGTATAATTGATATTTTTGCAGACGATTTAAAAATGGTCCAGGAATAAATTTTGCATCTTGGATGTTGTATTCTGTACCACCAATGCTTCTTATAGGATTTCTAACGTGGCTATGGCTTCAAATAATATATATGGGACTTTTTCGACCACAAAGTAAAGACGCACGTGCCATTGACATTGGTGAACAGGGTGAAAAAATTGCCGCAAGAGTGATTGATAAAAAATATCGAGAATTAGGACCGATCACGTGGTTTGAGTCTATTGTCGGAATTCTCTTTGTATTTGTTGTTCTCCTGTGGTTCTTCAGAAAGCCTGGATTTATACGTGGATGGCCGACTTATATCACAGATCTGTTGGTTTTATCATTTGATTTTTATCGTGAACACTCAATTTAATTAATTTCATATTTTCTCATTGTTATTATTTATATTATTATCTTTTTAATTAGACCTGTAAAAGATTCAACAGCAGTCATAGGATTTACTATCCTTCTATTTGCAATACCGTCCAATTTGGATTTTCTTCGAGCATTTGATAAAGATCCAAAAAAACGACCGACAAAATCATCACCGGCATTGATTGATTGGAAAACAATACATACGAAAATGCATTGGAGTTTAATATTTGTTCTTGGCGGTGGTTTTGCCATTGCGACTGGAAGCACTGACTCTGGATTATCCACTATGCTTGGCGAGGCACTTGGACGTTTGAAAGACTTCAATATTGTCGCTACGCTTTTCATCGTGTGTTTATTTGCAGAAATTGTAACGGAATTAACTGCAAATGTTGCAGTTGCAAATATTATTCTACCGGTATTAGCAGAAATGGTAAAGAAAAAAAAAAAAAAAAAAAAAATATTAAACCCAATTCTAATTTTTCCCATATCCATTTCGGAATTATGATTTTCCATTTATATTGAAAGGAAATGAATTCCTCAAACATCATAATTTTTTTTTTTTAAATAATTTATCATCATATTTCCTTATTTATTTTTTTTTTTTGTTTTTTTTTGTTTTTTTATCTAGTGTGTCGCTATTCACATTCATCCGTTATACATGATGCTACCGGCTGCTTTATGCTGCTCTTTCTCATTTCATTTACCTGTTGGAACACCACCAAATGCGATTGCCGCTGCAGCAGGTCACATCAAAACAACAGATTTTGTTATTGCCGGAATCGGCCCAACAATTATTACTTTATTAGTAACATGCATTGCATGGAGTACTTGGGGAGCGTATATATTTAATTTACACGAATTTCCTTCTTGGGTTATTGAAAAATAATATTTTATAATACACCGTTGTGATGAATTTACAATGTGTTGGTATTATTTATCAGTTATACTAATGTATAATTATTATTGTAAAATTAATAAATTCAGTGTAATTTATATATATATATTTTGAAATTACTCAATAATATATAATGAAAATGAAACAACTAAATGGACAATTATATGTAATTAAATTATGTGCCATTCATCAAATTTTAACTTACCATCGATGTCATTGTCATCATTGATGATTTTTTCACTGTAAACACTCATGTCACAAATTTATTCACAATCTTTTATATTCATATGAGATAATTGTAAACTTTCACCCCCTATATGTTTAAAAATATTGATACGAAATTACTGTATAGTATATTTAAATGAAGATATAATGAAAAATGTCAAGTATCACCAGTTAATATAACCTCTTTTTTATATTTCGCCATTAATAAAATGTCATATAATTATCATGAAATATAGATTGATTCAAATTTATTTATAAATAATGTAACAAGATTTAATTGACGAAAAAATAAGGATAAAAAAAGAAATTTGTGTCTTTATACTCTATTTAAAAATAACTATATTCAATAGTGACAGACGATACGTCGTAACTCACAATATACATATATATATATAATTATATTTATGGGCGTAAAAGTACTCTAGTATCTAGAGTATTTCACAAAAAAGCTGATAGATAGTGCCACAATTCACACAGATATATATTCATATGTCCATAATCATTTTCTCACCATACTAAATTGCATTTTTATAATTTCCAAGCTTTGTAATAACATTTTTATATTTTATTTTCTTATATCTAACAATAAACATATATTAATCAATTCAAATTATTCCTAATGAAATATCCCACGTGCACATACACGTGGTCGTATATATCATTTCTTTCATCTAAAATATATGAACATACATAAATTAGATAGATTCGTAGATAATATGGGCGTAAGATACAAACATGATATACATAATTTTTTATAAATTATCACTGCAAGAATTATTAAAATATAAACAAAACAAAAAAAAATTAGCATGATAAAATTTTTTTTCAATGACGTCATAATAATGTAATAGCAGCAGTACTCTATATTACATGAAGTTTGGTTTGGTCAAGAGGTAATACAGGTGTACATACACTCATATATATATATATATATATATATATATGCGTTCTATGTATACGTATATGTCATCAATCATACATAATATTCCGTATACGTGTGTCCACGATTTTATACGCGTATGCATGATATACGGCAAAATGTTGCGTGCGCAACGTTGAGGTTATGTTGAAATATGCGTTATATAGACCCGTATATATATATATGTGCATGTGTGATTGTGTGATATGTGTTGGCTTTGACTAAATATCATATTATTCCGCAATATAGTATCCTGCGGGTAAAATCAACTAAACTCAGTGATACCCCTTACCCCTCAATTAACAATTTGCCCATGATTTTTCACTGCAAAATACAAATAATTAAATAAATAAATATAATAATAATAATAATAAATAAATAAAAAATTTTTAAAAGGTAAATTGATGACAGTGCGTATAATTTCGAATTGATTTACTTGACACCATTTTACCACGTTGAAGGCATTTTGAACGCGATAATTTATACAAAGCTGTAGATTATCACTTGAACCAGTCTTTCAATACGCGCATGTATGTATTATATGTGTATAATGTATTTCAATCATTTATCACTGTTGTTACGCTGATGAATTAAATACTGGATGGATCTATACTGTTACGTTTTATACAAGTTTGCATTGAATTTTGTCTATTTTTAATGATATAAATAATCAAAGTATTTCGTATAATCTCAAATGATATTGCCGTTAAATAAAAAAAATTTATCAGCCAATTCGGTATTAGAAAAATTGATAAAACTTTAGTCAGAATATCTAAGAGCATTGGAGTCCATAAAAATATAGCGGATAAAAAAATTATCCAAAGTTTAATCGTAAATTTTCTTACATTATCAACTTCGATTTTTATATATTTCAAGTGATTATAATAAAGATTGGATTTTTCATGATAAAATTGATCGTCATTATATTTTGGAACGACACATGTAACTGATGAAACTCTTCTACTCTTCTTCATTACTTCTATGTCATCAATTGACTTTAACTTTTCAATAATATTGATATATATACATTTACATTTTATATATATAATTATTAATGTAAATATTGTTCCAAAAAATATTAAAAGTAATGAAGTAATCAAGTACAATTTTGTAAAATTTAGTGGATTGAAACACCAATTATTCGTACATAAAGGCATTCCATATTCTGGTTTAGAACTATTTTCATTTTTATACAATTCCATACTTGATGTATTTAAATTCACATTTATACTATTTTTATGTGAATTCCATTTATTTTTTATTAAATAATCATTATCTTTATTTTCAAATTTCATAAAATTACCGTATGTTAAATTATGTAGTTCATCAATATTCATATTGTTTTCATGTTGTGATGTATTTTTAATTGATTGTACAATTTCACGTATTCTAGAAATAACATCATCTACCATTGATATTGATACTGATGATGAATTAATATGATATAATTTTGGCGGTTGATAATTTTTTAAATCATCATTTTTCACATATGAATGAGATAATAAATTGTTTGGTGCACCATTAAAATCACTGTCATTGTATATCATCAAAATATTAACATTTCTCTTTTCATAATAATTATTAATAGACGAATTCATAGCATAAAAACATATTGGATCATGTGATTGTGGTAGTATATAAAATTCATGATTGCCTACAATATACAGAATCACAATTAAAATTACCGGTATAATCCATTGGCTGATAACACTCAATGCCGTCAAAGTATAAATACATTTTTTCGATATTAATTCCAATATTGTGATTGAATGTTTTGAATTTTTTATATTCGATGAATAAATCATAAATTGATTGCACTTGATGTTAATACATTTAATATAATAGCCACAATATATTGCTTTACCAAGTAATGAAATGAAGGTATTAGTTAATGGAACGATAAACAATGAATAATACATTATAACACTTTCGAACTTGAAATTTTTAAACATCACGTTCAATTCATGTTCATCACTTTTTTCATTGGATATATCATAATTTATAGTGTGATGTCGATTAAAGAGGAATAATATTATTGCAAAAATAATGCCCGTTATAATATCTGATGTAGCTAATATATAAAGTGATGAGAAATCATTAAAATTATAAATATTCCTCCATTTCAATAATAATATGAGAAATATCAAATTTGAAATAATTAAAATCACTCCAATTGCATTTAATATAATTAGATGCATTCTGTATATTATTGACTGGTTGTCAACATATAACTGATTCATTTTTATTTTAAATTTTTCACATCATCATAACATCATTATCTTTACCCATTTATGCGGGTGTATTTCACTTGATTAGTTATTAACAATCATAAGTTGTAGTTGTAGAATTTAAAATAATAATAATAATAAGAGGTAGAAAATATTTAAATGATGCGGGCTACATTATCACGGAAAAATATTAATTTCAATAGTACAATGAAGATATTACATAAAATATATCATTAAATATATTCAAAATATGTAAATATACTTGGAGATTTTTTATACATGAAAATGATAATTAATTAATTAATAAAAATTTTTTTATAGCGCTGCTGCAACTATGTCACTACGACGTCGAACAGATTCTGGAATGATTCAGAAAATATGGGATGCCATTAAAATTACAGTAAATCAGAGAAGTTTACCGAGCAATGACCGTATTGTACGACATATTTCACGTCTTCATGGTATAAGCGAACCCTCAGCACAGGATGAATTGAATAAAGCTGTTCAAGATAATCTTGTATTTTTGAAGAAAGTTCCATCAAAAAATGGTAGTGATCAAGAAAGTTATCGTTTGCCATTAGATCCTTCAGAAGACGATGGCCACGATTGGTATTGTTTCAAATGTCAATTAGCCGGTACGGTTGAATGTTGCGAATCATGTTTTCGAGTTTATCACCTAAAATGTCACACACCAAATACAAGTGAAAAAAAAATTTGCCAACTTTGCGAGGAGATAATTAGTGATCCTGAAAGTAATGATGTATCTGCACTCAATCATATACTCGGTTTTACATGTGGTCATCTTAAGGCAAAATTACCACCGGAAATTACGAATAGAACTATTGTCGCTGATAGCTCCACTGTTGAATTACCTCCAGGAGGTGTGTCTGGACCAACATGGATCAGTGAAGGTGAGGATGCTTGGCGTCCTGGAGTTTTAATAAAAAATCATATGGATTTAGCAATTATGGAAGCTAAAACAAAGAAAAATATATATAAATCTCTATCCGAATTTCAAGCGGATGCACAAAATATTTTACACAATATTATTATATATCATGGAGGTAAAGAAATAATTATAATATTTATGAATATATACAAATTAATATCGACATAATATAAAGATTTATAAAACTAAATTAATTTAATTTTTTTTTAGAAAATAGTGTAGTTGGTGAAATGGGTGTGACAATGTATCAAGATTGCTGTTATGATTTAAAAGAAATCCGACGTTGTGCTGACTGCTACCGAATATCAAATGAAAAATCCGAAAAAATGTGGTTTTGTATACCTTGTAATCCACCTCATCAATTAGTTTATGCCAAACAAAAGGGCTATCCATATTGGCCAGCCAAAGTGATGGAAGTAAAAGATGATATGTACGATGTAAGATTTTTTGGTGGACATCACATGCGAGCAAATATTGAAAAGATCTTTATAAAGCCCATAAATGCTAGTTTGTCAAGCCTCCAGGTAACATATAATAGATTAATACTTGCATCTCAATAAATATATACAACGACGCATAATTTTATTTTATATAATCATACAATTCACAAATTAAATTAATTTTGTTAATATCACGCATAATTATTATCATTATTAATATTTACATTGTATGAATATTCATAGTATAGAATGAATGATAATATAATAACGATAAATTATTATACAGCCATCCGAAAAAGGGAAATGGAAGGAAATGAAGGTACGCATGTGTGGATGTTTCTAATTTACATTCAAATCATTACAAAACGTATATTATTTATTAATATACTACTAAGAAAATTGATGAAAATCTAATTCGAATAATCAATACATAAATTACTTGATAATATTATATGAAAATCATCGCGTTAATAATAATAATTATTATTATTATTTCAATTTTATTGTAGATTAAACGATCAACTGCTTGGAATCGAGCATTTGAAGAACTCAAACATCATCAAAATTTATTGCAAAAACTTGCTAAAAATAATATTATAATCGATTCTGATGACAGTGATGGTCCAAAACCAGCTAAAATTCGTAATACCAAATCCATAACTGGATCAAAGGTAGCATTAACAAATGGTGTCATGCCCGTTAAACAAATTATAAAAGATTTACGAGTCAAAGTGGAAAGGTTAGCATCTGATGGATCTTCTGAAGGACAACTCAATCAAGTGAAAATGGAGAAGACTACTGAAATAGGTCACACCACTCGATCAACAAGCGAAGATCGACAAGTTCCACATTTACCAGTAGCTGAGGATGAGCCGGCACGTGAAATTTCTAGTACGTGTCCACAGGGATTAAAAAAAGAGGGTTCACAAGAGGATATGGTTACTTCAAGCTCGCAAGAGCCAAGATCCAAGTGTGTTCTGGTTCAAACCGACCAAATTCAATCGGATTCTCTTCCAGCCAAAGTAATTATTTTATCATACTGTATAGAAGATAAAGTCAATGATATCATTTTTTGTTTTTTTTTTTTTTTTTTTTTTTTTTTTTCAATCAAATTCAATATTATATTTCAATTGACATTTCTCGTTTTTATTATTTTTTTTCACTATCGTAAGTACTCGAGTAGTATGTGATATGTTTTCAGGTAAAAAGGGAACGTAGAACTTCTGAACAGCCAACAACAACGGCTTTGGAAAAATTACGTAGAGAACTTGAATTAGATAAATGTCGAGAAATGGAACGATTGCAGGCTGAACATGCGAAGGAAATAAGACAACTTACAGACAAACACCAACAAGTTGTATCAGACATAAAAAAAAAACAATGGGTAATATTTCTATCTGCAGCATAATAATAATTATAATATAAATAATCGGGACTCATTCAGTTTTAGACATAGTATAATTAAATTTCTAATTAATATTGCAGTGTTATAATTGTGAAGCTGAAGCAATATACCATTGTTGCTGGAATACAGCATATTGTAGTACAGATTGCCAGCAAGTTCATTGGCAACGAGAACATAAACGAGTCTGCCGACGTAAACGTTAACTTTGCATACCAGCGGTACCTTAAAATCTAATTGAATGCCATTCAAAATATGTCCTTGATGATGATAACGATAGTTATATTTGATACCGCTGCGTATTATTTGAATTGAAAAGATAAAAAAATGAAATGAAATATATGTACATATATTATTGGGAAAATCACCCAACTGTCTACATGTATTATCGTATTACTACTAATTGATATTGAAAGAAAGAGAGAGAAAAAAAAATTGTTAACTATTCATTCAATCGTTTGATTGGAAAGCGAAAGCAAAAAGCACTTGACCGAAATATTATACATAGTATACATATATTATACAACAATAGAAATATTGGCATTAAATGGTAAATAATTATTGCGTTAGTGTGCATCGTTATTAATATTGCATTTTGCACGACGTTGGACATATCATTATTTGATATATATACTTATGTATAAAATATGTTACTTGGAACGAATATTGGATTAATCACTTTTTATTATTATTATTGTTTTTTTTTTTAATCATAAACATGAATTCCAAAGTTTATTCACTATAATCTGATTATATTCGCATATAAATATCATATACATTCTAATAATTTTATTTCGTCTATTGTTATTTTTTAATGTGATGAATTATACAAAATTATTTGAAATGTTGAACAAATTGTAGCATATAAATGATTTAAAAACCATATTTCTCCTTCCTATTTCGATTGATATGATTATATTTCAATTTGAATTATTTATAAATCATATAGATTTTAATTGAACACATGAAAAAAAAAAAAAAAAAAAAAAAAAAAATCAGTACTTTTTTCGTTTATAAATTCTTATTTGATTATGAAAAATGTTATTATAATTATTAAATATATAATATTCACGTATTAGATATCGCGACTAGCGCGAACGTCTTGACTGGCGATCTCAAGAATCTCATGTCCATTTTCAAAACAATCTGGTAATTGTATTAAATTTGATGTGCCTATAGTATTATATGACAGTGTATCTAGCGATTTTATTTCTTCTGAATTCAATTTTTCACCTAAATGTTTCAATGCAGTTAATATTTCACGTAATTGCTGTTCGCCCGATTTTTTATCAATTTTTCCAAGTTTCATTTCTCGTTGAATTAATGCAAATCTTTCTCGAAGCTGTTTCGGTTCTTTTTTACCAAACATTCTTATTACAGCCGGCGTTTTAAACGATTCACTTATGGCGGCCTGGGTCGCCAATTGCATAGCTCCAAGATCATCAATCAAAGTTATATCACCTAATAACATTTTTTTAAGACTTTCATTAAGTTCATTCATTTGATCTACTGTATCCTTCTTCGTTTCCTCATATTCGACTGAATCCAATTCATCTCTAGAAGAATATATATCATCATCAATTCGAAATTCATATTGACTTTTAACATATTTATAAAAATAAAAATTAATTATCAATAACAATAAAAATAACAACTTCAATAATACCAGTATTATTTACCTGCAACCATCTAAATCTTCCAATTGTTGTATCAGTCTTTCTAATTGATCTTCAAGATTTTTTATTAATATTTTGGTTTCGTCTTTCCCATGTGAAGTCATATTTTATATATCTTTAATCCATGAAACATATACTTGGATAAATCGTAAATGAATCACTCACGTATAGATTAAAATCTACATAGGTATACAAAGATTCTTAAAAATTATTTTACATTATTTTATATCGTGTAGCATTGCGAAACATACATACCCTCATATCACTTTATCGTTATAATAATAATAATAATAATTATTATTATGTAATTATTTTGTATAAGTTTTCAACATTTTTTTGTTGAAAAATATATAAATTGCTAAATTTGAAAGTCACTCTGAGGTGTTGAGGTCAATTTCCAAAGGTAAGCACCATTCACAACATTGATTACAGAATGTTTATTTTCAGCTATTCGATGATAGCTCGACAATTTAAAATGTATGTTGTTGGCACTCCTGTCAGCTAATCATTTCATAAAACATTTACCCGCTGTGTAGCAGCAGCGTCGCGATACTAAAAATGGCAATCACAAGCATCACATTGTAAACCATAGAGTATGCTATCAAGTTCGTTCGATAATGTGTATACGTTTTCATTTTCTCTTTCTTTTTTACAATTAAAAAGATAAATCAAGTGATTATCAGTGACATTGGAATTTCATCAAATAATACATCGATGATATTCGCTATAAAAGAATTACAATATTTTTATTAATACCAACTATTTAAGTAAAATTTACATGTGTTAGTACGCATTCATAAGTGAATAGACAAGTTAGTGTGGGCCGAGTGACTGTGTGAGTGAGATCTATAGAAACGGTACAGAGACAAAAAAAAAAGAAAAAAAAAAAAAGAAAAGAAAAGAGGGATAGAAGACGGAAAGATTGCAACGGATAAACAGGAACAATTAACATTATGTTCTTGAGTAAATTAATATAGAGAGTATACGATTCAAATGAAAATAAAATAAAGTTAACCATTGTGCATTTACTTTTTCAAATAAAATCAAATCGAAATTAAAAAAAAAAAGAAGGAAAAAAAAAAAAAAGTAAAAAAACTTCGTAGCAGGTGTGGGAAAAAAGTGCATATGTTACGTATGTTGCGTGTCTTACACAAGCCTTCCGTTTATCATTGGGGAAAAGTTATAATTCTCTATGTGGACCAAAGTAAACGTCAAGAATAAAAATTTGTATGTAGAGTGCAGGTCAGAGGGCGTATTGAGCCTATTGAACCGGCTATAAACAGTATGCCTGCCAAAGGGAAGCATCATCACTTGTCTCACCATCACCATCATCATCAATCTCAACAGCAGCAGCAGCAGCATCAGCATCAACAACATCAGCAGCAGCAGCAACAGCAACATCAAGCTCAGCAGCATCTCGTCAATGTTCATCAGACTGGCGGGACCGGTACACCCCAACCGTACAATACAGTTGTTTCTGCAGCACGAGGATACGTTTCGCATGCTGGTAAGTTATTCTTGAATTGTATTTGATCGTATATTAATATATGAATTGTTTATTGATTTTTTTTTTATTCTCATAATAGTTTGAAAACTAAAGTGATTTTAATTATTCAACAAATTGTATTGTAATAATTATAACTACGTATTAGGTGTATCGTGAAATTTTAGGTTAGATTAATGATGTGTAAAAATCTCGTGGGAAATTTTTCGTGTTATACTGATATAATAAAAATCATGATTCATTTACTTGAGGAAATAATTATAATCAGTATTAAATCGATTGAAATTAACTTTACAATCAAATTATTTTATATATAATCAATTTTTTCTCAATTTAACCATAAAATTATATATCAAATAATTCACTGCCAGATAATATAAAATGTTAAGTATAGTAAAAAAATTAAAAAAAAAAAAAAAGTCCTATGCTAAATAATAAATGTGAGCAATAAGTATTAACACGCATTTTTGTAAATAGCATACAAGAAAATGAAATGAAAAAAAATCAAGTCATTGATAAATTATACGTGGGTAAATAGCTAAATAGGATTCATGATCTAGTTGGGGATTTTTCATGATTATTATTTAATTATTTCGAACAAGTTAAAAAAAAATCAATCATCTGAAAAAGCCCAGTCATAATATTCCTTATATTATTGGGTGAAAATTGTCTGGGCAACTTGATTTTATTGAAATATATCGAGTGAATGATAAATAAAGCGATATAAGGGAGAGAACAAAAAATCAGTAGTGCGCGTATAGCGCAACGGTTCGACGCGATACGGAAACATACGACGATACGACTACATCCCTACCCACTAAAATATACCAATCCCTACCCTCTTGTAATGCACGACTTCTCATTGTCGGTTTATCCATATTATCGATGTGTATTTTCTAAAACGGCGTTACGTTAGTGTACATGTGGCAGAAAAGCCGCGGTGCACACGTGTCATTTTCTTCGTAAGTTTATAGATATATTAAATTATTCATATTTATATTCATATATAAAAAATAGGTAAGTATTTTATAATTAAGAAATTGAATAATATAATTATATTTTTGAGAAATCAAGAAGGAAAATGGCCTAAATTTAGATAGTGTTATGCATCTCAGGATATCCTTTTGTCCGTTTTGCTTTTTTTTTTTTTTTTTCTTGTTAAATACTTCATTAATCAAGTATCTGAATTCGATTAAAAGAACTGAAAAAAAAAAAAAATTTTAGTGATTTTGAGAAATTTATAACGTGTAATCATATAAATATCTAATTTAAAATTTGATTAATCTAGAAAACATTCATTTACAAATCTATCATTTATATAAATGATTTTGCATGTCTGATACTTTGAGTTGTGGTTAAAATTTATGAAAGATAAAAAATAGATGAATATTCCATAATTGAAATATAAATTATACATAAAAATGATAAATCTAACTATCATAAGATTAAATTCAAAACAAATAATTATTATTGTATACAAATTATAGATGAAATTCTCGATTGAATGGCTTCTACAATATGGTATACCGCATACCGTATTGTAATAATGAAATATTAATATTTTGCCTGATCGCCTTGTTTCTCAATGAAACTACAGGTTGCATTTTTTTTTTCTTCCTCTTCGTATAGACATATATATATATATATATGACACAACCTAGCGGTAGAATAGTAATTTAAACATCTGTAATACCGATTGAGACTATGCCGAGTCACAGCACCCTCGTTAGGTTATATTCTATCCGCCATTCTGATCGTCACACATAAAGGAAGGTTATATAATGGCAGTATTATATTTTTATTACGATGTATAATGTGTAGTGTTTGATACATAAGTATCGTATATTGATATGTTATTATAGAGGTAAAGAGACTTGGGGTTGTGAATCTTTTTTACACGTTGGTGGCTAAGCATTGTATTATATCCAGCTAACTGTAGGTATGGTTATTTGAATTGACACACATATATACATATATACATATATACATTTACGTACTAGTTAAAGAGAGTAACACGTGCTCTATTCCATACTTTAATCATTGTATTCATATAGTTGAGGTAACTCTGGCGCTTGATCGACAAATAATCGATTGAGATAATAATTTTCATAATTAATCATCAGCATGTGTTTCATTCATCGTGACTTATTTTGATAAAACATCTTTATTAAAGGCAATGAGTACGTCAAGGCAATAGTCTGAGAAAAATAAAAAATAAAAAATAAAAAACGTTGAAAACTTATCGAAGCGCATAAAAGATTGACATGACGACATTGGTTGGTGAGTGTAAATTTTTAGCGTGTTATCATCAATTTTATTTATTCGCGATTTTTTTTTTTTTTTTTTTTTTTTCTCTCTCTCTTTCTTTCTCTTTTCTTCACCGATCATAGAACTCGTGAAGTTTTGTGGGTACAGTTGTTCTAAATTCACAGTTAAATTATTATTCTGTGTAGCATATTGTAGATGGCGTTGCGCAATAAATATTACCTGAGCGGTTACAATACTGTCAATACAAAGATAATATGTTTTCAATTCATCTATATTGATACGTCATGATATCTTTGAAATATTTGATAATCAATTACATTCTCTTATTGTTTAAAATGAATAATTAAATATTAATGTGGACACTTGTATCGTAAGAATTAGTGAATGAATTTAGAATTTTATTATAGCATAAAGTATCACAAAATGAAATATACAAAAAGTAGAAAATTGGTTTGAGATAATTGAGTGAAAGGTTTGGTAGATGCTATTGGAAATTGAAATGCTACACAACATTCCAGACAAGACTGAGTTATACTATATATATATAGAGAAAAATAAAAAGTTGGAAATTTTCTTGAGAATCTAGAAACATATTCGAAATAAATTCCAACTGCATATTCATTATATTCACATTTTTATTATGTGATGGTATAAAATTAATCATACGAATTTTATCAGTTATATAATTTTATACTGATTGTTCTATTGATCAACGTTAACGATTTTAAAACATTATTAACATGATGATTATTAAATAGATATATATATATATATATATATATTTGTAATATGTTTCCTTCTCAAGAATCATATTCCTGCAAAACTAAATATTAATACACATTTATTTGAATGTTATTATTTTTATTTCAATTAATTTTATTAATCGTCTGTTGGGATATGGGAATTTAATTATTTAATTTATATTTTTAATATTTCTAAAAATCAAACAAAAAAAAACGATTCAAGGATTATGGGAAATAACAACGGGTGTTTAATTATCTTCAAATAATTCATATGATTTGTGGTAAATATTTATGTCGACACAGGAAGTTAATTTTCGACAATTCATTGTTTATATTGAATTAACTACGACAATGAAACTATCGAATTATAATTCCGTTAGCAATAGTAATAAATTTCATTTCCAAGACATACATCTCTGTATTAATTAAATAATACAATCACAGTGTATTTATATTACGTATAGACATTTAAATGAAACACAATTTTTTTTGGCCAATGTGTATTCACTTGTTCCGTTGAACCATACAATCAATTATATTTTCAGAACATGAACATACTATTGACATAGTGTATTAAGTAAAGTGGCGACCTCTCGATTTCATTTACATTATATTTGTATTTATTCGGTTATAGATGACAGCACTAGTTACTGTACCTTGCCCACATGTGCAAACATGGCGACTTGTGCTCCTCCTTGTTGAGCATATCGTGCGACACTTGGCTGATCTGGCACGACCGCGTGTATTTGCTTCGTTACATATTTTTTTTCCCCACTCTTTTTAATTTTCTTTTCAGATAAAATTTGTGATTTTTGGGAGATATTAGTACTAGTAGTATTCTCGCATGACGAAAGGTAGGAGTAAAAATTTTGACATGAAATTTATTAGGTTAAAATTAAAAAATACAATAGAATTTTAAAAAAGTAGATCGAATATAATTTACGCTTTTAGATAGTATTTTAAGTGTAGGAATTTATTATATTTTATATACGTAATATTATAATTTTTAATTACATTATATTGTGTAGAATTCGTGATTATTGCGATTGACGAGATAGATTATTTTATTGAATATGTGTATAGTACATTCACATAAATTTTAGGGGGTCAAACATTTTCTGTTTATCGTTTCCTGAATTGATTCCAATTGATTCAAAGATTGGAATTCTAATAATGATTCCAAGTCTTAATATTAATTTTAAGGTTTTCTTCTAAATTTACATTCTTTTTTATATACTATTTATTTATTTGTATTTAATTTTTAAATAATATATATTACAAACTTTGAAGATACATTAATCGAATTTTTTCGATGAAATTTCTACACTTTCGTGGCATCAAGTATTACTATATTTCTTAAAATATCCACCACAGTGTCGAAACCTGCAATAATTAGAGTCATATTGAGGACTCATGATTGCACACTTTCCACTTTTCTCAAAAAACTTAATATACATATTTTTTATTTTTTATTTTGTAATTATCTTTTATTTGTTTATCGTTCATAATAAATCAAAATTAAAGAACAATTTGGAGAATTATGGATACCGTTCCATGCAATTAAAATTGATGATTTGATTATTTAATATTATTTTTCTGACAATTGCCCATATAATGAGGTTTTCGTGGTAACAGTTATCCAGGTTATGATGAATATATATAACAAATTACCATATAATAACTTATTAAATTTATCAAATGCAATAATTTTCAGGTTCAGATTTTCATGTACCCGGACAAAGTTACGGTGCCCAGGCAGGGGGGCAGGTGGGTGGTGGTGGAGGTAGTATAGGAGTACCTGGCGCCAGAGGGCCACCTTCCCTTGGCACTATTCAATCAATTGGCCAAACACCGCCCGGTATACAATCGGGTACTGGAACAAGTGGAGGTCAACAACAACAAACTCAAACTTCAACACCAGGAATCCAATCGCAACAACCTCCAGGTCCCGTAGCAACAACTACTCCACCTACACACACCCCTTCACCTCAAGAAATGGGAAAGCCAGTTCATCATCAAACACAACAACCCTCGCTACAATATCCACTTCCGAATCAGCCTAGACCTGTTGCACAAGTAAGTATACAATATGTTTTGAAAGTTTTAATGACACTTGACAATTTTTAATTCGTATAATTTTTGTTAATTTTTTTCTATCTTAGGGTTTTTATTCAATGGGACCACGACCAGTGCAACCCAGAAATTCATCTTATAGAAATAATCAAGGTGGGGGTGCAGCACAAGTGGTCGGTATGTCTAATGTCGGTGGTAGTATTGGGCAGCCATCTGCTGTCTACTCACAACATACTATGAATGGACCGGGTACGCAATTGTATCTTCAAAACCAAGTGACGGGTATGCACACTAATCCTCATCAACCGCAACTATTCCACGTCAATACTCAGATACCACCCCAGCTCGCAGTAAGTTAAATGGGAACTATCAGCCTTGTATTTCTCAAAATTATTGAAGAGATAATGAATATTTTAATTTCAGAATATGAAACAATAATTTTCTCTATTTTTTTTTTTTTTCAGTTTCAACAACAACATAGGCACCAACATCAAACTCCAAATTATTATGGTGCTTATGCGGCTCCCTCACTTATGTCGCCAAGTTTGTTCCAATTTGCGTCAAGCCATCCTGCTCAACTTGCATGTAAGTATATATAGATTACAATACAATTAATATTACAATTAATATCGTCAACTTTTAGATTGTTTTCCGCAACATGCACCAAGTACTAATATGAATTTGGCAAGAGCACCTGCCAATGCCGTAAGTGGAGGAGCTGCACACGTGAGTGGTCCCTTGACCGGTGCTCAAACAAATACTGGAATAACCCAAGGTGGTCTGCAACAATCACACGCAATGCAACAAATTGGTATAATTCCTTTTCAGTTGAATATATTCTATGTATGAATATATTAATTTATAATATTTATATGTGTACGTGTGTTTAGTTTATGCTGGATACAATGGTGATGTAACAAATTCTTCAAATACCACATCTCAAAAAGTTATTATGCGACCAAACGCCTTGAGGAATATAAAAGATCCAAAAACTGGTGAAAATATAGCCGATGTCATATATCAAAGCGCAGGTTCCGATAACAAATCTCAATCACAGGTGAGTATTATTCAAATAAATGTACGTGAAGATGCAAACATTGTCTGGAAAATCTGAAAAAAAAAAAAAAAAAATTATTTCCAATATATATCATCTATATAAACTTTATTTATTTTAGTTAGTGCAACTAACCATAGTCGATAATTTTATAGTTTGTACGTGCTAATTAACTATTTGGTAAAATTATCGAGATTACCCAGGCATTGTATGCGTGCCATGTTATATACAACAATTATGATTATATTGAGCTGCTCATATTTTTATTTCATAGTAATTTATTTCTTATTTCTTATTATTATTATTGTTATTTTAATATTTTTATTATTTAGAGTTTTCATTAGTCTCATAATTATTAAAAAATCATGAAGCAAGTTTTTGGTTATTGGCATTAAAATAAGGCATTGCAGTTGAAACATCATCATCGTCTATCATACAGGTCTGATTATTATTGCAGGGTTCAACAATCGCTGCTGATTTCAAATCAAATGTAGCTTTGGCGGCAAAATCTGTCTCCGAAAAACCCAGTACAGATAGCAAATCAGTGGCTATCACCATCAAAGAAAATCACCAGCAACCAGCTGATACACAATCAAGTTCGAGTAATTCGATAGTTCAGAATTCACAAAAGTCTCAATCTAGTTCCAGAGACAACGCTCCTATTGAAATTCAGTGCAATCTTAATTCACCAATTACAGCAGGAATTGCCATAAATCCTGCACAATCATCATCTGAAACCACACATTCTATGGCACCTGTTGCAGACGTGCCATGTTCTTTAGTCGTATCCGAAACGACATCATCTTCAGTTCATATAAAAGATGAAAAGCCTGAATGTGAGATCACGCACGGTGACAATACAAAAAAAATGCCTATTAAAAGCAAAGATGAAAATTTAACCGTAGATCAATCTAATACTGACAACGTTTCAAAATTGGAAACACAGTCAAAGAAAAATTCGTTATCGATTGATTCACAATCAAATACTGTTGATGAAAAATCTGTTCCTGTAGTTGCATCGGTTGAGTTTCATTCGAGCAAAGAATCACATGATGATAATCAATCTGAACAGCAACAGAGTCAAATATCTAGCAGTTCCGTTGCGTTATCGATCAATCCTTGTACCGATGAAACTCTCCCGATTGAAGCAGAAACTGAAGAGAAAGAAATCAACGGGGATAAAACTCATACTTCTAGTACTACACTGACGTATAATGATAATATTCATCAAAAAGCCAATGGTGAACCTTCCGGAGATAAATCAGAATTTGAAGCTGCCGCGCAAATCGATTGTCTACAAAAATCAACTGATGGTGAGATTAATTTATCAATAATTATATATATATATTTTATTTAGAAAATATTTATCATTTAACATCAAGTTATTCACATCATAATTTTATCATGGGAACTGCACTTTCACTTAATTATACCTGGTCTTGCCATACAAGAATATAAAATATTAAATGAATAATATTCATATTGATGGGAGAAAAAAAAAAGTAACGTCCTTGTCGGTTGAACGAATCGATATATATATATATATATATATATATATATATATATATTCCCCCCCCCCCCCCCCTAATCCGACTTTTGATAAAATCCAAATAATGAGAAAATATGGTATGTATTTCAATTCCAAACGTTTCAATCATCTAAAATTAATCTACTGCTGCTGCTACAAATAATTCTCTAAATTAAATTCCTGAAAATTCTATATACGTATGTATGTATTAAAATATTATTTTTTTAAAAGATAAAAAAAGTAAAATGAAAAATGAAAAAAGAAAAAAAAAAGTTATAGAATAATGAAACGGATGATTGAACATATTGAGTGAAAAGTTGAAATATAATATGATGACGTCAAAATATAACCGAATATAGTCGATATTTGCCGATGTTCCTTTCACAACGTAGGTCTGAATAGTAAGGGAAGAGAAGGAGAGAGAGAAGGGGGAGGGGGACAGAAAGTTTCGGGGGCCTTAGTGGACAATCTTGTGACTAAAGACTGTCTCAAACGTTAACACGTGTTTGCTCCGGAAACAAGTATACTAGCTTTAACATACGGTTTCATCATTAAATATTTCTAATTTTTATATATATATATATGTATATTTTTAAAGAGTAATAATAGTAATAGATTTAAACAAAATTTTATATAAATCGGGTATTATTTTTTTTTTACAATAAGATTTTTTTAATATGAAATTTTCCATTACCAGTGATGATGCGTGATAAAATTTAATCTAAAAATTGTACATATTTTTCACGATACTTTTACATATATCGTTTTTAATTTCTTTTATTTTTTTGTTTTTTTTTTTTGTTTTTGTTTTTACAAAAAGTTTTTACAATCATTGATATCATTCATAATATTTATACGTCTCGTATTGCAGTAAATAATTTTAAATATTGAACAAAATATATTAATTTCGACATTAATTTTGAACGTAAAACGTTATTTAGAAATTTATTAATGATGAAATGTGTAATATTGAGCAATACGTGGGAAGGACGTCCACGTCTCATGTATGTATGTAATTTTATTAATGATTTTTTTAATATTCACTAAATAATTTATATAATATATCCTAAAATTAATTTATTAAGGTCCGGCCACGTGGTCCCATATTTTTCAAACATTTTCATTTTGAAGAATATTCTCGCACCATATAATTATTTTTATTCAAAATTTATATGATTTTGGCATTTATTTATATTATTTATATTATAACTTTTTATTTTATACACGTAATTAAATACATATATTATTTTCGGAGCCACGTGGCTGGCTCAATAATCATCGTAAATCGTAAGCAAATAATATCATTATATAAGTTATTTACCATTTTTGATATCTTCATTTTTATTGCTATATATTTTCAGTGTATAAATTAATTGTATATATCAGTTGAAATTAAATTGTGGAAATTCATTCGATCGCCAAAGCATATGGGAAGAAATTAGTGATACGAAAAGGCAGCCATTTTGTGAGCTTTTGAAACTGGAAATTCCGCCATGTTGAATTTTACAGTCCATGGGGCCTCGTGCCTTCTATAAAACAGAATGCAGTCAAACTTGCTTTGTGATATTTTTTTTTATTTTTTTAATAAATTTTTATCCTTTTGAGTCATTTTGAATTTATTCCTTTCTAATTGTCGAGTAATGCTCAATATTTCATTAAAATACATTGCGTGGGAATAAAAAAAAAAGCTTAGTTAATAAATAAATCAGTACATGATTTAAGAGGTTGATGGTTTTCATTTTTATCATTAATGGAAAGCCTTCGATTAAAATTCAACGTGATTGTTTGATTTTTTTTTTCCTTCTCTTTCATTTATGATCGTTCTTAACTCAACGTTATTTCACATGATCTTCTTACTCATATCTCAACAGTAAGGTATGAAATCATAGCCCAAAATTCAATGTAGTTTATTAATTTATCCAACAGTGAATGTTCATTTTATCATTTGCTTACCAATATTCACCTTGTATTATAAGTGAAAGTATTGCTAGCAGTTCGAGCTTGGATATAGTTTCATTATCGATAATAATATTATAAATGTTTTTATCTCTTGAAATTTCATTTTCATGTATTTTGAATGAAAAAATTATTAGTTGGGCGTTTGAAAACAATTCCTGTAGACTTTTTAAAGAGGTGAAAAATATCAATTCGAAAAAAAAAGTAGTAACAAATAATTAAATTGATTAGTTTAATAGTGAGAAGTTTTTGGGACCAATAAATTAACGAATGAATGAGTGAGTGAATCGTAATTCAGTAAAATATATATATATACACGTATAGATGTATCGCCCAATGCGCCTGCACCGTAGCCCTCGAACTCACAAGAACTAATTTAAGAAATCGTATGGTGTGCTTGTCCATTGCTTTGCCGCAGTTTGTAAGTTAAAATAACTACATGAAAGTCTCCCCAGGCTTATTCGGGTATTTTGCATAATTTCATGATTATAGTCAATTCATAAAATTGAAATATTAATATTCATCATATTTTACAATAGTAAATTAATATTTTTGCGAAAAAAAAAATATATATATATATATAATATGAGTGGCTTTCATAACGGTCTGCTTATGACTTGATTTCTTCTCATCATTATCGCCAGGTATCATTTTAGTGTGTAGTGACTTAATTGTGTTTTTTTATTGTGAAAAAAAGTGAATGTGTGAAATATGATATGATAATTGCATATAATAATTTTGTTATGACTTTGATTTGTTGATTTTATTATATCTATATAAAAGCAAAAGCACATCGGTCGTTGGCAAAGATCCGATGGTTTTATAAATAAAGTCTGAATCAGTGCAGTTGTTCACAACCTCCTGAAATTAGAGATCGAAAGGCTAGTGTGCTTTTTTCTGCGTCAATGTCTTCTTTTTTATTATTATTTGTTTTATCTATTTTATTTATTATATATATATATATATATATTATTTATCTAATCATTAATTTTTTTTTTATTTATGCGTGTTTTGATTTTATTATAATCAACGATTTCAATTAATTTTAATTTATGAGAGTGTAAAATGATTATTTTATCTATGTAATTATTCGTGTGTAATCAGAGCATTGGCGACGTGACTTGAGGTCATTAGAAATGAACGAGTGGACGAAAAATGGCTGCGGGGGTGCCAGCACTAATTCAAGATCAAGAAGTCGAAATCGTCGAATTTCCCGGGATCACGGTACAGGCCCTCTTGTCTTAATTTCCAACCATTAATTTTGATGGTACATTTAAAAGTGCGATGCCAATTTTTTAAATTGAGAAAAAAAAATTTATATTTCAATAGATACGCGTACATATTGAGGCAAAGATTATTTCTCATGAAAATATGACCATGGTAATAATAAATGATGATATTTTATTTGAGATTGGGGTGAAATAAAATGATAATTGTACGATTATGCATTAATACTGATAATATTTCATGTGGGACCCGTGAACGTGTACGGTTTTGTGAAAATGCAGTATATTTATTTGAGATAAAACATTTTCATAACTATGTTGTAGGTACAACTATATAAATTTTAAATGTTTCATATGTTTAATATTATTATTATTTATTGAATGAACAGGTAAAGCTATGCAGAAGCAGAAAAGTAAAAACAGACTCAAAGGCCGAGATCTTAACCGCAAGGGCGCCGAAAAAGAGGGTACGGATATGGATGCCTTCGTGAATGCGCCATTGCAATCAGCTAAAGTGGAGAAAAAAGTCCAAGAACAGGACAAAGAAGAAACACACTCACAGATCACTGCCACTAGTAATAATACTGATCAACAACAGCAAATAGAACAAGAAAAATTAAACATATCTGGGCAAGCCGCCGAGAGTAAAGAGCTCGATGATACGAAAAATGAAATAAATAAAGCAAAATCTGATGCTGAATCCAAACAACAGGTTGTTAATAGAATGCCTTTGAATCAGCAAACAGAGAAAGTTTTGCCCAAGGAATGTGTAATTAATGAGATGATTAAAAGTGATAAAGATTTGATAATTGATAAAAATACCGTGTCTATTGAAAATCACAAAGATTCAAATAGAGAAATGGTACTTGAAGTCAAAGATAGTAATAAATATATTGAAGAATCAGAAAAGAAAACAAATGATGTTGTTGATCATGTAAAAATGAATGATGTAATTGATGTGGATGCAGTTGTCGCACAAAAAAATGAAGAAAACGTTAAGGCATCCAGTGCTCAGTCTGAAACGACAAGTAACACTGATGACTCAACAATAGACGGGCAAACAATTACTATTGATAACCGTAATGTAAATGCACCGTTAAATCAAAATGATTCAGAGACAAAAACATCCACAGTACCAACACTGAAATATCAGTATAATGATTACCAATGGAGTCCAAATAATACCTCTGGTAAAAGAGAATATGATCGAGAATTTTTAATGAAACTCCAAAATGATCCACGATGTCATGTTAAACCATCTAATTTACCTGATCTAGATGTTGTTCTCAGGGATGGTTTACCAGTAAGCACATATTTTTATTATTGTTATTGATAATGTATAAGTATATGATTTTGGATTTAGTAATTATTGTAAAATTGTAATTATAGCAAAATAATCGTACTGGCGGAGGAGATATGAGAGTTCTCAAAGAATCACGAGCTCATGAGCAATTGTTTCCTACTTTTGCGAAATTTTCATTCAATGCAAAATTGGTGAGTAGCAATCCAAGTTATATATATTAAGTACATCATTTATTTGTTATAATATGCATAATATATATATTCATGATGATTTATTTAATAAGAAACGAAAGTAGTGGACTGAATTGAAGTCATGACTGAAAATCTTTATACTGATGAATATAATAAATTTGCATATATTGAATTCTTTTAAGATGAAAAAAAAATTTATTTCTAATTAAATTTTTCATTGAATTTAAGCCACCATTGACAAAAAAAAGTTACCAAGGAAGATCAAAACCAAGCAAACCGAATCAAATTCATTTATCATTGTCATTGCGAGAAGACGTTAAACTTCGAGAAAGTGAAAATGCTTGGAAGCCTACACGATTGAAGGAAGAAGTCGTTTCTGAAGACGATTTAAAAACTCAAGTGCTGTATAAAAAAGTTCGAAGTGTATTGAACAAATTAACCCCACAAAAATTCAGTACATTGGTCAATCAAGTACGATCTTTAGAGATCGATACCCAGGGACGATTGCAGGGTGTTATAGATTTAGTTTTCGAAAAAGCAATTGATGAGCCAAATTTTTCCGTGGCTTATGCGTTAATGTGCAAAGAATTGGGATGTATGAAAGTTACTTCAACTGAAAAATCACCGCAAGATTCTGATTCATTTAAAAAATTACTTGTTACACGTTGTCAAATGGAATTTGAAAAAAATGCCGTTGATGAACTAGCAAGATTAACTAAAGTTCAAGAAATTGAACAATGTACAGATCCTGAAAAGAAAAAAGAATTACAGTTGAGTCTTGAAGAGGCGGATCGTCAGTTACGACGGAGATCCGTAGGGAATATACGCTTCATTGGGGAGCTTTATAAACAAGATACCCTTACAACTGGTATAATGCACAAATGTATAACGCATTTATTGCTTAAAGATATTGATGAAGAAAATCTTGAATGTTTATGCAAATTACTCACAACTATCGGTAAAATTATTGAGAATAAGATGGATCTTTCTCCCTTCTTCTCAATACTATCTGATCTCACAAATCGTAAAAGCAATAAAAAGATAAGTTCTAGAGTACGATTTATGATTCAGGATGTTATTGATTTAAGAAAAAATCGTTGGATACCGAGACGAGATGAAAGTAATCCCAAAACTATGGATCAAATTCAAAAAGAAGCTGAATCAGAACGATTTGAATTTCATTTGAATAATACACCTATGAATACACCACGAAGAGATGATCGTAACAATGATAGGAGAAGAAATCGTAAGTTGTTACATAGCGAAAGGATTAATTAATTGTTTGCCAATTGTATAAATAAATATATTAACATATATATATTCATTTTTCTCATTTAATATAAGGTACTGCAGGTCCAAATATGAATGATGGCTGGAGTGCACCAGTGGGTAAAAGTAGAACACCGTATTCCGTAGAAATGTCTAAATTAAATACAAAAGCATCGCCAATAGACGATATTACATTAGGAAATAGAGATGCATATGTTTGGGGAACCACAGCTGCAAAATCTAATACAGTAACACAGAATAAATATGCTGCTCTCGGCAGTACGGCTTTAGATCAAGATAAACCGCAACCTTTATCTCTTTCTGGGTCAGTATTTCATGTATTACAATTAATTCAAATGTTTATTTGTTTTTACAAATAATTAATTTAGTCTATGATGATACATTTATTTCAGACTAGAGTTTCTGAATCTTCTAAAATTTCCATGATTATTAAAACTGTACTGATCAATTTATAATAATATATATTTTTTTTTATGAATCAATATTATTTCCAATAAATAATTATTGTTTTTATTTTTTTATGTAGGTCGCGATCTACTGGATCAAGAGAATACAAATCAGATTATAAATCGTCATGGGGTAAGTTGATATTAAAATAAAAATTATTTCCATCTGAGTAAGCTAGAAACGATAATAATTGGAATAATATGATGAGAAATATTTGCTTTTGAAAAGCTTCAAAGAATAGAAAGCTTGATGTTGTTTTGCCAAAAGGATACTGATAATTATTTCAATGAAAAAAAAAATTACGATTTATACACAACTATTTCAAATATTTGTAACAAAGAGAAAAAAACAAATTGAAAATTAATATATATTTAGATGGACGAAATTCACGGAATAGCAGTCATCAAATGGGCAGTGGGAACAGCAGCAATTCCAACACCACTTCTACCACCACCACTTCATCATCATCATCATCATCATCGAAACGAGATGGATCACAAATGGAAAATACACGAAGCCAGAGTACTTCAATGCCACCACCATCAGCCAAATATAAATCTTCGTCTATATCCGAGCCAATGGGAACGACTACGAGTAATATTGAAACTGCCAAATTGTCAGAAGCTGAAGAACAATTACTCTCAATATTCAAAAATATTATTGACAAATCGAATTTATTACCCAGTACAGAAGCGTTCCTTGATGTAAGCATTCAATATCTCATACATATATGTATTTTGCATATTTTTATATATCATGTAAAAATGTGTATACTTTTTTTCCTCTTCGGTATTGTGCAATTTGTGCACGCTCCTTAGATCCATCTCTGAAATGTACAGGAGATGTTTGAGTCATTGGTGTGCTAAAATATGCAATACCTTCTTTTTAGTTTTTTAATTCAACGTATCATTTCATATTTGAACGTGATGAAATGTCGTATATATGTTGAACAAACTAAAAAGTGGACAGTCCCATATATATAAATAACTGTAATTGTTTATTTATTTACATGAATAATAATAAATATATTCATTTATCTACTTGTAGGCAGCGTTACAGACAATCGATGACAATTTTGACGATTCATCTTACCCACGATTTGTACAACATACCATGAATACAGTTTTGGAACGCTCTGCTCAAGTACGCCAGCGAATTTCCATACTTCTTTCTCACTTGATCAACAAAAATATAATTACCCTTCAACTCGTCCAAGATGAGTAAGTATACCTTTTATTAATACAAAGTAATTTAGATTGAATATTCGATAATTATATACATATTTTATGATGATATCATTGATACAAATAGAAAAGGCACCAAAGTGGTACTTTGTGATGCATTACCAAAAGGATACTGATAAATTAATTTATAATATATCATGTGTAATTAATATTGTAATACAAAAAATTTTATAGATAAATTTTTTTCTCGTAGATGTGAAAAAGTCATGAAATATGCAGAGGAACTAGTCATTGATATTCCTAAATTTTGGGTGTATTTTGCCGAAATATTTTGTAAGTAATAATTTTATGTAGTAAAATTTTTATATTTTCATAAAAAAAAAATTGAATAAGTTAATGATGACAACATAATTTAAACCATATATTTACTGTGACGGTTATTGAAGCTCAACAGGCCTGAAAACTTATTATACTACTATTTTAATATGAATTGTTATTTTATATATATATATATATATATATATATATATATACTCATGTTTATTAAATTTATTTTGTTTAAAATAGCGGAAATGGTAGTACTAGGAGCTCATCCATTAGCTGAGTTGAAGAAAACTTTAGCGGTACCTAGAAGCAAAGGATTTAGTGGCGTATTGTTGGGAGAATTACTCAGTAAATTAGCCAAAGACCGATCACCTAATTGGGTTGCCAATGAATGGAATCAAAGTGGGCTTGAATGGAATGATGTCATTGATACAGAGCGTACGAATATTGACAGTATAATTCAAAAATATAATTTACAATTTCTCACGAATGGTGGGTGTAGTAGTTCGGAAAAATCATTATTCTATGGCAATCTTAGTCTGGAGGATATATACAATCATCTATTGAAATTAATTCGTGAAAGTAATTTTGATAATATTACAAGTTGGATAGAGGTAAGTTGTGCATATTTTTTTTTTTTTTACATCAAAGCATTATTTCATCGCACATATTAATTACTTTATAACTTTGAATGAATTTTTTTTCATAAATTTTTATTTTTATTTTTACCTTATTTAGGCAAGTGTTGGCAATGGCGTGAAAGAACCACAATTTATCAGAGTCCTCACTACAGCAATTCTAAATGTTTCCATCGGTATGAAAATATTCATTTATTTTTCTATTGGTTTTTTTTTTTTTTTTTTTCTTCATTTAAATCTCTATTATTATTTGGTGTTTTTTTTTTTTTTTTTTTTTTCTCTCTATGTAGATGCGCTGAATGAATCGTCGTGGAGACTTAATTCCGAAACATTTAAGAGTTTACTACCTCTTATTGCACGTTATGTAGATACTGTGCCACAATTAGAACTCCAGTGTCTTTATGCGATTCACGGACACATATATAGATTGATGCATCCGCAAGGTGAATATTTCATGTTCATGATGATAAATTCAATAATTCATGACTTACTATTTATTCGACAGCTATATTAGTATTCAATTGGATTTAAATTATTAAATTTTTTTTTTTTATTTGTAGGAGTCTTGTGTAATATAATTGAAGCGTTATACGACGGTAATGTAATTTCGGACGAAGCATTTTTGGCATGGGAAAAGAGTACGGATCAAAAAGAAATGCAGGGCCATGCAATAGCAGTGAAGACTCTGACGTCATTTTTTGTCAATCTCCGAGAACCACGTGATGAATCAAGTGAGGAGGCGTGAGATTTGAACTCATCTAATAATTCCACAGCTTCATTAGGTCTTCAATCACCAGCAAATCATAGTGTCAATGTTCACTGACTTGTATCATCATGAATTTTCGTTATCATTCAAAGTGAGCATTGTGAGCTCATAACCTGTTATTACTATGTGTCTGCTAGAATACTGAATTCTCCATAAAGACTTGTATATTTTTTCAAAATTGCATGCATCTAAACTTACATGCGATTATTTACTATTATAGATATAAAATGCAAAGTGAGGCCAAATTGCTAGCACATTTTCAAATAAAAAAAAATTGAATGAAAATCAAATCGACATACGATAATAGCAAATAATCATCTAATATAAAAATAATTTGTCATGCGGGATAATATAAAAAGGATATATATATACATGTATATATATATAGCTTAGGACGACTATGAACAGAGAAATGATAACAAAAATAAAGAATTGAGGTAAAATAATAAATGTAAACACACGATTTGAGCCGTATTTGAGATACGCTATACATGGAATAATAAAATAAAGTGAAGATAAATAATGAATAATTAATTATAGTAGCCAAGTAAATACAAGATGATAAATTTATTATTATTATCTTTATTATTATTATTATATAACTCATTGAGGTGGTTAAAAGTTTAATTAAAATAAAGATAAAAATGAAATAAACTCCAGAGCTGTAATGTTATTTCCCAATATCGCAACAGATGTGTAAATATCAGCTCTGGAGCATTTTTTCAGCGACTAATTCAATTTACTTGTAGAATTTTTTTTTTTTTTTTTTTTTCTCTCTCCTGTTATTTTTTGGCTATAAATTGAACAAAACATTTTCTACTCATTATTAGCCAAATCCTTGATACAGTAAATTTGAATTATACTCACTGCATCGTTCGCATGTCATCAGTAAAAAAATGATGTAGAATAATTTTATTAATAGAGTGGCTGATAAATTTGTAATGAAAATTCAATTTCAACAATTTCACAAGTATGAGTACAAACGAAATACAAGAAGTGAAAGATGAAAGAACAAACGTAAAAAATAAATAAAATAGTCGCAAATTTCATGAAAATTTTCTTTTTACCACTGTGAGTGCGTATGAATAAAAATCATTTATAACTTTTTTAAATGAGATTTAATTATTGAAATGTCACTGTAACTAGTGACATATTAATGATTGACGCAATGAGTTTAATATATACCCAATAGAAACGAATAAGGATGTAATGGAAAAAAAAAAAATATATATATATATATATATATATAGAAATTTCTTATTTTACGGATAAATAATGATTAATTGAACGGTAATATTGAGTGTTACACACATGTTTTTATGTAGCGTCACTATCTTTTAAAATGCGTTATTCATATACATGATTGTTATTAGGCTATTTAATAGTTGGAGGTGAAACTATTTTTTCAAAATATTACTAAACGAACATGGCGCACTTACTGTAGGAACAAAATCCATTGGAATATATCGATGGACCACTTCACGTTGATGATTTGAAATCAATGTAATTCCTTCATTCAAAATATTGACAGCTTGAATGCATGAAACAAGTGATTATGTGATACTAACCATGTACGACTAACGTATTATGAAACAACATGTATCAATATATCAAATTGATCTGATTAGCTTAATCAGAACAATCTCTCGGAGATGAATATAAATAATGAATGAGCACATAAACTTATTTTCATCAGTAACTTTGTTTATTACGTGATGTATATCGAAAACTGTGGGACGCGCAACAAACAAAATATAAAATACCGACGATGTTCTCTATGCCTAAATTAATTCATTACACCTATTTTCAGAATTTTTATCTATTACGCGATGATAATATAAATAATATTAATGATTGCAATTATGCAAATTATATTTTCCATGTGAATATATTTTCAAACGTATATTCATCATGTAGAACGTGGTTTTATTTATATAGAAATAGCTACATTATAATATGTATAGACGAGACACTGGCATATTCAAATGTACATAAATTCAATCGCTGCTAATGTGTTACTCGTACAGATGTTAAGAGATAAACTCGTTCCAATCATTTTATTACATTTACACATACACTCACACACACACACGCCATATATATATATATATATATATATATATATATCATACTATATTCATGAAACATTTTTTTAAATAGGAAACAAATCAATGGTTTTAGAAAAGCTGAATAATTATAAATAATCTAGGTTGGAAATTAAGTGAGTAGAGGATTTATTTGCTCATACTCGTCAATTTTTTATTCATCCAATCGTTCAATATTTTTATTATTATCATCTTTATTAATTCTTTTAATTTTGTTAATCTCATTATTCTTATTCATTCTTTAATCGAATAATAATACGTGATATTAAGGGATGAAATATTTCGATATTATCATTATTCAAATATAAATGAAAATCCTCTATAATTATTGGATTTTTTATTGATAGATGAAGACTATAAGGACTGGAATAGAGACAGCGATCATCAAGTGTTGTATGTAATTAAATAAATTGTATACATTTCTATGGGTATTGTAAAAAAAAAAAAAAGAAAAAAAAAAGCTGAACATTCATACACATGAATTACGAGTGGAGAGGGTAATATAAATTTTTTTTTTTGTTCTCTATATTTCCAAATATACATGTATGTATATTATTATAATTTGTTTTTGTTTTATTATTATTTTTGTTTTTCCCATAGTATATCTATTGTATATCATAATCTTCAATAGATACAATCGTGGTCACTTATTTATACACATGTATGTTTTAATCTATAGATTAGTATTATTTATATATAAAATAAGGCCGTTGTTAATTGAATAAAAAATAAAAAAATTAATATTATTATTAATAATAATAATAGTAAAAATAATAATACTAAATAAGTTAATTAAGTTGAAATATTTATGAAGGAGCCAAACGAAATTTAGCTTATTGGTATAGATACAGTGTATGGTGAATATGCCGTGTATGATTGCGTTGTGTGTTATCCTAATGTATGATTGTACATGGGTATGCCCGTAAATTTAATGATATAGCGAAAAAAAATTAATAAATAATAATAATAATAATAATAAATAGATAAATAAACAAAAAAAAAAAACAATTGTTACGCGTACGAACAATTAATATGTATAAATAATGAAAATAAAATAATCATCTATGATATTTGCTAATGTAATAGTGTAATCTAATTCATCGTATATGAATAATAATTATATTGATTAAACTTTAAATGGGCATGTAACAATAATAAAGTATATGAATAATTGATTAGCATGATGGTATTAATGAGGTAAGATATAAAAAAAAAAAATCATGGATGCAGATCATAGGGTAAAGCTGTCAACAACAAAGACATTCATTCACTTTATTATCATAATAGGCGAGAATTTGGCTATAAAATTATGTGAATATGTATATTATATATATATTCACAGATTAAAATCATACATGTGTATATAATGTGTATATCTGTTTTGGAATTGATATATCATGATTTTAATAATTATAATTATATATATATTATTGTGAAAATAATAATTTAATAAAATAAAAAAAATAAAAAAATTGAAAAATAATATTGATTTATTAAACATTAGTAAAATGTTGTATATTATATAAATGATAATTAAATTTATTATCAATGCGAAAATTCAATATCTTGAAATTTTCATATATATATTGATTATGTATACTCGTATGTATTGTGCGAAATCTTTTATTTATATGTAATACATTTACATTAATTCTTTGTTCTATAATTATGCATTTGAAGTCATGATGATATATATATATATATATATTTTTTTTTTCTAAAAGAATGAATTCGTATTATTCCAATGATTTAAAAAAATTAAATGGGCTCATTAATTCATTCAAGTTCTGGGGATCTTCTGAAATGCGCTGAGGTAGTTAAAAGTCCTTCCTCAGCGAATCCTGCGATTTCTTGTGGGATAATCGCATATTCTTCAATGTCTGTACAAGGACGACACATACATTCCAACGGTGCTTTCGTCATAATCTGCATAATTTCAAAATAATTAATAAATAATATATATGTGTGTGTAGAGACATTTGTTAAAACACATTATAGAGTGAAAATATTTTAATTACAAGATTTTCATTATTTTATATGTACACAACACATATATGTATACCTAAATCTATATATGTTCAATATATATGATGAATTAATGATTAATGCATTTAATCTACAGCTAAATATTCGTTTCGTCAAATATCTTTTGTAACGATTAAATATAAAATTATTCCTATTTCTCATCGATTTAAATTGAAATTTAACCGCTCACATGCCTAACTAACCTTACGAAATTTACGCTCTCCAGGTTTGGCTTTTGGACAAAAGAGGGACACGCTAGCTTCACGTTCACCACTTTCTTGACAACACATACAACTTCGTTCCATTTGCCAAATTTTTGAGCCTGAAACCTGAATAAATAGGTATAATTTTTGATTAATTATAGGTTATTAATGTGTCATCTAAAATTTGATATTATTTACATTTTATTAATTATTTTATAAAAGTGTTTATTAGTGTATATTCATTTATTATTATTATTTTTTTTTTTCAGTCAACTCTCATACAGCTCATACCGCTGTTATTTAATTTGTTTTTTCAATTAAACATTCACGAGTATTGAAAATTAAGAATTTCAATTTACAAACATACAATCCAATATTATATCATACATTAAAAACATTTATAAGTAATAATAATTTAGATGTAGAAAATAATTTAAACAGCTGATGATGAAAAAGGTAAATATGTATGTGATTGTATTTTGATGAATCCATGTCCTTAAATAATTATATGATTTTAATAGATTTGTTGAACTTATAAATTTTATGTACAACGTATATACACAGTTTAAGTAGTAAAATTTAAATTTTGATAATAATAATAATAATAATATTAATGTTTATTAAATTTACTTGCAAGTAGCTGCTACATCGACCACTACATGCAAAACTTGGAATTGGCTTTGGAACACATCCAGGATATTGCAATACATGAATGACAGGTGTGACTTGACATTCATCAACTCCAATAATTGCATGAACACTCGGTTGTAAACACCAAAGCAATAATCCTAAAATCACCGTGTGGTGAGTAATTGTATCTATAATTAATATTAATTAAACAATATTATTATTACTTTAATAGTTTGATGTATAAATTATCTGGTAATATTGTAAAATATTTTATGGGTATACTGACTCATTTTAAGTAGTGGAAAAGCTGTACTGCATTTATTCTCTCTATCGAGTAAGCTTTTATACTCTGTGGTTAGCAATATTTTACCTCTGGTACGATTAAAAGCAGCAGGGGATAAATAATTGACATGGTCTTTTATATGGTATCCAAAATATCTCCAACTATTATACTACTACTAATATAATAATAACAATAATATTTATTGTTATTATAATTAAATCGTCACTATTATTATTAATATTGATGATTGCACTTTATTTTATTATTTCCATAATATAATCACATAGTACTACATCGAAATAATACTCAATCATTTAAAAAATCTTTTCATATTTTTTTTCTTTTGGTTTATTTTTATTTCATTTTTTTTTTTCCAATGTAGAATTCATGTTCATAAAAATTCACATATGTGTACATTTATATTTTAATATTAAACGAAAGCAGTTTGATGTAAGCTCTTGGTGTTATTGAGTGGAGAAACAATGAAACTCACTCACGCTTTACTTCCCGCCGATGCTGATTTTCCATTTACGTATAAATCCAAGTGGCCAACGATATTCCATTAGGAGAAAAAAAAACTTGAATAATAGTATGTCTCCATTTTTTTTTATTTATCATTATTATTATTTATTTATTTATTTTTTTAATAAATTTCATATTCGTATTATAATATTAAAAAAGAAAAAGAAGGGTGGGTGGGAGGAAAATTAAATTTTTCATACTCCTTATTTATTATATTTAAATTAATATATTTATAGTAAAATTTAAGATCAATTTTTAATATCTTAATAATATAATTTTCAATCAGTTATCGATGCTATTAACATAAAAATGATGATATAATTAACCAATATACTATTATATATTTTAGCTTTTCATTATAATGTTGCATTAGTCAAACATGTTTTTTGTATATAAATGTAAACCAATTGAATATAATTGTCATATAAATTTTCATTCAGTGTAGTTAATAATATTTATTAATTCATATAGAAAAATCTCCACATTTGTAGCATTTGCATTCAGCTGGTTCGCGAAGTTTTATCTCCATTGTTGCGAGTTCCATTGTATTAAATTTTACACCATCAGCATCATAACAATGATTCAACTTGACTATTCTCTCTTTGAGGTAACTTTCGCGACAGCAATAACATTCCTATAGAATAATTATCATTAAATATTTATTTATTGTGGCGTCGAAAAATTATTAATTATAAAAATATTACTTTGAGAAATCCAGTAGTTGTAATAACACTTGGTTGAACCTGTGAATTACAGAATCCTTCACACTTTGTAACAGATATATCGCCGCTGCATGTTCTTGTGAGTTGTCCAGTCTCATCATATTCATCTTCAAAAAAAAATAAATATCAAAAACGGATTTTTTTGTATCAGCAGTAATAATTGTAGAATTCAAAGAAATTATGTTTGATTATATCTTTGAATGCAAAATATACTTTATGAAATATTTAAATTAACTTTTGACAATCTGACATATTTTTCGTTTGTCTATTATACCTTTCGTAATATGTATTTCCGACATGAGAGTTTCGCAATTTTCATCATTTTTTTCTGCATTTATGCTAAAATTGAGCATTAAATACAATACTATGAATCGTAACATTTCTTTTTTTAAGAACTTAAGAAAATATATTTTTTAAATTTAGTAAAAGTTACGACGTGGTTGATCTGCTTGTCAGAATCAAAGTGAAAAATAATAAAACTGCCCTTTTATATAGGATTTCGCCCCCATACAGCGATTACGCTGTTGGAGACGTCAAGCCCCTGCCATGCGTTAGCATGTGGTATAATCAATTCAAGGTGTTTATCATTGTTTACAATTTTATTTTGCAGCTTCAACTTGATAAAAGTTTCATCTCGACTAATATATACCTTGCTCTTAAATTATGTTACTGAAATTGATCAACAATATTTTTTTTTTTTTTTTTTTGTCTATGTGAGAAAAATGTGAAGAAAATTTCAAAGTGGTAAATAATTTACCATTAATATATAGAATTTTATTATAATTTTAAGATATTTAATGTTGATGTCGTGTATTGCCCGGACAATTTTCATTCAAGTCATTTTCATCAATATAGGATACACCACACCAAATGCAGTAAAAATATTTTTCTCTTAGATATATGGTAATATTAGCAAGTTTTGTTTCTGTTGGGATACTATTTAATAATCCGTCATTTTCAACATGATCGTTCTCAATTTCTACTTTGTCCAATTGTTTTTTATTCTTATTTTCTTCAGTATCACAGTCTTCATTTTTATCGATATCACATGATTTTTCCTCAATGATATCTGGCCAGTACCACGATTCTACTGGTTCACTAATATTATTGTCAATATCAAATTGTTCACACACTTTTTGACTTTTAATTAAATCAATTTCTGCTAATTGTGCCAATTTTTTCAATGCCATTCGATCACGAAATTCATTTGTTTTAATGTCGTTAATTTCTAATTTAGGTTCTACATTTATTACTGCCGGTTTTTCCTTATTTGATCCAAGACCTGATCGGTTTAATTTTATATCTAAGTGTATGGGTTCAGATGGTCCCGATTGATTTTTACCAATACCTTCACCAGGCATATATCCCATTTTCAACATCATTCCAAAACCTTTAACAAAACAATATTATTAATATTATAAAAATATATTTATAATCACATTTTATTTGTAGATAAATTTATTATATCTTTATTTCATAAATTTTACAATTATCCTGTACAATTAAATAAACTTACCTTTATTATCAACAGATAATGGACATGATAAAGCTTCTTCTCTTTTTTCTTGCTCCATTGTGCATTTCAATTTATTTTTATTTTTAATTCTTAGATCAGCTTCAGCTTTTCTTTTTGTTAGTGAAATGGCTCTTTTAGTAGAATGATGTAATATAAGACCAGGTGGAGTATATGTTTCCGTGTTCGAAATAAATTTATCTGACATGTAATCATCGTCATCCGCCATGATATCCACGATAATAACAATATCTATAAATATAAAAATTTACACATGTATTTTTCTTTTCATAATATAAATATTACGTATATGCAAATGAATTATATAATGATCAATTTTTAATAAAAACTCTTGCACTATAGGGATAATATTTTGTTTCTAAACTCATGTCTTGAAAAAAATATTGAATACACATAACAAGATATCTAATATATAAAATAAATTGGGCATGATATATACATAATTAATTGCTCTGTGATTAGTGTATCTTCTATTTTATATTTACATGATATATTTTATTTCATTGTATAATGTAATAAGTGTCGAATAATTACAAGTGATTATGATGATGTAAGGTTATTTTATGTCTCACCTAGTTGCGAGTATGATATATATATATATATATATATATATATATATATATGTGTGTGTGTACATTGAAAATGTTTCAATTTTCAACGTTCCAACTGTTTAACTACGAATCGGTCAATGGACAGAGGAACAGAGGAACTCATTCATATATACGTATACACACTGCATATCGGTGAAACATATTAAATGAAACGGAACGGTGAAATTCGGCAAAAGATATATTTTGTCGTATATGCAGTACTGTATAACAGCAATTTACAGTTGAATTGAAATTATACATTTTATCATTAAATTGTTCATACTGTTATATATAAATATTGTCAATAAAATTGACAAAATGAATATACATAATAAATGTGATAATACACGACGTATATATGCCTACGTGTCCTTACTACATCGACACGCATAATAGAATTTGGCACACTGGCTATATATATATATATATACATAATATCTATATATGTGGTGTCGTGTCGTTTTACATTTAATTTTTCATCTTGAAAAATGCATAAATTTTGCTGATAAATTGTGATTGTAGTGTAAACAAAAGGATATTAAATTTGGATTATTATATATATTGTCATTATTATTGTAAATTTTTTTTTTTTTTTTTTTTTTTTTGTATGTGGAATATGGTACTATGTATCATGGACTTATGTACATATACATAACGAAAAAAAAAAAAAAAAGAACAAATATATATATATATATTACCAGTGATAGTGAAGTTAATGTAACACTAGATATTACACATGAGTGTAGGGAAAATAATGAAATATAAAATTGACAAAATGAATGGGCATATAAATAATACTTTGAAATCATGATTATAAGTGCTGTATCAAAATAAATGATTAAATCGGTGAAATACACCGAATATTAAGTGTAGTGTGATAACACCGTATCAAGTTAAACGTCAATATTTGTAAGCCTAGCGAGTACTCTTACATACATCTATCTGTAGTATTATATATTATTTCATTACAATTCGACCTCGTTCATAATTATAATAATAATAATAATTATTATTATTATTATTATCATTATCGTTGTTGTTGTTGTCGTTGCTGCTGCTGCTGCTACTGCTGCTGTTATTATTGTTATTGGGCATTAGCCTAATCAAGAGATTGATTGAAAATCATTTGGATATGGATATTATTTAACGTTGCAATTGATATGGGAGAAAATAAATGAAGAGTGAGAGGGAGAGGACAGGAATAATGGAATGATAATAAAGTGAAGACAGTGGAAATATTGAAGAAATCTTTTGAATATAATTCAATAGAGATATAAATAAAGTGTATTAGACAATACAATATGAATTTTAAAGCGAATTGATTTTCGAGTTGATATTTCGTGTAAATAATGAACGATTGAATTGTTAATTTTACAAATGTATTCATTGGATTCATGACATTGGAGTTTGAATTGCTTTTTTATATTGTAATTTGAAACACAGTTGTTATTGATTCGAAAGCTTCAGAAATTTAATTTGCAACTGGCTATGGTTGTTGCAAGTGGTGATTGGTTGAAAAATGTCAATTATTGTTCGTTAAAAAACGATAATAATTTGAAATCAACTGAAGATAATAACAAAATGGGTGCCAAAGCAATTCTTATATGTAGAGAAAATTCTCATGTATTCCAAGATAGAGTACTAAATCTCGATCTAGCGATAAAAATTGGTAGATCAGTTGCTAGAACGAGAGCTGCCGCTGACAATGCTATATTTGACTGTAAAGTATTATCGAGAAATCATGCATTACTTTGGTATAGCGCTGGAAAATTTTATTTAAAAGATACATCCAGTAGTAATGGTACATTTGTTAATAATCAAAGATTAAGTGCTACAGGATTAGAATCAGTAGCTACAGAAGTTTTTTCTGGTGACATTGTCCAATTTGGCGTGGATGTCGTTGAGAGTACGAAAAAAGTAACGCATGGTTGTATAATTGCCACTTTAAAATTATATCGTCCAGATGGTACAGAGGCAAAACCTCCTAGAAGCATGTATGTATTGAGTCTTGCTGGTGACATTACTCTCGAAGATCTCTACAAGCTCAATCAATATGTGCAAGAAGCCAATAGAAGAGAAGAACTTTTGAACTCAAAGCTTTTATATCTTCAAAAACTCGTTGAAAATACAAGAAATGCTGCATCACAATCTTGGAAAGCATTGATTGATGAAGATCATTTACTGTCACGTGCAAAAAGTGTTGAAAATCAACTTGTTGTTTATTCGAAAAAATTTACTGTGGATAAAGTCCGTAGTGAATTAATAAAACTTGAGGAAGAAAAATCACAATATCAAATAGCAGCTAAAGAAGCACTTCAACAGGTCCATCAAGAAAAATTGGAGGTAACACAAAAGTTAGTTCAATTAGAAAGTCGTTTAAATGAAACAAAAAAAGAATGTCAAAGTTTACATAAAATATCAAAACATGCACAAATAGAATTACAAAAAATGGCTGTAAAATATACTGATGCGCAAAAAAATTTGGCGCAATTTGTAGAAAAATTGGCGGAACAAGGAAATTCTACTGAAGTTGTTAAATGGGCAGTGCAAGAGAGACAAGATTTAATAAAAAAAGTGAAACATCAATCGAAAATTGGGCGTGAACTTTTATGTAAGATCCAAGAAAATAATTTACATGTTTTTACAATTCGTGTAAAAGGTATAAAATTAAAGAAATACATGCAATCATTGCAAGATATTGATATTAAATTGTTATCAGATGAATCTAGAGCTGGTTTTAATCCGATTGAAGTATTAAATGAAATTATCGATACAATTAATCTTATGATACCCAATAATAACATTACGGATCTTGAAAAATTCATAAAATCAGAAAATATTTTTGATATTGATGACAATCAGAGTAAAGAATATGAAATTGATTCGAATCAAGAGATTGTTCTATGTCCAGACCAACAATTATATAATAAAAATGAACTCGATCATTTAAATAATGATTGCGAACATTTTGCTGAATACATATTACCGCCAACAACATCACGACGAACTCTTACTAATGGTAGGTTCAATATTGATGAATATAGTCAGGAACAAGATTCAAATACAGACACAAATGATGAAACATCCAGTGTTAATAGTGATGTAGACACTCACAGTCTCAGTTACGATAGTGAAAATTGTGTTGACAAATCAATTATTGAAAATGATTTGATGAAAGATAAAAGTATTTATTCATTTGATCAATCTGGTATTGTCAAAAAACACAAAAATGAATATTTGAATAACACAGATGACACAGATAACATAGACAATGAAGTATTGAAAATTCATGAATGGAAAATAATACATACAGTTTATAATCGCGTAGATGGTAATGATTCTTCGAATTCGACTAACTCTCCAAATGAGATGTCATTGGCAATTTCACCTGTAGAAAACCATAATCAAAATACGGTTAATGAAAATGAAATTTATAATAATGATCCCAATCAATTTGGTGTATCCGGTGAATCCAGTCGAAATAATGAAATTTTATTAGAAGATGATAGTATAAAATTAAAAATGGAAGAAATTAAAAGTGAGAAAAATGTGGAGAATATAATTCGAGATAGAAGAAACACCAAAGAAAAATATAAAGATAATAAAATTGATATTGATAATACAGATGAAAATGAAACAATTGATATGATACATACGCACATGATGGAAAATAAAAATGATGAGCGTGACAGTAATATTGAAAGTGATACAATGAAAGAAGATGGCGGATATATAAGAACTCTAAAACCATTCGTTAAAAATAGTGATAATTCTGCACAGTGTTCACATACGAAAGATTATATTCTTAATTTATTCATGAGTTCATTGGAATCACTTAAATCTGATGATAATATAGAGGCTCAGCAATTTGTAAAACAAGAAATTGATGAACTTCGGAATTGGATTGTTCAAGAACCCAATGATGTTATCATTGAAAAACTCGAAACATTTTATTATCGAGCAAAAAATAGCAATACAAGAATGCAAGAGATGAGTGAAGAATTGGCGATATTGAAGGAAAAATATAATATTTGTCATGATGAAAAAATGAATATATCCATGAAATATGAACTTTTGGAAGCTCAATGTGGTGATGTATCGAATGCAAGCTATAGCGTACCTATCCAGTATTTTGTGTCAGTTCTTGTTGCCTTTTTGTGGATGATATTCGAGCAAATATTTTAAATATGCAGTGATTCATTTACACATTGCAAACATCATCCACACGCACACAAAATTATCAAATAATATAATTTTTCAAACACATATTCATCTATTCAAATGTATATAATGTAATATCAATATAAGTGGTGATTATTCATTCAAAATAAAGAATCACAGATTTTTATTATAGTAATACATACACCAGTTGATATATCTAACAGGTATTATATATATATATATATATATATACATCGAGATAATAAAATAATATGAAAATGTAAATGACAAAATATTAATAATATTATCTTATTTAAAACGAATATGAATAAAAAGCAAATATACGTTAAAACAATGCGTACATAAAACATGTGTACCAATAACAACATTAAAACCGCTGCCAATATAATTATTAACGATACTAAATATTTCAGTATGTTATGCTATATACTATTTTTTATTGTTACATAAATATCAATAAAATAGAATATCTATTCAATTAACAAGTAATATAAAATTCAAATTTTCAACTAAGTTATATATATATATGTACATTGTACTAATTTTGCCACATGTTTTTCTACATGAAGTGTATTTGGAAATTATTTATATCAATGAATTTATGAATATATATCTTAAAATAATTTTGTCAATGGCATTATTTTCTTTTTCTTTCTTATGCTAAATTATAAAATAAAATGGTTAGCGAATATATGAATATTTAAATGGCCATATATATAATTTGAAGCGGCCTAAAATAATATCTCTTTGATTTAAGCTTTTTTTTTTTTCTTTCCTGTATTTTGTCATTTTTATACAAATTTCGATTATCAAACTACAACTCTATATCGTTTCAATTACTTTGAACTGAGAGGTAATTTTTTGTCGTCCACGATACATCTCGATTGATTCAGATACGTTCAGATTAATATATAAAACAATGAAAAATATACATAATCTCAATTTATAATTATGAATAAAAAATACTTTTTTGATTGGTTCAAAATAGTAATAAATAAATATCAATTTATTAAATTCAATTTCTGTATATAATATCATGTAATTTCATTAGATATGTAACAATTATTGTCAGGAAAAAAAATTAAATAAAAAATCAACTTGATAAAATGAAAAATAAACAAATCAATATGTATGGATCTATTGATTTTTTTTTTTTTTTTTTTTTTTTTTTTTACATATATGTATAAATAATTTTTATTTTATTGTGAATACAATTGAAAATTTTTTTCTAATTGATTAAATTCATATTATTTTTCACATTATTATCATAAATATTTTTGTTCTTTTTTTTGTTTAGCTCAAAGTTGTTATGCTACTACTTTGATTTTTCGTGAAAGGAAAAAATTTGCAAAAAAAATCTATTGCTGTGACAAGTTGAATAAAGATGACTGGAGGCTCAAGTTCAAGCAGTGATTCATCAACTAATCGTGTTTGCAGAGATTTTTTACGCAATGTGTGTCATCGTGGAAAAAGATGCAAATATCTTCATGAACGATCTGATGACAGTCCAGTGGATGAATATACATTCTGTCATGATTTTCAGAATGGTATGTGCAATTGGCCAGGTTGTAGGTTTCTTCATTGTACAGAGAATGAAGAAAAACACTTTAGAACAACTGGTGAATTACCATCGCATATTTTAAATCGTGTGAAAAATAATGTAGATAAATCCGAATATCCACTATGTAAGGATTTTATAAAAGGTAGTTGTCAACGAGTCAACTGTAAATTTAGACATTATCGAAAGGAAGAGCCCCAACATAACATTATTAATTCACCACTTATAAGTACACCACGATCACAACATAATATAAATAATGTTAATAATGGTGATAATAGACGATATATCGAAGACGAAAGAAAGTAAGAATTTTTTCAATAGAATATATCACATATATTTATATGAAGTTTGATTTGAAATATAATTATTTTTATCCATCATTTGTAGCTTTCATCATTGGCAATTAGAAGATCATCATCATCATCATCATCATCATTCATTGGTAGTTAATAATGGATTCAATGCGTCACTATATCCAAGTGATTATACCGGACCACCCGAGCCAAAAAGACGATTAGTATCTTCTGGTGAGGCAGTTGTTCATTTTGAAGCATCATCTCTAGTTAGCCAACATACTCCTCAACCACCAGCCACACCTGGATATTATTATCCTGTAATAACTAGAAATGACGCAAGGGCAATAATTCTTGATGATGAAAATTCGTTGTTGCGAAAAAAAATTGAGGAATTGAAAAAACAGGTATTATATTTTTTATATTTATTCAATATCTACGTTTGATATATATATATATATATACACTATAATGTCAACATGTGTAAACAGGTGAATGATTTGACTGCAACTAATGAATTTCTACTCGACCAAAATGCTCAATTACGAATGTCTGGAAAACGTACTGCAAATGTTACTGCTGTGACAGTGCCTGCAGTAACAATAACGAATACTGTTCCACCGTCACAAGCACCAACACCACAACAGATGGTTAATGCCGCTGTTGCAGCAGGAACTCTTAGAACAGTAACAGCAAGTGTTGCAACTGTCCCAGTGAGTATTGCCACCGTTGCTCCAGTATCAATAGCCGCTGTATCAATGGCACCAGTATCGATACCACCACCTATTGTCACTATGGCTCAACAAACAATTACAATGAGTGGTACAGGACCACAGGCAACAAACCAGCAACCACCAAATTCTCAACAATCGGCTAATCTACCTTTGTCAATATCTGGTCCCACAGCACCGCTTGTTTCTTATCCTATCATGACACAGGAGCTTAGACCAGTACTTCAATAAATTATTTATTCATTAACTATTGATGTGTCAAAAGTGCTAACTATTAAATTATAATTATAAATTTTGAAAATATATATTTTTCTGCTGGTCATAAATATTAAATGTAAATTTATTTAGGTATATAATAGTAGGATTTTTTTCTCATAGTTGAAATTTCAGTAGAGACTGTTAATTTATTTATGTATTATTATAACTATTATCATTATTTAGTTTTATGTAATTTTATCATATATATTTCAAGGAGAAATGTATTTAATTCAATATAATTATTAATTAGTGATTTAATTGTTACTTTGAATAAGTTTACAAATTAGTTGTAAATATAAAATAAATGTAAACATAGAATTAATCGAAATTATCAAGTTATTTTTCAACTTGATAAACTCAACGAATTCTATATTTATTCATCATAAAATGTATATATATTCAAACTATTCTTAATAATGCACGCAATTTTTCTGTACTCGAACGAAATTTGTCTAATTTTATAGAATATAGATACTGAAAATATGATATGTTGAACTATACCAATATTTACAATAGAATAATAAGTAATAGCATTCCATCATTTTCATTAACAATTGATTATATCCAAAATATATAATATACCATATACATATGTGGTCTAAAGCGTTTTTCTAAAAAATTAACGAAAATTTCGCCATTTTTGGAATGTGGTCCCGTTGATAGTTTACGGTGAACGTTGTAATCAGGAAATTTTTTTGAATTCATCACTCAAATTGGAATTTCTTATTATCCAAACAAAATTATTAAGGTATTAAGGTATGTAGTTGATTATAATAAAGAACTATATTTCATTAATAAAAATTTTTTTGATCCTATTTTTTTTTTTTTTTTTTTTTTTTTTTTATAATGAAAATTAATCGTCGTAAAATGAACTGTAAATTTATATTAAATCTATAAAATTATATAAATTTTTTTTTTATTATTTTTACGATTGAGAATATGTGTTTTTGTATACTTTTCTCATCATTAAATATTACATTATCGTTGTTATCTTGGAGAATATAAATTTCAAAAAGTACAATCCGACAAATGGAAAAATACAACATAATACCATTATAATTCTTAATCGCCAATGATACTTGCTATTTTTAAGAATATTTATTATTCTTATTGTTTGTTCACGTAGATCTTGTATATTACCGGAATTTTCAATTAAAAAATTTGCCTCTTCTATTTTTTTTTCAAGAGGCATTTGTGCAGCAATACGTAATTTTGAATTGGCTTCAGAAAATCCTGATCGCATCATCAAACGTTGAAGTTGGGTGTCTTCATCACTACAATAAAAATAATAATATCAATAAAATATGACAATTATTTTTTTTTAAAATAAAAATATATTACCATGTCACGACAATTATTTTATGCATGTAATTTATCATTTTACGTGTCTCAAATAAAAGTGGCAAATCCATAATAATAAATGGATAACCCTGGAGAAAATATTTAAATGCTTGCCAACACATTTCTCTATGGATGTCAGGGTGTGTGATAGAATTTAATTTTTTCCTTTTATCAATATTATTAAATATAATTTCACCCAATTTTATTCGATCCAAATAATTATTTTGTTTGAATACATCCTCACCAAATTCTTTGCGTATTTTGTGCCATGCTGGTTTACCTGGCTCAACCACTGTAAATAAATATTTCATAAAATATAAATTAATCACCAAAAATACGTTTAAATAATGTCAATTTGAATTATTCTAACCTATTCGAGCAATAACATCTGCATCAATTACGGGGATTCCATGTTCGCGAAATATTTCACAGACGCTACTTTTTCCCGTAGCGATTCCCCCAGTTAATCCGATAATAAACATTATTCACTCAAGTGAACTTTTATTTGGTTGTGTGACTTGATTATGAAACAAACATTCCTGCATGATTTTGCAATGCACCTGTATCAATGTCAATTTTGCTTGATTGCGCAATGATTATCCTATAGAGCATTACCATCTATATATATACATATGTATAATATGCATTCAATATCATATAAAATATATGAGAATATTAAGAAAAACGGTTCAGAATTTTTAGACATATAAATATATTTTTTTATTTTAAAATATACTTACGTTATTTAATAAAAATGTTATACATCAAATATATATATGTAATATATTATATTAATGATATTGAAGTGAATAACATTTATATTATAGTTTTGGTGTGAGTGGGTGTGAAAAATGTAAATATTTTGATGAAATTAAATAATATTTGCATTTTACAAAGCAATAAATTACATAAAATTCATATTAAATATCAAATATTTCATTATTTGATTTAGTTATTTGTAATATTAATTCATACAATAAATTTCCTACAGTTATTTAAATTTGATATTAATTAATATAAAAGCATCATATATATATATTATATTATTCATTATACTTCATATTTTTACATTAATATTTTGACTTTACCGATTGACAAGTGATTAATCCATTATTTATATATTTTTTTTTATACTTTCTCTCTTTTTTTTTTTCTTTTTTATCCCAGATATAAGGATATAAATATTCGAAACATTGACATACGAATATATGTGAAGATTGTGTGTATACGATCAAACAATATTGATCCAAATTTCCCATTTAATTTTGTTCATTTGAACCTCCTCAAGACCACGATAATTTTTCATAATTAATTATTTATCTTTTTACTAAATCAACGTTTACTAATGCATTGATATATACGAGAAATATAATGATCAGGTGCATTTATAAGTTGATATTTATTAATATTTATTTTGCCAATAAGTGAATAAATTAAATTGTATTTGTAAAAACGTGAAAAAAAAAAAAAAAAAAAAGAGAGTTCGTGCTTCAATATATTAACTACCTTTCGATGATATTTAAATTAAATTCATTTGCGAAATTAATGTACGAAATACATATTCATCAAATTTGGCAAAAATATAGAGAGCAAAGGGTGATAATGATGATAATAATAATGACGATGACGATGATGATGGTGATGAAACGTATATTCATCATTAAATATTGGTCCAAGTATTACAATTTTTCACCTGGATACTCCTTCAACGAATTAATCCCACATAAATAGTTTTATTGAATTATATTATCCATAATTTATTTGATATTCAATCACTAAAATAAAAAAATAATGAGGAATTTCATAAAATTTTTAATATAAATATATAAAAGAAAATGTGTGTATATTTTGTAAATATATCTTATTTATTTAAATTTACCTATCGTCACTGTTTCCACTCGTTGTTTCTTCACTGCAATCGAGATCAAGTTCACCTTGGATTGCATTTTGTAAATCGTCGATTCGCTGTAAAGCGAGTCTCAGATCATCACGCACGACTTTAGTTTCTGCTTCAGAAATTTCTATAGCTTTTTCAAGGTCACGACGAATACGAGTTGATTCTTGTTCTCGCATAGTGGCGCAATTAAGTTCTTCTCGAGCATCGCGCAGTGATCTTTGCAATCTTCGAGCTGTATCTTGAGCGGTTTGCTCTTTTGTTTTCAATAAAGCTGTTTCCGTTTGTAATTTATCAACAGTTTCTTTCAATCTGACAATTTGTGTTTCTAGCCGCGCGCGAGTAGTTTGCTCCAGTTCCAGCTTACTCTCAAGCTCTTTTGCACGAAATTCAAGACGTCTTGTCGCGAGACTATTAACTGTAGGATCACCAAGCTGTTCAACAGATTCAAGACGTTGACAAAGTTCCGTAAGTTGATCCTTCAATGAAGATTTTTCAGCTTCGAGTGTAGCTATTGATACATGGGCTTCTTGCAATTGTGCTTGTTCAGCAGAAACTTGCTGTACCGTTGCACGATATTTTTTCAATACTTCTGCAAGTTCTTCCTCATTTTCTTCAAGATGCGATATTAATTCTGAACGCTCTCGATTTGCAAGATTTGCACGATCTTCTGCCTCGGATTTCGAACGAGTCATTTCTTCAAGTGCAGCCTGTGTTTCATTTAATTCTTGTTCTAACGTTTGTTTAGCTTTAATTGCAACAGCTTGAGCACACTCAGCATCCTCAAGTTGATTTTTTAATTGTCGAATAGTCATTTTACCAGTGGAATCACCTTTAGAACGCTCAAGCATTGTTTGAGCATCTTTAAGAAGTGCACGAGTTCGTTTTAGATCTCTTTTCAATCTCTGTACTGTATCAGCATCAGCTGCGCGATCAGTTCGATCTTGATCCTCATACATTGCTAACCGTCGTTCAAGTTCATGTTTCTCGCGCAACAATGTCGTCCGCTCTTCATACTCGTTTTCAAGTTGTGCTTCCATCGCTTTTATTTTTTTATATGTATTACCGCGTATGTCTTCTAATTCATCATCTCTTTGTTGAATTTCTTTTCGCATCTCTTTGCGTTGCTGTTCAATACTCATCTCTAATCGTAATTTTGCCTGTTCAAGAATTTGAATTTGCCCGGCTAAATCATCCAATTCTTCCTCCTGATCTTTGCATTTTTTATCAAGTTCATGCTTGGATTTTTTCAGTTGGGCTACTTCCTCCTCTGTCTTTCCACCAAAGGTTAACTCTTCAAGTTCTCGATTTAAATTATGAAGTCTCTCTTCTTGCAATTCAATCTCTAATCGGGCATCCTGTGTGACACATTTTAATTTACAATATAACATTGATTTGATACTTATGCCATACATTATTTATGAAGATAGGAATAGCATTAAAAAAAAAAGAAAAAAAAAAAAAACTTACGCTCAAGTTTTGTTCAATGGTGAATTTTTCAGCAATCGCCATTTCTTTTTCACGTATAAGTCGATCTTTTTGTGCTTTTTCTTGTCTTATATCATCCATAAGGTTTTGCGTTTCCGAATCAAATCTTTTGAAATAAATATAATTATAAATATTATACTGTACACATTATCCATATATCTTAAATATAAATATAAACAACTTACTTGCGTTGCTTCTTCTCTAAAAGATTGTTTCTTGCTGTTTGTTCCTCCAAGAGAAGTCTTATATCATGCATTTCACCATTAAGTTTTTGGACACGTCGCTTCCATTGAGCGACAACTTGACGCTGCTCTTCTACCTCTTCATATGCATCAGCAAGCTGGAAAATTATATGTAAATAAACATAGATATATATACACATATTAATTTTATACGCCTATCAATTTAATAAGAATCATACAAATTAAATCATTTTATTACACTTACTTTTTTCTCCAATTGCTTCTTGAGACCAACAAGCTGCTCCAAATCATCTTCATGTTGTTGCGCCATTTTTCTCTTTATAAATTCTAATTCACGCATAGCATGCTCGTATCTTTGCTTGTAGACACCACCTTCATCACCTTCTTCACCATCTGATGTACCACTGAAATCAGCAGCTCTTGCATATAACAATTCCATTTCTAATTTTTCCGCTGTTTGCTGTAGATTTTTATTCACTGTTGTTATATCATGTAACTCGCGTTCCAAACGAAGTCGTTCTGTTGTTTCAGCATCAATTCTTTCTGCTGCTAAAGTTGAGGTTGAGTGTTCTTCCGCAAAATCAGCAGTCAGCACACTGAGCTAAAAGCAAAAAAAGCAATAAAAAAAAAAGCAAATATTTTCATCAGAAAAATGCCGAATAATTTGATTGAAAAAAAAAACAAAAAAAACAAAAACAAAAACAAAAACAAAAAAAATGAGGATAATGAATATATACATATGTTAACTATAAAGATAATGAAAAGTGATTAAAGTTTATTTAAACATTATTGATTAAATATAACTACCTCATTGTCGTCGGATTCGGACAATGTTCTATCCTCTGATAATGTTAATAGTTTTGAAGCAATTGAAGTAGATTTACTCTTAGATATATTATTATTTGATTTATTGAAATACTGATATCCTTTTATCATAATATTTGTTGCACTTTTACTTCGGCCCAATGAACGATGTGTATTATACGGCAAGGTTAAAATATCTAATTCATTATTATCAACATTATGGCCAATTCTACGCCATTCTTCCATAATGTGATCGGTACGATGAAGAAATTGAGCGATTCGCGATGTTAAAAGTGACGATGCTGTATCGGGTGTCAAATGTGATGCCATTGGCTTAAATGATTGTCGTATTTTTTGTTTTTCAATTCCCAATATAAAGTTCAAACTTGCATTAAAAATAACCGGAGCACGCTCTCTCATTGATAAATCTTTTTTTAATGTATCATCAGGATATACGCCATACTGCGGAAAAATTCTTCTTGGTGTTGGCGATTTACAGTTATTGATATTAGATGGTCTACTACTGTATACTGATGATGACAATATATCCGACGAACTATCATGATGATTATTTGGTACATATAATGAAATTGGAGACGATGAATGTAATGATAAATTTGACGAAGGACTGCAGCTACTTCTATTCGCTGTCATCATAAAATTGACAGAATATACGAAATATATATAATTAAATAATTGATAATATGACAAGATCACGAATATTCATTTAAATTTACTGATATTAAATTAATAAATAATACAGATTTATTAAAAATAGCTGATACAACACACGTAAACGATATATTATTCGAATATAAAGTAATTTTTAATTTATAATTATTTATTTACGCTAGAATTATAAGTTGGACAAATTTTGAAATTTATTTAATATCAAATTTTTTTTCTCCACAAGTAACCGAAACATTTCCAATTATTGTTTAAGCTCAAAATAAATATTCACGTGATTTATATAATTTTATTTCGAATCATATTTGTGTATCGTCACATACCACTTTAATTTCCCTACCATCACTATTTTTGATTTTTCACGTATATAAAATCTGATTGCATAACCATTAAGCTCAGAGAAAATTCCGAAAAGTCACAATATGCCTACTACCCGTCTCAATCTTTTACTAAGGCATTGCATCAGCGATAGCGATGAACTGCATACACCTCTAAGTTATTCTGAGATATATAGTAAAAGAGAGGGAGAAAAGTGTGTGAGAAGAGAGGGGGGAGGGGGAGGGGGCTATACTAACTGGGCATAAAATTTTTTTGAATAGACGCCAATATGTAATTTTGAAAAAATTGATAAGATGTCTATTATCCAAAAAATAATAATCAAAACATTTTAAATTGAATAATAAATCTAATGATATTAGTATTCTCAATAGACACTGAGTAATACACACCTTTGCTTCTAGCTTATCATTATCATGTTTCAAATGATTTCTCTCCAATTCTAGCTTTTCAACTTTTGCCCGTAATAATTCAAGTTCCTCCTAGAAATATATCAATAACTCTGAATGATGAATTTAACTAATTTGATCATAAATATATAGATATATGCGCATTGGATAAAATTTAAATAAGTACAAACCGTTCGAGCCTTCAATTGATCTTCAGTACGTTGAACATTCAACAAAGGTGTAACTTTTACATAAAGTCTCCACCAAGGCCACTCACGTACAGACATTAATTTTCTCACATTTCTCTGGATACATCTGACTGCGATATCTTGCAACTTAAAATTGACAATGATAACATTAATAATAAGAATAAAGATAATGACAAATAAGAGGGATATAAATTGTAAAATATAGATTCTTCAAATTCATAAATACTTTAATAATAATAAATCAAATTAATTATTATTTACCTTTAATGTATTTAGTTTTTTACGTGCTAAATAACCTCGACATCTTGCCTGTAGCAATATAATATGGCCCGTGAGTTTATCATCGCGCTGTGATTCCAGTTGTTCTAATGCACCTATTCTGAAAAATATCTGAAATAATTGAAATTTTATATTACAATCAAGAATTTTCAATAAAACATCCTTCATTAAGTTAGAGGAAAAAAACAAAAAAAATTATATACAACTTGCCTGGCTTTGGCCAACGCGATAGGATGCAGGATTGACGTCTATAGATAGAAGCATGTCCTCAACAGCTTTACGTTCATCAATAATTGGACTTCCTGGCCGGGCATTTGTATCACTAGAGAGTAATCTAAATCGCCGCCGGAACTCACTCAATGGTATATGCCTTGGAAATCCAACTTTGTGTAGTCGAACGGAATCGACAATTTGACCACCACGGATCTTCATCATCGTAATATTTAAATTGAAATTGTTGAAAATAAATTTTTTTTTTTTTTTATTTAAATTATTCATTAATAATACCTGAGATCGTAGAAGTGGTACATTAATAATCCCATTATCATTGTGATTGGATTTCATTGTGATAAAACTTTTGTTATCTACACTACTGGCATTATGATGCGGAAGTAAACAATGAACAAATTTTACTCGTGTTCTCCTCAATGTTTCAATAAGCCCATCCTACATACGTAGAGAAAAAAAAAAAAAATCAATGAAAATTAAAAATTAAATATTTATATTTAAAATGAATATTAATATTAATGTGTGAGATGAAACTTACAATTGTAAATTTGACTTGTAAACAGGTATTTTTCCTCTGCACAGCGGTAGTAAAAGTACGTCTTATGCTAGAAGCCCGTCGCAATGATTGTGTACCATCCAATCCTGAAATAGGGCCATTAATAGCTCCTCCACCACGAACTTGGACAAATAGTCTACTCAAATTCTCTCTGTTAATTAAAATATATGAAAATATATAATACATAGGAAATTATTTATGGCATAAAATATATACAAATAACTATACAATTTGTATATATTTACATATGGAATATATAATTATATTTATATGTTTGTTTGATATTAAATTTGTTCATTTAAGTATATAATATTAATGTATAATTATCAAACCTTGTACTTTCTTGAAGAATAGTAATTGCACTTTTAGTAATTGGATTTTCACGAGTGGCCTTAAGCCAACCAGTGGCAGTATACAGTACTGGATTGGTGCCTTGAAGATGTTGAAGGATAAATTGATTGTTTCCAGGTGCTTTTCTCAGCAATACTTGACAATCCCGATCACCGTAATGAGTAAATAGTCGATCCAAAAATGTTTCATCAGTACCCCCTGGACAAACAGCTTCCTCATCCAATAACCACAAAAGTCCTTTTTTATCAGTCTGCAATCGACCGCTCAAATCACTTTGGCTTGTTCGTAACATTGTAGTACTTTGTTGACCACGATCAAGCAATGAGATTAAAGCTTGCGGTGATCCAACACAATCGTTATCATAATCCTCATCGTAATCTATATCGATGGCTTCTTGTGTATATCGATTTTTTGGTGCTACAAGTGTTGTATAATGAAAGAGTAATTGTAACCTTTCTTGAAGATAGTTATGACAGAGATCCTCGAAATTAGCCCCGGTCTGTTGACCACATGATGCAGGATTTTGAAATCCTGGCGCGTCACACAATAAAAGTGATGACACTGTATGGCTGGACGATGATATTGCTTTATTTATAAATGAAACAATACAATAAAATACCTCCGAGTATAATCCAATAATTAATCCTTCAAGGCAATCTAATCCAGATTCATCTTTACTGATATTTTCAGTAGGACTAGAAGTTCTCAATGTTGGTCTGGCGTGACTGATTTGTTGAGCAGTAGTAATTCCACCGCTATTCATACGAAATACAATTGTACTGAGTTCCTCGACAGTAGTTCCAAGAAGATTTGCTGCTTTTTCTGCACAATCAACTCGAGCAAATTGCCAACGGCCTTGTGTATTGGATCCATTGATTTTAACTGCTCCAGCACAACTCAAGTGATATATACCAGCAAGTGTTATCCAAATAGCTTTCTCAGCACTTTCAGACACTCCCAAAATTTTAAATGACGCCACAAGACGATTAAATTCAATCATCGCACGCTGTTTATCCTCATGTTTTTGCAACGGAGTTATGAATGAATTATCTTCAGCGACTAAATTTGTAAGATTCAAATCTTTACGTAGCGAGCCTTCAGCACCCGCGAGCAATCTATATAAAGCATGAAAAGTCAAATCGCCATTTGCCCTTCTTCCTATACGTGACTTTTCTAATAGAAAAGCTTGAACCGAGGCTGAGGCTATTTGTCCCGTTTGATCAAAATCCAAACTAAATATTTGTGTAAATCGAGTAGCATTAAAATTCATATGAGTTCTACTATTTCCAAATGCTTCCAATATTGTAAATATCGCGTTTAATTTTTCAATTGTCAATACCTATAAATATAATATTTGATATTTATTATTGTATTATTATTATTGATTTAGTGTTAAATGTGATGTAATTATATATTTTATGATATCAAGTTAGGGGATAGGAAAAACAAACAAAAAAATGTATATAATCACTTTGTTCACAGTGCCAGCGGCCAAAACAAGGTAATGCAAAACATGTTTGAAATTCGTGGTTTTTCCTGCTCCACTACGACCCAAAAATATTATTGAATGATCTCGACGTGTTGCTAACATTCCTCTATAAGCAGACTGTGCAATTGCATAAATATGTGGTGGCATATCTTCACTTTTACATCCCTTGAACATGTGTACCACCTGAAAATGAAAAAATACGTGTAATTAATTATTTTAAAATAAAATGGTACATGAAATATATAATATTATATATATCAACATATATTTATTACCTTTTCTGAATAAATTGCGAGTGGCGCAATTGGATTGATTACAATCATGTTGTCACCCACATACGTATGAATCAAATTACTTGCATATCTTTGTCTTAATGTATGAAGCACTGATGATTCATTTAGAAATCGTAATTGAGAAAGCTCCTCTGCCATATCAAATTGCGTTGGATTCGCCTTTTCAACATCTTCTTCATCAACGAGAAGTTCTTCTCCATTTGGTATGAGTCTCACGCGTACTTTTCCAGTATCGGGATCAGCTGCACTACATCTTGTTGCAGCTGTAAACCCTCCTCTATGCAACAACCAAACATTTTCCATAGCAAGCCATGAATGTTCTTGAGCCACGTGTTCAGCACTGCGTGCCTATAAAAGAGAAAGAAAAAAAAAACATATCGTGACTTTCATTCCAACTAATAAATTTCATTGTTTTTTTATATTATTATACACTTATTTAAGATTATTTATTTCTATAATATAATTTTTTTTTATCTTTTTTTTTTTTTATCTTTCATTATCATCATAAAATAAGACAGTTCTTTTTTAATGTATTTATTTTTTCTTCCCCAATAATTCATCAATAACTATCGTTGGACTTTTCAATGTTCTACCTGATTATCAGATTGTAGATCTTGTTCTTGAAGAAGTAATTGCTGTAAATCTTTTAACAATCCATGATCGTACATTTCTTCGACTTGTAAATTTAACTTTTTTCCATTTCGTTCGTATTTTTTTGCTAATGCAATCTCCAATAATTTTTCCCATTCAATAACATTATAAAAAATACCCTTTTTATATTGAGTTTTTCTATTGAAGATTTTACTACGTTCACTTTTTTTATTACCGATAATCTTACGGGATTGTTCATTAATTATTTTATTTTCATTGTGACTACTTTTAGATTGATTGGCATCTGTCATTATTCTCCATTTTCTCTCTCTTGGATGTTGTATAATATTATTATCATTCCATCCTTCTTCTAATTTACGATACCGATCATTCATCGCTTCACTACACCTGAGACTCTCCATCCAGTTGTCACGTTTCACACAACATCTTTTATTATTCGTAGCAATTGATTCTTGTGATATAATTGGTGATTTGTATGTTCCATTTTTTAAATAATGTTTTCCACAAAATGTATTTCTATGAAAATTTGATGAAAATTCTTTTGAATTATTGATTAATTGACTATCTTTGTCCCAAGAAGAATTTAAACTATCACTATCACTGTAATTCCATAATTTTATGGAATTTTCATAGCGACTTTTATGATTAGTTAAATTATTAACTTTCGAACAATTATGAGATGATACCGTTTTGGAGAGAGAAAGTTCATTTATGTAGAGAGAAGAATGACGATTGTTGATCGATGTTGTTTGTTGGGCTTTTCGTTTTTTCACACCACTCGCGTGGGCTTTCCCTTTACAACACCGATGATGTTGAATGTTTGTTAATTCCTTGGTATTAATTGGCATTTTTCAACTATTGTAATGTTTTCTTCTTTAAAATTGTCTTGAGGAAAAAGTTCCAATGAAAAAAAAAAAAAAAAAAAAAAAAAAAACAGCTCAAGCCAATAACGAATTGCTCGTATGGGTTTTTAACACTTTTCTTATTTTAACAATAGATAATATAATTTTGAAAAACTTTTTTTTTTGCAAAGATAATATACTTAATATGAAAATATATACGATGAATAATGAATTTATATGAATGTGTAAATAAATTGAAATATAAAATAATATGAAAGCAAAATTATATTGATTCGTTGTTGTGTTAACAGTGTAAAGTTGTTTTCTACTTGTGTGTGGGCAACGTGGTAGAGGTAAATGTTTGTAGTATCACCGTTTATGTCTCGGCTGAAACTTGTTTCAGGTGTGTGAATACATAATTATGCATATACCCACGCTCATATATTCAATTGCGCCAGTCATATATAAAATGATACAACGTCGTAACAACTGAGAGAAAGCAAATGATAATCAGATGAGAATATTGACAATACTATGATTGTCTATATATTTATATTTCTCTAAAATATATGTGTGTATGCATATGTATATAATTATGTATATGATAATTGTGTGTACATTGTAGTAAAAAAAATATAAAGATTGTTTTGTAGTAATGACAAAAAAATTTAATTATGGTCTTCATTCTAAATCAATCATACTGTATAAAGTGCTAATAATAATGATACAAATAAGACTAATAAAAATAATTATGATAATAAAATTCGTTATATGTTGATAATTAGTGTATGAATTCAATAATTCATGAATTAGATGTTGAGAAAAAAAAATAAATAAAAAATAAATAAATAATAGAAAATAAACAAAAAAAATAAAAAATAGCACACTCGCGATTGATCAGACACTATCCGGTCTTGTAAGACGACGATTGTGAGACGAACACAGTCACAAAGCTACTAGATGTAGTAAGTTGAATCAACACGGTATGGACTCACAACTGAGTTTTCTCTTCTTTCTATTTTGTATTACACATGTACTCGCGAAGAGAGATAAAAATAAAACTTGCCACACGCCATTATTACAGATATAAAAGTTCATTGCCCGTAATGCATGATGAAATTAAATGGTGTTATTATGCATTCGATATATGTTGAGTAATAATTTTCACTATATATATATTTATGTACATATAAATAACGTGACTCACTGTGTTATTGTGAAATCGTAAGCTTCCCGAGCGTCTCAATGTACCACTGCGAATATTGGCAGGCGCCAATTCCACTTGTCTGCCATCAGATCCACCTCTTCGAGATAATTCAGATAGTTCGGCAACTGGTTGCACCTAAAATTCACATATAATGCACTTGTGAAATATAATAATAATAATAATAATAATAATAATAATAATAATAATAATATGCAATATTAAAATATTTAATGAGAAAAAAATTGATTAGATTTACCTTAACAGTAACACTGTTTGAAGATCCTTTGATAAGATCAATTATTTCTTCTCGTGATTTACCATCGACATTAATACCATTAACCTCGATAAGTCGATCACCCGGTAACAATCCAGTATCATTATTATTTTGAATCATTGCACCTGGCTCTGCGAATATTACAGCTTTCATATTTTGCGTAGTTCCATTTGTACATCGTTCAATAATGGCTGCACGTCGTAGTGAAAAGCCGAAATCATTTCGAGGAGGTGGTTGACGTTGAATTGTCAATTCGCGGGGCTCAGGCAGTGCCAGTGGTACAATTTCAGGTAAAGAAAGATTAAGACCTTGTTCTTCAAATGAGGAGGAAGATCTCCAATGTGAGAAACCCTGGGATTCACCAATTGGTGATAAACTGAACGGTGGCGTAGCAAAACTGGAATTCGTAGTGTCTGTTAAAGAATCAGCGGCATAATGATGACTCTGAAATAATGATTCCTCTTCACTGCAAATATCATCTTTTCTCTCTTGATGATTGGAATTTGGTATATTTTGGTAAGCAATTACTTCATTTTGAAGAGTATTTCTAACTAAAAGATTACTCGCTTCACAATGATTCGTTTCATTTTCATTGCCATTTTGAACAACATCACCACCTTCACCTTCTGCCACAGTTGTTATATTAGAAATATTAATTCTTGAACCTTTCAATATTCCACGTTTAGGTGGTTTCGGTGGTAAGGGTGGAAGTGATCTACCGCCAATATTTGTCAATGAATTTAGTGATGCTTCGGACGAATCGCTTTGCGTTAATCCATCAGGAGTACGATTCCAACTTGTACTTGCTCCTGAATTACAATTTGAATTATCCACAAGATCACGATCTAGTTGTGCAAAAAATGATGCACTATAATCTGCAGTTATACCGCTCGGCAATTTTTCCTTTTCTTTTCGGCGTCCACGAATCTTTAATGATCGACGTACCTAAAAATTAAAATCATTTTATCAATACCGAAAAATCATTTTTCTTCAATATTTCATCATAATAAAAAAAATTAAAAAAATTGAAAAAATTAAAAAAATAAAAAAGTGTTAAAAAAAACCTCATCAAGTCGCAGGAGTTCGTCGGCAGACATGCTCCCTCGTTCCCTTTTCTTGACATCTTTTCGCTCCTTTTTATCTCGTTTACGTTTCTCCTTTTCATCACGCTCTGACGTTTTTTTCATGAAGTTGAACATTTCATCCACAATGATGGATGATAGTATGTAAATATAAATAATTGCTATATATACGCTTGACTCACGGTTAATCCACTTTTTATCTATTGCATATATCCATAATAACGATGATAATCAAATACACAAAGTGTATTGGTGTATTTGAAAAATGTTTAAGCATACATCCTCACCATTAATAAATTATCCTCATTTTTTTCCAATATTATTTTTCTTTTTAATAGCATTTAGAATTCGATACATTATTTGATTTTTATGTGAACAGCTTGGACAATCAATTCATATTTATTTATCTCTATTAATAAGTTATATGATTGAAAAATTTGTCACTTATAATTGCAGGAATGGCATTTAAGAAAACACGTATCATAATAAAACAAAAATATAATGTCTATATGAAGATTATCAGTAGATGAAATGAAAGTGGATTAAACTTTGGCAGTATATAAAATTGTCACTTGGCAACTACACTTTCAATAATTCTCTTTGGTGATTTCATTATATACAATAATAAATTATAAATCAAGTCTTTTCATATCAGAAACGTTATTAATCAAATAAAAATAGATAGAATAATAAATAACGATGAGCGAAGAATTAGCTCGTCAATCGCCCATCATTATTGGATATAGCACCAATAGCACCAACTAAACTGTCATGGCTGTACAATTATATGTTGATATATACATATATATATATATACATGTATAGAATGAGTTAGTGCGCATGTGCAGCATACACATACTCACATCTATAGTATAATTTTCAATCTGTATAGTATGTACCTATAACAGTACAGATGGTCGTCAGTGTATGCCAATGTATAACACCTGTCTAAATATATTATTGTTATTTCCCTAATTTTTTATTATTCATTCATGCCATTCATATTCATCAGAATTTTATTGTAGCCTCTTCACTCCACTTTATTCCGCTCTACTTTTCTTCTACTCCAACAACACTCGCGATTATGAGATAAACATATGAGTGTATATTTGTTTCACAGCGGGTGGACTTTTAAAACAAACGTCCAGGTATTGAACAAAAAAAAATGACAATATATATTTGTATAAATTTTTTGGAATTTAAATGATAAATATTACGTGAATAAAAACGAGATACCATTTGGAATGCAGTACCTAGTGACAGGGAAAGATAACGGAAAACGTAGTTGTATATTAAAAAATTTTTCATTTACACAATACTTTTAAAACATAAGAATTTAAATGTGACCGATAGATAGCACTGCTGTAGATGAATAGAGCGCGAACTCTCACGGCGATTAGGATGAGATAGAAAAAATTTAAAATATTATTTGTAATTGATGGTGTATTAATTTTATGAAATTCCATACTATTCATTACCTTTTGTACATACAATAAATATTTTTTTTTTATTATTGTTACAATATACATATCAATATTATATATAATCTTTATTGTATATGATAAAACAATGACAACCAGAGTTGTTACACTTAGTATAGAATAAAATGGACATTCAAGTAAGTTTGCAGTGATATCTTTGAAATACAAAAACATTTTAGTTGAAATAATATAATCACATGCATTTGATTTTTTTTTTCTTAGACAAGTGTCTGTAAAATGAAATACGATTTTATGAGCTAATATAAAATATCAAGGTTAATACCAAATTCCCATATCTGGACTAATATAGAAAAAAAATTAATAATAATAAATAAAACAGTCATTTTTTTGGATATTTTTTCTTATTATTGAAATGAAGTAAAGATATCACCGTTAATGCATATGGTCATAATACTTATTAAATAATGGTAGGTATATATTATATATGTATCACAATATATATACATATATCCATGTATGTATACTGTAATGAAACATGAATTCCAAACAATTTTTATATGCAACAAATACTTCTTTTTTTTTTTCATCTTAAATCTGTGTATCATTTGAGATGCCAATATTCTTGCCAACAGAAAATATGAAAATTTTATCAATATTATCATGAATAATCCCGATCAATATTCGAATTGATAAAACCAATTGAATTGTATAGCAATGGTAATCTTATTATATCTTCAATACGAACATTTTCATTTCGATGGCGATTACTGTTACTCTTGCTACTTCTATTGCTACCACTTTTGTCATTTCTACCGTTATTACTGCTACTTATTTTAAAATTGCTGCTGTTACTACTACTCATAATACTACTAATACTATTTTTACCAATATCACTACTACTATGATTACTCCTCCTCCTTTTCCTACGACTATTATTTGTACTTGTCCTACTATTATTATTACTACTACCACTACTACTACTACTACTACTTCTACTATTTCTAATACTACTGTGACTACTAGTACTGATACCACTACTTCTACTACTGCTGCTGCTTATACTATTACTATCACTGTTGCCAATACTGTTGATAATTTTCCCTCTTGATTCATCATCTCGATTTCTCACTTCAGGTGATGATAAATATGTTAAAAATGCATTGTAAACTGTATCCATATCGAAACCCTAAACAAAATTTTGAAAAAATTTATTTATAAAAATATAATAATTTACTTGATATCAATTTATGTATACATAATATAGACCAGACCCCCGGAAATTTCAATAAGAAATTAATTACAAAACTTATTAAAATTTAAAAATTATTAAGAAGGTAAAAAATAGCCTGAACACACTAACTCTTATTGTAACGATGAAGCCTGTTCTGATAATGTAAAATTGTACATTAGCCTAAATTCGGGGCTATTTTGTTTTTATTTTATTTCATTTTATTTTATATATATATTTTTTTTTTCTATTTCAAATCGTCATTAACTTTGATTTTATTTATCAGATCAATATTTATTTGTTTATAAATATTATTATTATTTTTTTATCTTTCTTTTTCACACTTTCTTCATATATTTCTCTTCAATAAGTTTTTCATTTAATTTCTTATTGGCCGGATTTTAAGACCCTGGGGGGCCTGTGCCTAATAATAAAACTCAAATCGTAAATAGATATAATAAATAAATAATTTGATTATAATATTTGTATAATTATTGAATATTAAAACTCACATTATAAATCATTGCTTCTAATAATTTGATATTGGTAAATAAATTTTGCCTTCTTCCATTATGTATATTTTCCAAATCACTTTTATAAATGCAAATTTTATCCACGTCTGCATTATCAATAGTTTCAATTAAACGTTTTTTAGCTTGTGTACCCCTGCAATGTGGATGAAATACGTATTTCCTATAAATATAAATTCATTCAATTAGTATCATTATTATGTACAATATATTTTTTAAAAAAAAATAAAATAATTCAAAAAATACATACTCGCAATCTACGAGCCTCGCTGATTTTCCACTATCAACTTGTGCCCACCATATCATCAAAATTGTTAAAATAATCGAAACTCGTATGAATTGATACATTTTGATAACTCACTGAAACAACACAATTTCCCTATAATATTTCAAATATATTTATAAAACAAAAAAAAAATATATATATATATATATATATATATATTATTGTAAATTTTAATGTAAAAAAGTGTTGACGAGTAAAATATTTCTTTTCTTTTCCTTCTCTATTTTTTTCTTCATTCAGTATATACATCCTATATATACCCAGACACTATATTCTACAATTTGATTTTATTTTATACGTGTATATATATATATATATATATATACAATCAAGAATAATATGTACATATATAAGTTTGTCAATTTTTTTAAATTACTGTAGTAAAAAATACAATAACATGTCCACTAACAAGCTGACATCGCCTCCATATTATACATAAATACATGAGAATTTTCTCATTTTATTTCAAAGAATTTTCAATAAATTACCATAAAATAATTTGTTTTAAATATATATATATATATATATATTTTTGATTTATCAATCAATTTCTCCTTTTACAATGAATTTAATATATATAAAAAAGAAAATTTATATTTATATGAAAATAACCCGGCAAAATATAATCTTGATACGTAATATAAATTTTCTTACCGAATCAAGTTTAAATACACAATTATATACTGCACTTAATTATATACAATTAATTGCGTATGTTGATGTATATTTATTGGGACACACCCACACCCACTAATCAATTAAATTTTATATATATGGATGTATTATAATATGATGTTTCACTGTGTAAAATTCCAAGAGCAAATGATGATTCAAGCTTGCGCGTCTGCGGTATTTATACCACCGCAATACAGAATACCCATGTCCGGGGCCAAACATCCCTTCTTCTTGCGCGATTACAACCACCTACTCGAAAGAAGAAATGGCATCATGTGAAAAACAAAAAAAAAACTTTTACATTTTCATTCATCTATATTTCGTATAACATTATATGTCATTGCTTTTGTATTTTTATTGTGCTTTTTTTTTTTCGTCTTACTATAGATTATTTGTGTCTATCTTTCTTTCTTTCTTCTTTTCAAATACATTTATTTTCATGATTTTTTTTTTTTTTTTCATCTATTTATTCGTTTATTATTATTTTATACATTTTCCTTTTTTTTCCTTTTTTTTTTTTTTTTTTTTTCTGGTTTTATATATATATATACATCATCAGTTCAATTATTATTATACCAATTTTCGTTACATTAATTCAATATAAATTTAATAATAAATACCAAATTTTATATTTTATAAATAAATGATTCACAAAAAAAAAATTTGTATATTTTGATTTATGTTGGATGTATATAATGATAAGTGTAATGAATTTAATTAAAATAGGAAAAAAAATAAAAAAATAAAAAGTAATTGTATTTAATAAGAAATATTAAATAGAAAATGAAATGATATAGAGAAAAATGTAGCGAAATAGTAAGTATATATATATATGGATATTATACATATAATAGATGTGTGACGCGGAGATAGTCCAGACTTGGAGGCGCCGGAAAAACAATTCACGAGAATCGATTCTCCAGATTTCTCGTGTGAATGAAATAAAATAGAAAAACAAAAACTACTTACTCATGTTTCTACTATCATATGTATATATAATCTTGACGTTGTATATTTATTGTAAATGTCATGTTACATTATTATTCATCAATTGTATACTTAAATTATACAATTATATATTCTTAGAAATATTCAATAAGTCAATTAATTTATACAACGAAAAATATTCATAAATATTCATATTAATATTTTATTGTGAATGAATAAAGAATAGAAATAGAGAAATTCACTTGTGATATATATGCACACTCACATTTCACGATACAAATAAATGGCTATAATGAAGCCACATCTTTAATAACTCCCAATAAAATAATTCATTTATCTTTATTACATACATATAATTGTTCATTTATTTATATAATTATTTAAATGTCATCGAATTATTCAACTACATTATAAATGTATAAAAAATATTATTGCAATGACGTAATGATTTTCTTTACACAATTACCATTATTGAAGTATAAAATATTATATTAATAATTATTCAATATACAATATACACCATGATCAATGAAATTTATATTAATTGTATCTTGATTAATTAATTATTATGCCAACAATGGGCGAGTGACCGAAAAACTATTCAATGAGATCACGTATCAACTTTCATGTATTTACTCACTAACCCTAAAAAATAAAATGAAATGAAATAAAATAAAATAAAATAAAATAGGCTGTGTAAATAAAAAGTTTACAAAGTTTCATTAATTTGGTAAGAAAAAAAAAAGTTTGTATTCAATTATACCGTAACTCTACTGGTTTTTATTACATTTAGGAATTTCATATTATTGTTTCTTTGCTGAAACAATTTAAATTCACCTTCGTTAAACAAAAAACAAAAAAAGTACAAGTAATTATGTATATCTTACTATTGAACACAATTGGATAGAACAAAAATGAAATGTATAAAAATATAATGTTGATTCATAAACACATTATACAACATATTTCATTTCCAATTGATACATATTAAGTAAAAATACATCACAATCTGTGAATACACATTTAATTATACATTTGAATAGCTTTGATTGTTTACAATAAAATCTCCACAAAATTATAATGGATACATATGTATGATTACACATAAAAATTATTTATTTAACGGAAGCACGAGTTACACTCGTGACCGGAAGTACTATGTTATTCATTATATTATTGCTACATGTACACATGGGGGAGCCACATGCGTGTTTCATGGAAATGTAACAATTTTTTGTCATCTGTTATGATTGGCTGAATTTAAGTTGTGTATGAAAATCAAGCTTGATCATTGGCATATATCTATAAACACAATACTTATAATGATTATTATATTTTTCTCATCTTGTATACTACTTCCGGTTAATGATCAGCGGTTTACTGTCTGAGCGAAATTTCATCTGATTTGGCTTTTCATTCCATTTATTCTATAATCTTTGGTGTCTTTGACAAACTACACACTCGATAAAGGTTAGTATATATTTATATATTTTCAATGTAATATTAAAATTATTCCAAAAACAAAATAACCAACGAAAAATATTACAAATGACGCAAATTAATATATTCATACATACATACACACACATACATGCATACATGCACTATAGTTTGGTGTTTTTTTTGTTTTTTTTTTTTTTTTGCGTTGATAAGATCTCGGTTAATGTAGATTGAACATAAACTCTATAATCCTTAAATATTTTAAGCATGTATGACTGTTGAAATTGAACTGATAATTATTAAATTATTAAATTATACGAATAATATTCCAGATGCCGAATATCAAACTGCAAAGTTCTGATGGAGAGATATTTGAGGTTGATGTAGAAATTGCCAAATGCTCAGTTACTATTAAAACAATGTTAGAGGATTTGGGAATGGATGACGACGAGGAAGAAGTTGTACCACTACCTAATGTTAATTCTGCTATACTCAGAAAAGTCATACAATGGGCAACTTATCACAAAGACGATCCACCACCACCAGAAGACGATGAAAATAAAGAAAAAAGAACCGATGATATCAGTTCTTGGGATGCTGATTTTCTTAAAGTAATTATAAATACATATATATTCATAGGAAAACTGGCAAATATATAAATGTGTATATTAAACATTTTTATTTTAGGTTGATCAAGGAACACTATTTGAACTTATATTATCTGCCAATTATCTTGATATTAAAGGATTACTTGATGTTACTTGCAAAACTGTAGCAAATATGATCAAAGGCAAAACACCTGAAGAAATTCGAAAAACTTTCAATATTAAAAATGATTTTTCAGCAGCAGAAGAGGAACAAGTACGCAAGGAAAATGAGTGGTGCGAAGAAAAGTAATTTACGTTGGGAATCCATTAACACTCCTCATTTGTCGACATTAATTCATCCTTCTTCTCCAAAATTTCCTTTATTTATTTACTATGCAAATGTGTAATTTGTGTGTCCACATATAAAAACTCATATTAATTAATCTGAAAACACACAAACAATTAAACAAACAAAAAAAAAGAAATTGCTGATGGCAGCATCGAAATGATTTCACATGAAAAAACGTATGCTGTAATGATAATGATAGATAATTATGATAAGCAAATAACATTGTCGTGAGCGATAATGATTTTACTAAAATTTAAAATTATAATAAATTTTCGGTTTATAAAACTACATGTGAACAACTAATAGTATATTATAATTTTTTCTTTTTTCCTGTCATTTATGTGAATTTATTAGAGTCGTATTATAAACATAATGTTAAAAATATAACCTTATTATTCATGTATATCAATGTTCAGATACATACATAAATTAATTCTGGCATTTTATTGTTTCTTATAAATTATTATATTGCTATTGAGGTATCACGGAGTAACAATTTATTACAAATAAAAATAACCGATAGAAAAAATATTCTGTTATAATCTTATACAGCTCAACAACCAAATTTATATTTTCATGATTAATAATAAAATAAAATATTATGTTAAACACATGTAGTAGTTTAAAGATAATTTAATATTGTAAATAATCAAAATAAGGATATGAAATAAATTGTAATTCACCGAAATACTTGATAATCCATTGTTTCTTGATAACTGCAATACTACGTTTAAATTCTTACAAACATCAAGAGATATTCTCAATGAATATAGATAAATTCAAGATATTAGAACAATAGTGTTTATTTTGCATCGTCGTTGTCATATTAATACATTGATACAATATTTTTATAAATTTCACAAGCCAATCTGCTACTTTTTATTATATTTGATTTACATTTTTTCTCACTTCTATGTCACTATTGCGACATATCTGAGACTATTATAAGCATTCATTAATTAATCCAAAATAAAAATGAATATGCTTGTTTTTTTTCTTTTTTTTTTTTGTTTAATATAATATTCATATTTGTAATTCATGTCAATGTCAATCAGATACTAATTTATATAGCATATCGTGTTTTTGAAATAAAAAGTATGTATAAATTTTTGCATGGTCATCCCTATTCCCATTAACGTAAAAATTGAACTAATAGCAATTATGCAGATCGATTTCTAAATACATTTTTGGAGGCTATTTTTATTTTCATGCAGATAGAAGATCACATGCATAAATGACGATACATACATCATACATACACACACACATGCATACAAACACATACTCGCGGAAATATTCTCATGCAATTTTTCTCAACATGATACATGGATAGTGAATTTATACGTTTCACTTGGTATATTGATGTATTTTTATGTACAAGCATTTCGCTTCTTCAAGTGAATTTCATCAACGTTATTGATTACATTACATTACTGATCTTCATCTCCAATTTCTTGTTTAACTTTATTAAAATCAAATTCTTCACCAGTAGCACGTTTGAATATATCAAGAACATCCATACATGTTGTTTCAAAATGCGTCGTCGCATCATAACTTGTCGATATAAATATCTGACTATCAAGTCCATTATCAGTTGGTACCGTATAATCTGTTATTGATATGAATTTTTGAGCTATAGGTCCCAATAATTGGAGACCTGGCTTAATTTCGAGTTCTGGCTGAGATGTCTCAACAGTAGTAGAGACCATGGCGATAAACCAGCCTTTAGACGCTACTAGATGAGTATGCGAAACGAGCGAAACGTAAATATCAGAATTACGATTGACTTGTTTTTGCGGAATGATTATTTGCGTCGAGAGGGCATCATTAGTACCAGGAATTGGATGATTCAAAAGGCATATTGCTCTTATAACTTGACCAACTTTTTTTACACGATCCGGCACATAAGAGGGATCACAAAAAACTTGTTTACAAGGTGCAATTTCTGTGCCCGAACGTACACCAGTTACCTGATAAATAAAATAAAAATAATACATTACAATATGTTTTGTATATAAAAATAATAAATATCAAATATTATTTTTCTATCATCACCTTGCCATCTTTAACAATAATCTCATCAATAGGTTTATCAAGCATATACGTGCCACCGTAAATTGCGCTGAGGCGAGCAAATCCTTGAGGAAGCTCTCCCAATCCATACGTAGGATAGAGATACGGTGATTTACCATAACGAGCCAAACTATCGCTGTACAATTTAATACGTCTAACAGTAACTACAGCTGGCTGCGAAACGTAGTCATCATTTCTAAACAAAATTTATTCATTTAAATATATATAAAAAGATATATGTAATATTTGTAATGAATGTAATTTTTTTTATAAAACGTTATAATACCTGTGTAGTGCCAAAGCGTGACCAGTAAAATCTCGTGTATTTGCCTCCAAACTAAATTTATCATATAATGCATTCATACTATTATTAAAGGGATCAAAACCATCCCATGTTTTGGGATCATTTTCTTGCATATTCTGAACCCAAGTGAGGAAATTACGAAAACGTCGTTTCTCAAATAGCCCCATCAAATCACTTGATAATGCTTCATTATGGTCAATAGGTACTTTTGCAATTTTACCAGACTTATAAACGTAAGAACCCTCGATTGACTTGAATTCTAAATACCGAGTCACACCAGTGTGAATCAAGAGTTTAACGAGAAGTCCATTGGCCATTAGAAATTTAGGAATGAGATCAACATTCCAGTCCCGACCGCGACCATACATTTTGTCCGGTGGTGGAGCTTTAAAATGTCTGAAATCAATTAATTATTCATATGTAATGTTTTATATTCATTATATTTTTTTCAATTGTAAAATCAGGAGAGTTAATATGTTGATATTTATCTCAACAATATCACGCGAATGATAGAAAAGTAACCACGAACATTTTTTTTTTTTTTTTTTTTTTTTTTTTTTCCAAGACATGAATATTATATTTAATGAAAACCCAGTATAATTATTTGTAGAGAAAAAAAAAATGTATGAAGAAATGTCAGATAGAGTGTGTGAGTAGATAAGTGAAGAATGGAGAAAATCAATATATAACGATATCTCCTGATATTATGTATTGGCAATTAACTATGAAATACTCATTAATGCAATAAAATATTATATTATAAGTTAATAAACACATCAATATCTTTATCATTATTGCTTTTATATATATTACTCACCCAAAAAAATCATCTAATGGCGTTATTGAGGCGGATTCGCCACCATAGTATTTATTACGATCAACATGCAAAACTCTTTTTCCGCTAACAGACAACATGCCCGATAAAATACATTCTTTCAATCCAGTGCCCAGTACAATCGCGTCATATTCCTCATCCATTGTGAACTCTTTATTTTTATTGCACACTCGTCACAATGTTAATTTCCTTTCTATTTACAGGATTATTCTCTACTTTTACTAATTTTTTGGCAATCTGTCTTATCTGCTTTCACAAACAGGATCCCAGATAGTTTCTCCAGTTCAGCCACGTATTCAACTGCAACAATTGACGTTCTCAAACTCAAATTACAATAATGAGTAAGATTTTATAGAGAAAGTGAGCGAGAGGGTGAGAGAGGGAGAGGGAAAAGAAGAGGAGAAATAAATGGTTGCAGTAACGACGCCTTTTCTGTATCAGGCTTTATCCATATATCCATACATATATTTATATGCCCAACATGAAATTATATATATATATATTCATATTATCTAGTGGACTACTGAGGATTTTTTTTTACAATCAAATCATCGATAATTATACTGCAGATATATATTTTTGTTTTTACAGAATTATCTAAACTTATTTGAAATATTACAGATAAAATCACAATTTGTCAACAATATTATGTCAATTTATCGAATAAATTAACGAGCATTTACAAGTATACACTTCAAACTATTGGTTACTCTTGATGTTATATTATTTGAAAGTAACCAATCCAGTATTGCTTTATACGCGGGATATTCAAATAAAATTGAGTTGAATTATAGTAAAAGATAAGGATAAAATCAACTTGAATATAGAAAATAATAGGAATCAATAATCAGGAGGATGTTATGGAAATTTTCTGGATGATAATTTTTCTTATCGATTCATAAACACGTGCCACTTCTCGATTTCCTTTGACACTTTAATCATACGTCATCTGCTTGTCTTTGAACGCCCTCTTGACTCATAAATATCAAGCCAAAGATACACTAATGTATTTCATATATATCAGGAAATAATCGAAAAATGTAATAAATATGATTGTAAAGTTTTGTATAAAATATAAATCACTTACACTAAATGATGTAATTTCACAATGTATCATTGTTTTTTTTTTTTTTTTCATTTATCGTGATTTATTTTATCAAAATATAATTTTATTACTTTATATTATATGTAATATATGATATATATTATATACATATATGTAGAATATATAGATGGTGTAGTTTGCGTGGTAAGACACCACTGGTGCAAACGAACAGTATGGCGTTATTAAATACCAGTGGTTATCAGTACGTTCAAGTGTATTTCACAAGTTCTCAAAATGCCTTGCGGCACATGCAAAATTACAATGACGACAACTGTTGCGTCAAGAACATGCGTGTTATCGTGAAACATATTAATACAAAATTGGATATTATAACTGAATAGAGAAAAAAATAATTAGTTATCACAGCGATAATGTGCAAACATTTAAATTAATTGACATGTCTTCATAATACTAGATACAGGTGAATTTTTACCATCAATTATAATTGTACACTTTGTATAATTTTATTATTTAAATGTAATTATATCAATTGCACCAAATATTTATTGTCAAAATTGTTGTTGCATTAATTGTATAATTTCAAATAATCCATTGAAATCATTATTATATTATGTTTGTTTGTTTTATATATATATATATATATTCGTAATTATTTTGATTGTATCAACACACAATCATCAATCTCATTATTATTATTATTATTACTATCGACATGAATATTTATGTGTTATCTATCTACTTGTATATCAATTCAATTTTTCAATACTATTACTACATGTATAATTGAACGCTAGATGATATAATGTTGTAGAGGTTTTCGATTTGGCATTGTAATTTTTTATGTATTGAATTTACACTGCACTTGACCAATTTATAGGTAGAGAGGAGTATATACGTATATATAGTATGCATGACATACAGTTGAAATGTTTCAAACCACATACGCTTTTCACAAGCAACAAACGTCAATATTGTGTAAGTCAATGAGGTCAAGGACAATATTTAGTGTAATAGATTTTTATAGTATATTGGAATTCAATTTTTTAATTTTTTTTTATCCTTTTCCAAAATAAAAATATTTTATTCACTATCTTCATATATATTGTCATTGAATTAATTGATATATATATATATATGTATATAATATATTTATAAAATATTATTTACAGATGTATAAGTATGTCCGGAGGCGTGGACAAAGCCGCACACGAGGAAAACGATAAACCGGCTTCGCTTTATGTATTCCCAACTTCAAGCCGAATATCATCAACGAATTCAACTGGAATAACTTCACCTCCCATTACAACATCGAGCATGTCTTGGCTAAAGGAAATTGTTGAATTGGAACGAGATGAAAATAGTGATGCATTGAAACGACGTCATTGTTCAATGAATACTCGAACTCATGCGAGATCAGCGAGTCACGGTGGTGTCCTTGCAACATCATCAACGGGATGGCAATCGAATCTTGGTAATTCACCCGTAAATTTTTCTGCGAGCTCCATCACTGCGCCACGTCCTTCGGCGTTAAAAAAACCTGGACATCAGCGAGCATTTTCTCAAGGTCAAGTGGGCAATGTAAATCAAGGTCAATCCACAATTGGCGGACATAATAGGGTCGGTTCAAAAACTGATTTTATATTACCAATTGGACATCGAGATGAACCAAGGCTATTGATTGGCTTTGGTGGTACTGCAAAAACTCCATCATTTCGCGGTCATTCACGACAGGCTTCAAGGTATTTCTACATTCCTCAATTTACAATGTACAAGTTATTTTACAATTATTTATTCAACAGATCCGAATCAATATATACAATAAGACGTGGCGCTAAAGCACCTTGGTGGAGGCGATTATGGTCCTATTTTTTTGGTACAAAACCATTGGATGAAGTACGTTTAAGAACCGTAGTTCCTAATCATTTAGTATCGCCACAAATATCACAAAAAAATCACCCAAATGGATTAGATATTACCAACAGGTATAATACAACAATCTCAAATATATTTATATATATAAAAAGATGAGATATAATTATTCTCTTACAAATGGTTAATTTAATTAGAGTCCGTACTACCAAGTATACAGCATTGAGTTTCTTGCCGCGAAACTTATTAGAACAATTTCATCGAATTGCAAATCTGTATTTTATTTTTATTGTTCTACTCAACTGGGTACCTGCTATTAATGCATTTGGCAAAGAAGTTGCCATGATACCTGTAGTTTTTGTACTTGGTGTAACTGCATTGAAAGATTTTTTTGAAGACAGAAGAAGATTGGCCAGCGATGAACGCGTTAATAATTCATTGTGCCGAGTATATGTTAGGTGAATAATATACATTTAAATATTGTATTAATTTTGTAATTTTTTTTTTTTTTTTTTTTTTTTTTTTTCATTGTGACTTGATATACCGAAAAATTAAAAATTAATAATTTTAATCAATGTTTCAGTAAAGTTGATCGCTATGCGAAAGTTGCTTGGAAGGACATTAAAGTTGGGGATTTAGTACATTTATCAAATAATGAAGTAGTGCCGGCAGATATTCTTTTACTACGAAGTAGTGATCCACAAGGTCTTGCATTTTTAGATACATGTAATCTTGATGGAGAAACGAATCTTAAACAACGCCAAGTTATAAGAGGTTTTTTAGAACATCAAAATTCATTTGAGCCATCTAAATTCCGTTCTATCATTGAAGTAGATCGTCCAACTACTAAAATATACCGGTATACTTTAATTCAATAGAAAAATTCGCATAATTTTATGTTATTTATTATTATTATTAAAAACTTTTATTTTATCCAGGTTTTACGGAGCTGTGGTTCATCCAAATGGATCCCGGATTCCTGTGACAACTGAAAATTTGTTGTTGAGAGAATGTTTACTGAAGAACACAGATTTTGTTGAAGGTATTGTTATTTATGCTGGCCATGAAACCAAAGCTATGCTTAATAATGGTGGACCACGATATAAACGATCTCGTCTTGAGAGACAAATGAATTTAGATATTGTTTGGTGTGTAGTAATACTAGTGGTATTGTGCGTTGTTGGTGCGGCGGGTTGTAAATTTTGGTTATCGACATTTTCCCCGGACACATGGGTGCCATTTTTACCAACATTTCAAGATCCAAGTTACGAGGGAATGATTACATTTTGGACTTTTGTTATTATTCTACAAGTTATGATTCCACTGAGCCTTTACGTAACCATGGAAATGGCTAAAATTGGTCAAGTTTATCATATTGGAAATGATATTGCGCTTTTTGATAAAGACAGTGGACAAAGAGCTGAGTGTCGAGCTTTGAATATTACTGAAGAGTTGGGCCAAATTCAATATGTATTTTCAGACAAAACAGGTACACTTACTGAAAATAAAATGATATTTCGTAGGTGCACTATCGGTGGTCACGATTACACACATACTGGCGAGAATGAACATATATTACCGTGTACAAGATTAAAAGAAGATTTATTAATTGGATCAATGCGTCATCGACTACAGGAATTTTTCATTTTATTAGCAATTTGTAATACTGTTGTTGTAAATACTTCACCTCATCATGACGTTATGAATTCGAATGGTGTAATCCAAGATCCACAAAAAAATGTGATTAATACTATAGAGTTTAAAAATCGATCGGAAATGCCAAATATAGAAGCGCCGCCCCCACCACAACCCCTATCATCATCATCATCATCAATGTTACCCGATACTTTATTAATTGCCAATGAAAATTTTTACCAAGATCGTCATGATATACAAACGACATCATCTTTATTCTCGATGATGGAAACTCCATCATCTAAATATAATATCCCAAAATTACCGGGAAAACATTATAGGCCAAAGTTGTTGAATGTCACAACATTACTCAATTTTGAAATGGTTACGAAGAAAAAATCAATTAATAAATCGAATTCATTTCGAAAAAAAATTGACTGTAATACTAGAGCCACCGCCATAACTAATGACAATGACGATGATGATGATGATGATGATGATGATGATGATAATAATATTGTTAATATTGCGAATGATGCAGACACTAATGATAATGAAGCTAAAAATGACACTGTTATTAATAATATTGCGGCTGATACATCATCAATGATTTACGAAGCCGAAAGCCCTGATGAGCTTGCTCTAGTGTATGCTGCCAAATCATATAATATTAATTTGATTAAAAGAACACCACAACATGTAACAATATCCCTACCGGATAATTCAAAATTGGTATTTGAAATACTTCATGTTTTACCATTCGATTCAAGTAGAAAGTGTATGTCAATAGTTGTACGTCATCCACTCACCAATGAAATAATATTATATACAAAAGGTGCTGATTCTACTCTTCTCTCAAGTGTTAACACAACTAATGATAATGATAATGATGATGATGATGATGATGATAATGATGATGCTGTTGCTAATGTTGTAAAAATTCGCCAACAATTGTATACGTATGCACGACAAGGTCTAAGAACTCTGGCCATGGCAAAAAGGGTACTTGCCCAAACTGATTTTGATACATGGAAACAAAGATATATGGAGGCACAATTAGCAAATGACAATCGTGATCGTAAACTTCGTGAATGTTATAGTATTCTTGAATCACATTTAACATTATTGGGAGCAACTGGCATAGAAGATAAACTTCAAGAAGGTGTACCCGATGCTGTAGCAGCCCTTGTAAATGCAGGAATAATTGTTTGGGTATTAACAGGTGATAAACCTGAGACTGCTGTAAATATTGCCTATTCGGCAAAATTATTCACGCCGTCAATGCAATTGCTTAGATTACAAGCGCGATCGAAATCAATTACTGAAAGTTTAATTCATGGTTTTCTTGACGCCATTCGTATGGACGTTACCATTGGCGGTGGTAGTGGTGGAATTCAACGTGCCCTTGTGGTAGATGGCAAAACATTGACTTTTATTTTAGATCCGAGATCAGGTCTCGTGGCGCCTTTTTTACAATTGACGAAAAGTTGCTCAAGTGTACTAGCGTGTCGCGCTACACCTCTACAAAAAGCTTATATTGTTAAAATTGTTAAAGAAAAATTACATATGCGTACGTTAGCCATTGGCGATGGTGCCAATGACGTGAGTATGATTCAAACAGCTGATGTTGGCATCGGTATTTCTGGCAGAGAAGGAACACAAGCTGTAATGGCTTCTGATTTTGCTATCGCCAGATTCCCAATGCTTACGCGACTATTACTTTTACATGGCCACTGGTGTTACGACAGGCTGGCTCGAATGATACTATACTTTTTCTATAAGAATGCAATGTTCGTCTTCCTTATATTTTGGTATCAGGTTAGTTATTAATATGATTTCATTATTTAAATATATTAAATAATATTTTAATTGATTTATCAAATAATAATCATGTACCATTAGTTGTATTGCGGTTTTTCCGGAGCAGTGATGATTGATCAAATATACCTCATGCTTTACAACCTGCTGTTTACCTCACTACCACCTTTGGCTATAGGAATTTATGAAAGAATTGCATCACCAAATATTTTACTTACTCATCCTGAATTGTACACTCGAGGAAGACTTGGTCAAGCTTATAAACATCATTCCTTTTGGGTTACAATGACGGATGCATTATATCAAAGTATTGTCATATTTTTCATAACTGAAGCGGTATGCCATTAATATTATCATCAATATAATTATTGTTATAATTAAAAATTATTCATGTGATTAATATAATATGAATATTTCAGGCTTATCACGACTCCGATGTCGATATATGGGAATTCGGGACAACAATAACTACCTCATGTATCATTGTGATGCTCATTCATGTTGCATTGGAGATAAGATCATGGGTAGAAAAAAAAAAAAAATTTATTTCATTATTCAAAATACATTTGATACTTTAAATATAAATATAAACTATATAATTTTAGACAATCATACATGCGGGTGCAATTTTAGCGTCATTGGGAATATTTTTTGGATTTTGCATTATATATAATTTAGTATGTGTAAATTGTATGGGATTACTTGGATCATACTGGGTAATGCTAATTGCTATTTCTCAACCGCGTTATTGGCTCACAATACTTCTCACTTCCGTACTTGCATTATTGCCAAGGTGAGTATATAAAAAATTTCATATATTATATATACATGGAATTTTTCCGTAATTCATTATTTACATATAAATGTATTTAATACCATATATTATTATGTTTACGTGCTAAAACTAGACTTGTATATAAGACCGTCAAAAATACTTTATATCCGGATATGTTGCAACGAGTAAAATTGAAAAATAAAATGAAACATGAATTAACAATGATGACTACGACAACAGCAGCGTTGACACCACAGAGTCAACGTAAAGGTGGTGAAGATCTTCTCATTGGTGAATGTTTACAATCGTCTGAAAATATAACTGTTAGGTAATTTTATTATTTACACACACATATATATATATATATACAATCAAGTGATAATTGATGAATGATATATGTTTAATACAATGTCCTTTACATTATAGGTGAAATTGCATAAAAGAATGATTTTATCAAAGCGATATCTTCCCCATTCCATAATTATTGTAAATATCAGTCATGTGAAAAATAACATAATGCCTGAACTGCAATTGAAATATACCGAGAAATAATGAAGAATAATGTCATTTTATGAGAAAAAAATCAGGATATATCGATTATTTTCACACAATTTTATAAATACAAATTGAAGAAAACAACGTCAAATAATTAAAATTTCACTATTTTTGCATTTACAAAATATCTTAATATATAGAAATATCTAAAGTTGAATCCATCTCCTCGAATGACCACTATGTATAATTTTATCATTATATGTAAAACATTGTTTTGTTTATTATTTTTTTATCTTTCATTTTCTATTGTTATTAGCCAAAGTGGCCTTGAAATTTAAGTCCACTACTATTTGTTGCATTTACTGGCTGTGACTACATTGTATGGGGGACCAATCCTCTTATTAATATTGACCAGTATGAAGCTGGTGTTTATTTCTCGCATTATTAATGAAGATTTATATAAAGAATCTTTACGATTTATGACAAGAATTTATTAATAACTCTAGTTATATAATTATACTATTGCATAATACGTATCTGTTAAAAAAAAAAACAAAGCCATTATATCTAAATTGTAAGATATATATTTATCTATGTAAAATTCGAATATTCTTTACATTAGTATATTAAAGTGTATTCAAGTAACATCTATTTTTTCTTTTTCTCTCTTCAGAATCCATATACATTTCATCTCCCACCCAATTAAATTTTTCATTATTATCATCATTAATAATTTTCAAAATATTCAAATATTTATTCTAGATAATGTCCACATTAGATTAGTATTACAAAGTAAAATCGAACACAGGCATTTCATATATATTATGTAAACACATACAATAAGATATCAGAGGTAAAGAATATTTAGTCTTAATTAATATTCCTATGACATGGTATTATTTACCTCTGACTTCAACAATTTCCATCATTATATATCCATGCATAAGATATTTGCGCGCGTCGATATTGCATGATCATATCAATACGCGTCAATATGGCCGGCATTTATATTTATTTGACAATATTTCAGAATTTTGAGCTATTCAAATCCCCACCATCAAACTAGATGTCATGTGATAATAAAACATATTCAGTAATCTGAAAAAATTGTGAAGAGTCCACGATAATTATAGTGCAACACTGACAGCGTATACGTGTGGTGAATTTTTGAGGTTATAGACTAGTGCAATTTCAATATAAATATAGTTGATTGCGAGAAGTTACAAAGAATTTATAGTCGCAAAACTACAATTGTAATTAACAGTTAAAACTTTGTGATAAATTTGTTTTGTTATTGTTGCTGTTTTTTCATTTTTTATTATTGTTTTTGTTCGTTTTTCGTTTTTTGTTTTTTTGTTTTTTTTCTTTGCAATTAAATTGATGTGAGTATGAAAATAATGACTAGTAGTGTATCCCAGTTATATTTACGAATCATCATAATGTATACACTGGTTTCTCCATTATTATATCTGAATTTATATATATTGGTTTAACACAAAGAACAAGTATATTTATAATGTAGCACAACAAATGAATTGGCCCATTTGAATAGTTACTTTTATTCACGTGATAGTGTCTAGTACAATCAGACGTACTGGCACATAACTCGTGCGTGAGTAAGTTATTATTTATCGTTTTACTTCCTACTTTAATGTCTGAGATATATATATATATATATATATATATATAGATATGATCTTCAAAATTGACTTACGATATTTCAAATTACTTTGATAAATTCTCATGAACTTGACATTAATTACGTTATTAATAGGAACGTGAAAAATAAATGATGAAAATTATATTACGCCAATAGTTATAGTAATATTAATGATATATATGATGATATTGACGTGACTTGTGATTAGTGATCAGGGTCAAATATAATAACGACGAGTTGGCACATTCAAGATAAAAGTGTATTCATTCAGATTCATCGATAAATATCTAATTCCATTTAATTTGTGGTTAGTATAATTTTAATATACAAAATATATAACATTTATACAATTATTAATTCATTTTATTTTTGGTATGTTTATCATATATAATAATACACATAATTAACTTGATAATTGTCATTTCAGAATACAATATATGAAAAAAACTTGATGAGAAAAAAAAAAAAGAGAGAAAAAATAACATACAAGTAAATGTTTATATTTGTATATACATATAAATATGAATAAAACGCATAGTGAGTATACATTCAACAATGGCCTATGTACATAAGTACAAATATGAAAAAATATAAACAATATTGTTATATGGGAATTGTTTCATGAACAGAAAAATGTTATTTATAATAAGAAAGAAAATATATTGACAGAGGAATACACAACGATAAATATAAATATTATAAATATATGACTTGAATAGTTCAAACTCGAATCAATAGAATACAATTGAGTTCAAAAGTGTAAAGCCATGACGGTTACATATACGGCTGAGGTGGCCACGTGTCGTGGTCTAGGATGTTTCATCAAACTATTACTCAGGTAATCAATTTATTGATATATTATTATTGTTCAAATTTTCATATTACACTTTGGAGTTAATATAACCCGAACGGTGAATTATTCAAAGAGGTCAATTCTATATTGTGCAGTATATGGATTAATGTAGAAAAAATACTTTGAATTTATTGTTACATAAAATATTGATTGATGGCCATGGCATAATATGCGACATTATTTCTAGAATATTTTTGAGTAATACAATATACGTATAAATATAATTTTCATCATATTGGACATTGACAAATATTCATTATACAAAAAAAAAAAAAAAAAAAAAAAAAAAAGAGAAAAATCGAGTATTAAATTGTAGTGAAGAGATAAGATAACGAACGAATCCAATATATACTGCACAAGCAATATGATGACATTTTCAACAAAAATATACACATTATACACAAGATCTTTTTTTTTGCCCTACAAATAAATGCCAACCGTGTGGCATGACTCCCGCGTGACACTTAAATTGGCATAATATTCTTGCAATGGCTGGCCGCACTGCAAAAATAGTACGTACTACTTGCATGTCTAACCAAATGACAGAAGCCAAAAGTCCAAAAGTCGTGCATTAACATTGAATTATGAATTATTCACATTTAGATGGAAAACTTGAATGGAAAAAAAAAAAAAAAAAAAAAATCCGGGGCGGGGGAGGGATAAACAATTAGTTGTTGAATATATTTATTTACGTACGTAATATGTAAATAAACATGATGAAACTTTTTTTTTTTTTTTTTTTTCAGATGGCGAGCCAGCATCTACAAACTCGTGTGGTTAGATCTTGCTTTATTTCTTTCCATTTACTATGCCTTATCATTTTTATATCGATTTTTACTGGATGACGATCAAAAAATTACGTTCGAGGCTGTTGCCGCTTACTGCAAAGAGTACTCTGATCTTATACCATTATCATTTGTTCTTGGATTTTATGTGAGTATTGTTATGACACGATGGTGGAATCAATATACAGCAATACCATGGCCAGACTCAATTGCCGTTTTTGTTTCGGCTACTATTCACGGGAATGATGAAAGAGCTAGACTCATGAGACGTACTATTGTAAGGTAGCTGATAGGAATTATTCATTTTTAGTTGGTATATCAACAGTAATAATATTAATTAAAAAAAAACAAAAACAAAAAATATATTTAATTAATAAAATGACAAAAAATAATTTCAGATATGTATGTGTATGCTTGACACTGGTACTTGCAAATGTTTCACCGCGAGTAAAAAAACGCTTTCCAACATTGGATCACTTTGTGGATGCGGGTCTTTTATTAGAAAATGAGCTTGTAATATTTCAATCATTGAATGCTAAATTCCCAAAGCCAAGTAAGCATTGGTTGCCAATAGTATGGGCATCAAGCATTGTAACGCGTGCTAGAAAAGAGGGACGTATCCGAGATGATTTCGCTGTGAAAACACTCATCGACGAGCTCAATAGATTTCGTGGTCGTTGCGGTAGTTTAATTCATTATGATACTATTTCAGTACCTCTTGTTTATACTCAAGTGGTAACGCTTGCCGTTTACACATATTTTATAACAAGTGTAATGGGTAGACAATGGACTACTAAATCTACAGTGCCATCCACAATAGATCTTTATTTTCCTGTATTCACGACACTTCAATTTTTTTTTTACGTTGGTTGGCTAAAGGTCGCTGAAACTTTAATAAATCCATTTGGCGAAGATGACGATGATTTTGAAGTGAACTGGATAGTGGATCGAAATTTACAAGTGAGCTATCTCATTGTTGATGAGATGCACCATGATCATCCAGAATTGATTCGTGATCAATATTGGGATGAAATATTTCCAATGGAGTTGCCGTATACAGCGGCATCACAGCCATTTCGCGAAGAGCATCCAATACCATCAACCGCAGGAATTCAACTTTCAGCTGCTCAACAGGAATTTCATCCATCATCAGTGAAAATAGATGAAATGAATACAGAATTGCCTTATTTAAATAAATTTCGCAATGATGTAGCAGACGATGCCGCATCGGGTATACATTTTACGGCTGGTGGAAAAATATCACGAAGTGCGAGTCGGGTAAGCGGCCGTGATAGGACATACAGTGGTAGTGGTTCTACTGCAAGTAATATCGGAGGTTCTTTGACCCGTGTAAATAGTGTGACCAGCGTTTTGCGACGGCTCTTCAGTAAAGAGGACAGACCCGATGGCAATGAAAGTAAAACTCCTGGGAAAATTCCTAATTCATGTTCATCAGTTTCTCTACAGAATCGTCACGGAGGTGGTGCAGGTGGTTCAACACGGATTGGCGTTATTGAGGAAGTCGATGAGCAAATGACGATTTCATCAATGCGTCCACCGGATTCTCGACCACATGTACAAAGTATATTTATGCAAGGCCCACCACCAGCCAGTGCACCAGTAAATGTTCCCAATAAAAAACGGCAAAATGGTAGATTATTGTCATCAAGTGCGCCAGCCGCTGGACCTACTTCAACACGCTATAATATAAGGTGAACTTTACAATATTATTATTCGTTATAATATATTATAAATATCTATATTAATAATAATTAATAATAATTTTAGAACGCAATTATCGGAAAATTCAGCACGATCCAGCTGTCATGATAGTACTGGTGGAGATGATTTTAATCCGGATTCTCTATTTCAATCAAGCGCTAATAATACATTTGAGGATCAACAAAATGATAACTTGAGTATTCGCTCGTCTTCCACAACGTGTAGTCATGCTAGTAGTAATACAGAAGACGAATTTACACGATTGAAACTCGAAAGAAATAAACAACGTCGAAATAAAGCAATAAAAAATTTACGAAGAAGTGTTAGTGACAATCGTAGAAGTGGTAGCGATAATGGGGGGCCAAATTCTATGGATCTCGATGGTGAAACACTTTTGCTTACTGAACTTGCTGAAACATCAAGAGTTTCATTCACACCATTGCTAAATCAAAATGAAAATTCTAATGAATCAAGCAACGTATAAAGCAATTTTTTTATATTTCATTCATTTTTATTCATTGAAGCACTGCATAGTCAGGCTTTTTTTTTCGGCTTTTTACTGCGACATACATCTACTAATTTTGATACTATATAAATATATATATATATATTGGATATATTTAGATATAAATATATTCGATATATAGTTGTTATTAAAAAGAAAGTGTTCAAGATAGAAAATATATATTTATAATCATAAAGATTTTTGAAATATTGTGATTCGATTGAAGATGCAGAAAAACGTCCGTTCGTTATAATTGATAAATATGAACCTTGAAATGCAAAATAAAAAATATGGAAGTAGGATATTGTATAATAATTGATAAATAATATTTTAAATGATAATAAGGGTTACGTAATTTCTACACTTTTACTTGGAAATTAAATATTTTGTATAATTGCTTTTCACGAGATTTTCGCAAGTCATATTGAATTATAAAGCTATATTGCGTATAATGTAATATATGATAAATTTTTATAATCATGCAGTATCTTTCACTTCAACGGTTTTAATACGATAACAGTGATAACTGCAATTGAAGACAATGAAAAACGAATAATTTATTGTGCCTGAATGTATAATCATAAATACTAGGCTGATATAATTCAATTATGAAAGTAAAAAAAATGCAACATTCCTTTTTAGTATAAAATAATGAACAAACCTAATTTAATGGTGCTTTGATGCAATCACTCGTATCAATATTTTATTGTGATAGAGTTGGTGCTTACCTTCAGTATTAATTGTTAGGCTTTATTAATTAATTTTTTTTTTTATTTATAATTCAAGATAATAACTTATAAAAAAATTTAAGAAATCTTACTTATTTCCACAAATCTATCGTTATTGTAAAAATCTTTATATGTGTGATCATAGATAAGTTCCATATTCCAAAATTTTGAAACGAAAAATTGTATTAATTTCGGGTGTGTGGAATCCACTTCCATAAATAATTGACCACAAGGCTTCAATCCTGACGATGAATATTTAATGATAGATTTAATTATGTTCAAACCATCTATACCACCATCTAGTGCTCTAATATCTTCATGTCTGTAATATTATATATGATAAATTTTCAACTTGTTATTATGTTACAAAATATATATTATGATGTACACATATCAGTGTATTTTATCTCAAACTATTTTCAATTTTCATTCTCTCCACATTTGTTATCTTACATTATAAGAAATAATTTATAATATAAAATGTACAATAAATTTACATTTTAATTTCTGATGGTAATTTGGAAATTTGTTCGGTTGGAATATAAGGTGGATTACTGACGATGATATCAAATTGTTTAGTAGAAAAATCGATATCTATACTTTCATCCGTGGCAATCATAATTTTTCCATTATTATCAATTGTTGCATTCATTATCCTAATATGATTTTCATTAAATTCAAGTTTTTTGGCGTTATCTTTGGCAAGTTGGCAGGCATACAAATTTTGATCAATAGCAATACATTTAACATTCTGTAATAGAAAATAAATAAATTTTTAATTCATATATAAACATAAGTTCAACTTATATTAATAAAAATTAATGTCTCATACTTTTTTATTTTTACATAAATTCAAAATTGCCAGTGAAATAGCTCCTGATCCACAACCTATTTCCAAAATATCTATTGTTGAATTGTTGATATGATTTTTAAAAATATTTTCACCCACAAAATCTACGAGCATTTCTGTTTCTGGTCGTGGAATAAATATTGGCGGTACCAATTTAACTGTTATATCCCTAAATGTCCACTCACCAATAATATATTGCACTGGCATTCTGTAATAAATTGATTTTTTTTTTTTTTTTTTTTTTTTTTCTTTAATAAATAATATTTATGGCAATTTATATTCACATCAATGTGTTATTATACCTGGATAATCTACGTAGACATAAAATTTCCAATTCCTTTAATTGCTCTTCAGACAATATTTTTCCTTGTAAACTAATCAATTCCAAACACTATATTTTAATAATATAATATATAATGAACTTTATAAATTGGTGAAATAGATGAGAGAATATTGTATTTTATTACCTTCGTAATTTTCATAACATGTGAGATAATGTGTTTGATGGATTCATCTGGTTCTGAAATACCATCATCCTCAAATCGACAACGCCAATACGTAATGATATCTTTCACTGTCATATTATTACACAAATTTTTTTGTCCAACTGAGCTTAGTGGACAAACTGATTGTTGAAATTTTATCGATATTCTATTACGATAACCCATGATAGTTTTAATTGAATATCTAAAATTTTGCAAACTCCGTAATAACATCATAGTTTTAATTTCAATGATCATCAACCATTACTGTGCATATAAATCATTTAATATATATGAATATTATTCAAATGAAAATATTGAATGTGTTGAAAATGTGGTCTGATGGAGCATTCCCTCCACAAGATATTCCAAAAATTTTACAGTTGAATTTACATCAACATTACGGGATGCGTCAGTAACATCTGAATGTCATTTTATGTAATTATAGACTCAGTTAATTAATAATTTTTTTTTCAATAGCTATAGATAACTAGAATAAAAATATAAACATTGAGAGAGAGAGAGAGAGAGAGAGAGAGAGAGAGAGAGAGAGAGAGAGAGAGAGAGAGAGAGAGAGAGAGAGAGAGAGAGAGAGAGAGAGAGAGAGAGAGAGAGAGAGAGAGAGAGAGAAGGGATGTCTCTTATTATCCTGGGCTGAGCATACGTACACTTCTCTGCCCACTACTTGCATCCGCCAGGCAGTCTAGACTCTAAAATTCATGGCGGGAGTGTGGCGGCAATATATTCAACTGTAACAAAATAGAAGCGACAAGAATCGATCCGGAAATTACATTACTCAGTTTAGTGAATGATTTTTATTATGAGATACACAATATAGAATTACCGTTATTGGGCTATGTATCTAAATCACAATTGGACGATCATCAATTATAACAACTGTCGGCAAATATTGGATGATTATAAAAAATTTGTATAATTAATTAATGATTCGATTGAATTATATATTTTATCAGTCAATAATATAATGATATAAATTTCAAAAATGTGAGGTTAAAATTGTGACACGAGTGTATTGTTAGATAATAGTTACAAAACGAAGAAAGAAGAATCACTAGGCGGTTGCGCTAGTGGCGGCAGTAATTCATTTCTTGTCCGTGTGGAGTTTCTTGTCTGGGGGTTTGTGTGGCAGTTGATGTCGATACACATTGGAATTATGTATCTGAATTTATACTATGGGAGAATATAATTATTGGAGATTATACAATTTATCATTGTTTATAACCAGCATACGTGTTTGATTGAATATTATTTTGAAAAATGGCGGTGGGCACAACTAAAGTGGTCCAAGTTACAAATATCGCACCACAAGCTACTAAAGATCAGATGCAAACACTTTTTGGTTATCTCGGTAAAATAGAAGATATACGATTATATCCTACAATCAGAGATGTTGCAGTTCCAGTTCAATCTCGAATTTGCTACATAAAGTTTCATGATCAGGGTAGCGTAGCTGTTGCTCAACACATGACCAATACTGTTTTTATAGATCGTGCACTCATTGTTATTCCTTATCAGAATGGTGATATTCCTGATGAACAAAGAGCATTAGAGCTTACCAATAATGGTACTGTTGTTCCAGGTACGAAACTATGCGGTAAATATACAATTATTATACGTATTTTAAATACGACTATTTACATTTTGATCATTATATTTGTATGATTTTTAAAAAGTTCAACTTTTTTCTACAGGTCTTTATCCATCAGAACCAAAACTCCCAGCCAATGTCATTACTTCAATTGAAGGAATACCACCGAATCATGTTATCACAACATTAGATCCAAAATTAGAAACAAATGGTCTGCCAGCATATCCAAATTTACCGGGACATTTAGATAGTCGAAGGATTGAAGAAATTCGACGAACCCTCATTATTGCCAATTTGGATTCGTCTGTATCGGTAGATCAGCTATTAGATTTTTTTGGAAGTAATAATATTGAAATAAAATATTTACGTTTGTGTACTCGAGATTCAGACACTGATCATTACGCATTACTCGAGCTCACTGAACAATCACATGTGGTAACAGCTCTTATGCTTAATGGAAAAATTCTTGCGGACAAACCAATAAAATTATACCATTCAACTCAGGCAATAGCCAAACCCGAAGCAAAAAGTAATGAGGCAGCACAAAAGGAAATAGAAGAGGCCATGTCACGAGTTAAAGAAGCGCACAATCTCATATCCGCCGCAATTGATCCTATGATTGGAATGTTATCGAAGGATAAACGCAGCAGGAGTGGATCGCGCAGCAGAAAATCACGATCGCGATCCCGTGGTCGAAGTCGACGTTCGAGATCACGTAAACGCTCCCGTTCACGACACAGGAGATCACGCTCTCGTCATCGACGTCGCTCCCGATCACGCTCAAAACGTTCACGTTCAAAAGATCGTGAACGCAAACGTAAATCACCGTCTCGTCGAAGAAGTAGCTCACGTGGTCGCCATCGATCACGGTCAAGATCACGAAGATCACGATCACGACGATCCAGATCACGATCAAAAGATCGTAAAAAACGATCACCGCGTAGACCAAGTCGATCGCGGTCACGTAGCAAACGTTCGAAATCTAAATCAAGACGTTCGAGGTCAAAATCCAAATGTAAAACGTCAAAATCTAAATATTCAGAAAAATCAAGGGACAAGGATAAGGATAAAGAAAGACGTAGTAAAGATAAATCGGACAGTAATGGGAAAAAAAATGATGGCGATAGAGAAAAAAGTGAAAAGAAATCGAGTAAAGAGAAGAAAGCTGATAGAGAATTGAAAGAAAAATCCGATGAGAAGTCATCTCGTGTCACATTAGATTACAGTGATAGTAAGGAAAAAAATGATTTGGATAATTAAATACACTACATGGACTACTTTATCAATATAATTTCTAAGACTCTATATAAATATATATATAAACTTCCACGTAATTTTTTTTTGAAACATTAATAGTGTTTTCATCTAATTTGTCTTTTCACAATAAATATAATTTTAAAATTTTGTCAAGCCAATGATTATAATATATCATTATCTACACTACATTGCGTTTTGGGATTGGTGGTTTGAACTTGATGGCACTGCCATTATTTCTACTTGATGTCCTAAAAAATAATATATTCCAATTAAATAATTATAATTATAATTATAACGTATCAAATGTAAATTGAAATTTTTCTTTGACGCAAATTGGTAAACTTACCCGGCTTGATTTAATTCGTTAACATATAAAGCCGTATCATCATTGAAATTATGAATTGCCATTGACACTGCTGAAACGTGTACAAGATTTTTTTGTGCACGCTTAATAGTCGAACGGCGTTTCAAAAAAACCTACCGTGATAAAAAACAAAAAATATATCCTGGAAATTATTTTTATTATTATTTAAAAAGTAAAAATGAATAATCAAATTTACGAACCACATTCGAGTCTTTTGCTGAAATTTGTCCGGTTACCTTTTCCAATTCAATGATTTCAATGTCATTTTTTCGTTCAGCCATGTTGTCAAGTTCAATTGTTTCTAGATAAAAAAATACGCCAATAAATTCCAATAATTATTTTTAAAGATTGAATATATATACTTTAATGGAAAAAAAATTAATTAAAGAGAAAAAAAAAAAGTTGGAGCTTACGGATAACACATTCATCATATTGATCCAAAATATCAATACCCAAAAATGCAGATAGAGTATTTGGATATCTGAGATCCATGATTATTATAGCAAAAGTCAACAATAAACATAGAACACCTGAAAAATAAGATATGAATAAAAATATATAATATTTATCCACAAAAGAGATACAATATTTATATTACAAATAAATGATTATTTGTGATTGTTGTGTTACCCCCAATACATGTCAACCAAAAACTCGATCCAAATGACAAGGTCATATCACCATCTGGAAATCTAATTATAAGTGGACTAGGATTACGATTAGATATCCAAATAATACAACTTGTGATTTCAAGTGTACCAATTATTCCAATAATATACGCAGTATATCGTCCTATTGATTGTGAAAATATATTGACAAGAATCCACGCGGGAAATGCGGACCATAATAAAATATTGCAATACCATCCTGTCATTCGATAAAATCTTCCATATCTCATACCTCCTCCATCAATACAAAAATAATTCAATATCCATATGAATGTTATTGGCAAACCTTTTTTTTGAGCTTGCCTTATATTCACCACCAAATTGACTGCAGTATCAAAATTATATAAATCATTCGTAAATTAATCAGTAGATTTTATTATTCATTGATGTGGATAAATTTAGAATATTAAAAATATATCAAATATTACCATTAGAATCATAATCAAATTTGCCTTGATCCCATGTCCATGAAAATTCTTCATTGTACTTGAGTGATTCATTATTCAAATGGTATCGAACGTTTCCTGGTGTCTCGTCACTTAATGTTATATTGATTGAACGTAATCCTATTTTGATGCCTATGTATGCGGTAAATTCGAGTTTTTCACCTGCACGATATGGGACTCTTGAAATAACATTACCAACTTCCCACTCTTGACCAAAATTCGCAACTGAATCAAAAAAAAAAATATTAAAATACTGTATATTTCATTTAATATGATTCATCTATATTTAATGGAAGATGAATTATTTAATAATATAAAAAATTTTGTTCCATACTCATTAATGAACATCCAATGAGAATACTGATTATTGCCTTTACAATTATATATATACTCTGTAAGCAATTATTATTTAAAATATATACATAGATTAGTATAAAAATTTGAATTAGTAATGAGAATAAGAATTACTCACTTTTTTTCTACCGTATCCCGGTATGATGAGTAAAAATGCAAGAGCAACAATAAAAAATGAAAAATAAATAATAACTTGAATGACATTGACGGTAACTATTGTTTTATTTGCATCATAAATTGTAGGAAAACCTTTTGTTCTACCAAATTGAAACCAATACATTTTGTGTGAAAATAATTTTAACGCGTGTTTATTTATCAAATTTAATATAGATGAATGAGAGAGACCATGAATCCCATAAATTAATATACATATACATTTTACGCTTTCTTTCCTCAATATTTATATCTTATCATTCAATGTCTTCCGTCTTACTCATTGCGGATTCGTTGGGAATTAAAGAAATTATAGTAAAAAATTTCGACTGATGTAAATGCTCAAAAGTAATACGGAAAATAATAATTAAAATGTAAAAATTTAGATACAAATACTGGTAAAATAATATTCAAATGTAAAATAATTTTATAATCATATATATATATATAGCTTTTGATTCAAACAAAAAAAAAACCCGTAAATTTTAATTATAATATTATAATACATCTTTTACAGATATACAGGTATATTGTTATAAATTAATTGGCAAAAATTAATTATACAAATCATGTATTGCTATAATTAAGTGCTGAACATCCCATTGAAACACAATATCATAATGTAGAATAATATTTTTTCATCTAAACTTATTCTTACAATAAGTGTTTTATGAGATACTAAGATACTAATTTTTTTTTTTGTTCAATTTGTCAACACTACACGTGTCATTTCACAAATTTTCTAATTACAAACTTTAATAATATCTTTTTGTTCAGATATCTTTTTTTTTTCTCTTTGAATTTTATATCGCAATTACAATTAAATATTTCTTTTGTTTTTCTTAAGATATAATATATAATATGCACAAAGAGACTATGAAGTTAGGGGTGTGTAAAATTTTACCAATTTATACGTAACAATTATTGTTATATTAAAAATAATAAAAATAAACGTAGTATTTTGTTTGAATAAAATGATACTTTTTTCGTTTGAAAATGCTAGTACATTGCTACATATTGCTGTCCTAATATTACAAATAACAATTTTAAATCAATCAACATAAAATAATGAAATTAAAAACAACCATCGTTACAGTGTGATAAAAAATATTTTCAACGAATTTGAAGTATTTTTAAATTTCATTTTGTGTTATATTTACTGAAATTTTATAATTAAAATCTGTTTGTTGTGTATAAGTTCATTATAAGAACTTTTTAGTTGTGTCGCATTTAATTTATTACTAGAATCCTGTTGTGTACAATATATATTGTATACATGATATTTTTCACTCGATATATCTCTCATTATACCAAAATGTAAATATAATTTTGAGTAAATGCTGGACAGTTTAGACCATCGGGTTTAGCATTTAATTAAATTTTTAATAAAAAAATAGCAAACGTTCTTGAGCGCTGCCTGACAAGAATTTCCATCCACGTTTTATATTCAAATATTGTGTTATCGCACGTATACAAATAAGAATTCCTAAAAAAAATAATGATATTTACTGAAAATCTGAAAAAAATTACGAAAATTTTTCTTTATGAAATATAATTAATGTTTATCATAGGCTCACCTAAAGCCATTATCAGCCACCATAACCATGAATTTTCACGTGAAGCCAAATCTGTTGATTGTTTTACAATTAAAGTCCATTTTGTCAATGACAATCCAAAGCCGGCAAGAGCACCGTATCGAGCAGCGATCGTATGGCAAAAACACATTGACAACAGAAACCCAATCCAATTAAAGAAAAACGCAACTAAAATTTTTTCATTGAATTAAAATAAAAATATGATAACGGTCATGGTGATTGTAGACAACAATAATAGTCATAGTATTAATGATAATTACGCAAGAATGCTGTAAAGAATGTGAAATCAGTGCCGAGTAAACCATTTTCCGGATCAGCCTCTGAGGAATTAGGATCAATAGTCAAAATTGTTAAAGGTTGTGGTGCTGGTATACCGCCCTGTAAAATAATTTTATAAAATTTATAATTTTATAATTCTATCATTTCGATAAAATGCAAAATTTTTAATATATCAATATTGTAAATACAATGTGAACTTGTGGATGTGATATAGGTTCGCCTTGCAATGTCTTTTCTCTTTGCACTTCTTCATAAGTTGGTAATTTGGTAGCGAGCTCATATGGTGGTGGTGCTGTGAAATCTGGTTTAGGCGGTGGCAAATCATCGCCATTTTCACCCTAAATATAACAAATAATTCCTCGAAATTATTTTTTACATTCCATAATTAATTTTATATGTAATCATTTATTTCACCATAGACAACATGGCAGATTGTCTAGATGTTGAGTGAGCGCCAGAGTAACCTGGTGATTCATTCGGTAATTCCACAGTTAATCCAGACATCCCAGGATTTGACGATGGCGTACCACTTTGACCACATTCATTATTTGTTTGTGACTATTAAGAAAAATATTAGATCTACGTGAAAATTTATCTTTTTTTTTTTTTTTTTTTTTTTTTTTTTCGTTACATTATATGATATACATTAAATATTATTTGTAAATACATATTATCATAATATATCAATATGAATAAATTTAACTGGTAATTTATAATATTCGTTGAGTATCATGAAAAAAATTGAGTTTTCATATCTTTGAGATGATCATATATATGAATTTTAAAAATTTTTTTCCACCTTATTGTAGATTTATATTATAAGACATTATTATAACCGTTGTCTTTTTGACAGAGGTAAGACAAAATCAACTGTAATAGGTATATTTCTTTGATGATTTTTTCGAATGTGCAAATGAATGAATGATCTTGCTACGGTACCTATCATGCATTTAGTTGAATAATGTCACGAATAATGATTGTACCACATATTGTCTTATACTTATTTATATGAACCACAATGAAATTTGTTGAATATGTTTGTATATCAATGTCAAATATAGATGATTCGTAAGACAGCGATTAAATTGAATTAATGCTTTGACATACCATATTACTTTTAACCTTACGAAAAGTCAATCACTATTTCACTTGATTCTCTATCACTTGATAAATATAATTTATTTGCTTACAATTTGTTATGAATTTTAATTTCGGACTTTTGTACGATCGATGGCTGACAGTATGTGGAATTTTCTTGTTAACGTGATTCGATCCTTTTGTCTATATTCCCGAGAAGAAATTTATTCAATCGCAATTCATATTTCTTCTTTATCGACTTTGTATTCCCAGTATAATTCACAAATTTTCACATATGATAATGATGAAAATTCAAAATGACAATTACATTATTTTCACTTTGATTAGAACTTTTTGTTTATAAACAATGATATATTTTTTAATTTACACTTTTATTATTACTTTAGATGTACTAATTAGTATAAGTAATATTATCGGTATGTATTTATATTTATTGAAGTGAAATAAATTTCACTATAACCACATGTAAAGATTTCAGGCATTTTTCTTTTATTCTTATCGTGTAGATAATGTAAAAAATTTTATTATCAACTGCGAAAACTTTATCTCCGGATTATGTGATGATGATGATAATAAATATTGTTACCCTAATTCGCGAAAGTTGTAAATTCATATGGTCTAATAATTATCGTTTGTACAAATTAACATAATCCTTAGATAAAAAAAGTGAATTATGACTTTTGCGAAGAATGGTAACACTGTATTATATGTCAAAAAGGTCATACATGTATTTTTTATTGAAAAATATTAATTTCATTTTAAAAGATATTGACAAAAATTGGAATCATTTTTATGTCAATTTAAGATTCAAGTTCAGTATACCTGAACTATATTTACAATTAATACTGTACTAAGTAAATAATTCATCATATAAAACTATTCTTTAGTAATCATAACTCTTATCTATTCAGATATAGACTTATATATTGATTAATCATCTGAGAATTCAAAATAACATGTGAAATAAAAATTGTAAGTGTAAAAAATTAAACACAAAATAAAAAAACAAAAAACAAAAAACAAAAAAAAACTTGCCATGGCTGACGCATATACGGGAAATTTTGAAAATTTTCTTTGTCCTTGAATTAGTTTTAATGTATTCAACTTTCCAAAGGATTAATTTCTCTAAAAAATTGAAAACACAGATCAACAAGATATTTGAGTACTAAAATCTCAAAACTTATCCAATCAAACATTTATATAAATAAAATTTTCTTTGTTTAACTGCTAGTATAATTAAAATTTTACGATATATATATATATATATATCTTTTTTTTTGAGATTAAACTTCACTAGCTTATGTGTGTTATTGAACATTGCTTAATACATAATAATTTGAATAGGTTATGATATATTTTGAGTGTCATGCATCGGTTGTAGTATACCTCTGTGGTTGCATTTAATTCCTGACGTTATTTCATAATCAAAGATACAGTGTGTTCGAATTAATTCATCCAAAATTGCAATTATTCAATTTTTATAGGTATGCAAAAAACGATATTGAAATATGTATGTCTATACATGTAAATAAATGTATTATATGTGTACATATATATATATATATATATATAAGTATATATAGGATTATCTATATTCACGGAATTGAGAGCGCCAACGGAAATTCGTTTTCCAAAATTGAAATATATTTTTATTTCAAATATTTATATGTATATATTGATGATTTTTCCAATATACAATACATGAAATAATATAGCAATTATATTTCTCACTATTTATTATTATATACATATATATATATATGTATGTAGATGTGTATATTTGTAATGATTATTAATATAATTAAAATGTGTAATGATAATAGGTACTGTCATGATTCACGTAGTAGAAAGAAGCGGGGGAATAGCAGCTTCGGTTCACGCCGCAATACACAACGACGCTGTGACTCGTCAGTCAGTCGCTTGGCGAACGTTCAAGGTGTATCATTATTTTGTTTATTATGTCTGAAATATTCAAACTTGGAGATTTAGTATGGTTTGTATTTTGATAATAATTATATTTTAATTATTGATATTGATATATAATAAAATAAATTAATTATTTACAATTTTTCACTGTTTCAGGGCGAAAATGAAGGGATTTTCACCGTGGCCCGGCCGGGTAAGTTGCGAGTCTCCGCTAACGGTTATCCTATCCTTCACGTATCATGTACGCCACGCATCACGCTTTCTCCCGCTGCTGCATTTTGGCGGGAGTTTATCACATACTCCACGAAAATCTCACGAAATTTTCTCCATCGTTACATTATTCACCTTTCTTATCTACTTTAACATTGCATAAGTTTGTTTATATTCGCAAAGTTCATCGGGCATTTTCCCGCGTCGCTAAACTCTCCCGCCACACCCGTTGTTCGAATTCAAATTTGTGCGCATACAACCAAAAATATAACCTAAATATTTTATTTTTATTCAAACAATTTTTCTTACATATTTATTCATTCATTCTTTTTTTTTGTTTTGTTTTGTTTTTTTTTTTTGTTTTTTTTTTTCTCTAATTTATTGAAATAACTTGGTGAATTTATTTATATTAAAAAACATATATTTTCAATTTATGTTCATATGATTATTTTCTTTGAACATTCGATAAGGTTTCACAACCCCCCAAGGATTTGAAAAAGCCTGCCACTGCGAAAAAGGGTCCTGTACAGTGTATATTCTTCTTTGGGACAAATAACTAGTGAGTACCATTTATAATTATTATTTATTTTATATAATTATCAATGTTCAATATTTAAATTGTTTAATTGGTTTGAAAAAAAAAAAAAAAAAAAAAAAAAAAAAATTACAGTGCATGGATAGAAGAATCAAAAATTAAGCTGTACCATAAGTGGAAAGACACTTTGGTAAAATCCAGCAAATCATCAGCATTGAAAGAGGCTGTAGAGGCGATCGAGGACTTTATAGCAAAAGGCGAAGTAAGTTTAATAAATTTTTTTATTCATTATTTTATATCAATTATTGATAGATCCATAAGCATAATAATTCTAAACTTATAAAGTGATTTTTATAAAATATCTTTTGCAAATAAATAAATAATAAATTTTATTTTAAATAACAGGTTTTTGGTGACAACACCGATCCAGATTTACTTTTTAATAGATTAAAAGAGGAAGAAATTATTTCACAAGAAAAAAAGACTCCAAAGATTACTAAGCCTCGAAAGGTTAGTGAAGAATCCGTATTTTCATATAATTACTAATTAATATTGAAAAAAAAAAAACTTTAAATTCATATATTATATATATGAAAAAATATCATATATATAATTTTAGTCGATTAAATATTAAGATTATAAGATAAAGAATATTAAGAAATGTCAATCACCGCTGACTAATTTTTCTTTTCGTTTGACGCACTGGCACCCAACGATTTATTGATGATGAATAACATTTATAGGAGATTACTCCTAAGACAAAAAGAGTGGACAATAATGGTGATCGTCGTCCGGCAAAAAAACAACGTCGAGAATCAAGTGCCAGTAACAGCGCTACCAATCGTACGGGAAGCGTGAGCCCAACTTTGAATCATTCGCCGTCTCCACCAAGAAAGTCCGGATCGACTCTCCTTGACAGGCCAGCCAACATTGCAAAACCCGTAAGTACAAATTTAATGTACAATTTTCATTAGTTTCATTCAAGACTCAACAAAAAATAATCATTATTATTATTATTATTATTATATTTTTTGTTTATTCATAAATTTTTATTTCAATATTATATTAGTATTAAAATTATTAAATCTGTCAATAAATAAATCGTATAAATGAATAACAATAGAATATCTAATTCGTTAGACATTTTTGATAAATAATAATAATTGAACCCTCAATATTAATTCTTTTATTTTTTAATTTGATTTTTTTTTTTTTTTTTTTTTTTTTTTTTTTTTTTTTTTTTGTAAACAAAAAAATAAAAGTGGAAGAGGAGATGGGATGGGGGGGGGGGGAAATAAAATAATTATTATTTTATACAATTTTAAGATGAAAAAAAAAATATATATATATATATTTAGTATATCAATGGATAATTTCTTTTAATTAATAAAATTTCTTTAATTTACATAAACTTTTTCTATTGTATGGGGCGTAAAGAGCTTCAATATCATATGGATAAAATGATAATTGACACCACTACTATCATATACGGTTTTGTTCTCGTACTTCTCAGTGCCGTATCTACTGCGCATGCTTCTTTTTCAAGCGTATATTTTACTATTTATATGAAACAACTGATTTTACTGTGCATGAAAAATACTTTACTCATACATTCATATAAATTATTCAGCTAATCATTCATTGAATAATCTCATTTTCGTGATATTTAACGTTCTATAATTACCTTAGAATATTATTATTATTATTTTTTTTTTTTTTTTTTAAATTTAATTTTGTGTTGCCATTTTTATTGATAATTATATTCACGTTTTTTTATATTTTAATTGATATTAAATTTTTTTTTTTATTTGAATTAATTGGTGATTTTCTAAAGTTTCTTTTTTTTTCTCTTTAATATACATTTTGAATAAATTTTGATGACAATTCTCTTTATCATCATAGGTAACACCTCCCCTGGATGTTGAAACATTGTCGCAAACTCTGAAGGAGAAAAATATCTTGCCGTCAAACCTGAAATTTGGTTTTCTTGGTCTTGGAATAATGGGCAGTGGAATTGTGAAGAACCTCATCAATAGTGGTCACAACGTGATTATTTGGAATCGAACCCAAGAGAAGGTATGTCTAGTATTTTTTTTCTATTTTTTTTTCCATCCTTTTTTGTTGTATCAACCAATAGACGTAAAATAATAATTTCGGAAAAAATTGACGGCTACAGATATAGTTAAATAGTCAAAAAAAAAAAAATAAATAAATAAAAAAATCTTATTCGAATAAGTATTATATTTTATGATTTTTCAAAATGTTCAAATGTTCCTTACGATGGATTTATACCCATTTAGATAATCACTTTTTATGTTAAATTCATATTACAAAACGGAATTTCCGAATTGCAGTATTAACTATTGATAATACAAGATCGAGTATTTCCGAGATTATCCGAGAAAGTTATAAATTTGTGCGGGTGAGTTGAAATGGAAAGGGGATATAATAATTATTAATTGTCAAATTTATTATTCGCTTCATTTCACTTACATTTTATTTACAAATATACGTACATTTGTTGTATAATATGTACCATATTTTTCTAAAAACTCAAAAATTTCACGACTCGTATAGCGCTTTGTGATGTGCGCGTATGCACAATATCTAAAGGCCACTTATAAAATTTTACCATTATTTTTCCCGCCTCAGTCACAGTTGACATTTCATTTTCGTACATTTTTTTTTTTTTTTTTTTTTTTTTTTTCTTTTGCCTATGGTAAAAGTTAATAATTTCAGTCAATTGACCTATATTGTGATTATTATCTCTTATTGAGATGATATTCAGCAAATTCTATATGAAAATTCGGAATAATATTTTCATAATGTTATAATAGTAATATTTTTCATATAACTAAATTATTGCAATACGTTCATCACTAATATTTTTCAACAATTTTCATACTGTATAATTAAATACTAATTAATATTGAATTTCAATAATTATTTACAATGAATAAAGATTCAATTAAATATTACATATTTATATTTTTACAATGAAATATAATTTGCATTAGCATACTATCAAGTTCACTGCATCACATCTATTGAATTAACTTGAATTGGAAGTGATAGAAGTCTTTCATACTTCACATTGTTGTAAATGTCATTTTTGATATATTTGAAAATTTATTTTTCTTAATGGCTTATTACGTATACACAAATATTTATTTATTTAAATTTTATGGAAAATGAAATTTTCCATTTCATATTTCACTTGATTTATAATCCCATTTAAATCGTTCGATAGATCGTGTGGGACCCGATTAACTCCTTAATTTTTATTATCACGTAATAATAATAATAAAAACAAAAAAAAACTTGCAATATTTAAAATATGGTAGGACATTGATTTATTAGATAATTTTTTTTTTTTCTTTCTACATTTTATAGTATTTGATGTTCCCTATTTAAAGAGGGAGTTATACTGACTATAAAATTTTGACAAAAGAACAATATACTTTTGATAAATATTTACAAAAGCGGTAATCGCATTATAAGTACCGATCATGAATAAAATTACACAACTATAATTGGGAAATATTTGAGTTCGTGTATTACTAATTTATCAATATAATTTGATACAATTCCATATAAATATTGAATATACACCTATCAATTTTTTCACATTATATTGTGATGACCCCCTATAATTTTTGCCAAATCTCATAATCACAAAAAAAAAAAAAAATAATAATAAAAATAGTGTATAAACGCATTCATCATAAAAATTAAAATGGATAAATATTAATTATATATAATGCAGCACATTGGAATACATAATAATTAATTTTCACAAATAATAATTATTTTGGAAAATATGAAACATATTAAAATAATATAAATTTTAATTTGATTCTCACCTATAACGACTTCAAGTTGGCCATTAATTATGTTATTACGTCATTGCATATGTCTGGTTTTTTTTTTGTTTTTTTTTTTTTTTTTTTTTTCTTATTAAACTGTTGTTCGTCGTAGTAAACAAAAAAAAATTTTTTCTTACATTCACTTACGGCGTTGAAGAATTATCAGTTGTTGGAAGAACGTCGTATTTTTTATTATTATCCCACTAGCACAAGAAAATTTTTCAAAGACACTGGCTATCAGGCAGAGGGAGAGAAAGAAAAAAAAAGCACATTTACATTTTCAATAACTGTGATGATGGAGTATCTTCATGAAATCAGTTGTAAAATCACAATTAGAAGATGTTTAATATGCAATTAGTGTACACTACTGATGCATGAGTTTCATTCAAAATTGTGTTTCTCAGCCACAATGAAAATATTGTTGTTTGGAAATTATTTTCAATTAATTTCTCGTTGTTTCGTAATCATAATTGATGATACAGTTTAATTGTTTTTCAATAATAATCAAATTAATAACTGTTCATATAAACATTTTTTTATTGTTTTTATATCACGTTTTTATCATACGTGAGTATTTGCAAAATGAATTAATTTCATTTACAAATTTTATATTTTGTTTGTTTGTTTTTTGTTTGTTTTTTTTTTTTTTTTTTTTTTTTTTTTCATATATCACTCACATAAACTTAATAAGCGTAATATGTAGAGTACATTTTGCGAAAATATTAATGAATGTAATATTCGCAATAAAATATCTGCGCTGAATTACTATATAAATAGCATGTAATTAAATCGATACACAAAATATTGATGGAAGGCACATTATCAATTGAAACGCGAAAAAACCACAAAATTTTCACGGGCATCACATGAATTGAAAGCAATACACCTAGATAAATTAGAGCCTGGTTTCATTAGGTAATTCAGGCATACTTGTGCTAGGACAAAGAACACTTTGTTTCACTGACATAGATATTAGTTGTTTTCGATTCAATAATTCAGCACTGTCACATTTGTAAAGTGATAAATTCGATTCAATACTTTTGTTTATTGATGATTTTTTATTAATTTTTTTCATACGATGAGAAGAAAAAATATCTTGATTTGTCGAAGGTGGAATTAGCGGTGTAAATGGTATTAATTGTAGTGGCGTTAATGGCGGATCGTTCTCTATGTAGTTAATATGAATTCCATCTATGAAACGTTGGCTACGTAGTGGACTGGATGACGAGAATTCAGTGGGCGTATAATATTCGCTATTGACATTATCCATACTTGTATTTTCAGTTGGTATATTATTTAATTTGACTTTGAAATATGTGTCCATATCAGATATTGAGGCAAAGTCTTTTGTATCAAAACCTGTTGATTCACTTTTTTCATATGAGCCACTTCGACAATTTTCAAAATATAGATTCGGCAAATTCTCTAAAACTTTATTCAACGTTTGTTGTTGGTATTTACAACCCTCCCGCAAACGCAATACTTGATGGGCACTAAATTTACGAATCTTATTACGTTGGAAGACATAATTTTCTCGTACCCAATTCAATTGTCCCGTAGAATAATCACGAACGCGCTTTACCTGTTAAACAACATAACGATATTTTTATTATTCAATATATAATTGTGATAAATTTATTGAATAATTTAATTTAATTAATTGCATGGCCGGATGAGAAAAAAAAAAAAAAAAAGTGAGCACGAAGAAATTTTATCCCGATATTCAGTTCAATGCTTGATTAATATTATTTGAAAAATATTGATAATTCACCTGATCATAATACTGATCACGAAGTGTTGTCAAATGATTCGTTCCGTAGTCTCTGATGTCCTTAATGTGTCTCATTTGTCCCTCATAACTGTCCCGTATCCATTCTACTTGTTGGGTACAATTATCCTTAATTCTGTGTACCTGTTGAGTATAATTTTCGCGTAAACGTTCAAGTTGTTGACTCTTATATTGCTCAATGTTATCTAACATCTGATAGATTTGTTTGGTTCGTGGTGTTGCACCGCGTTTACAGCAATGACACCACCAACAGCAACCACATCTGCAACAAAAATATAAAAAAAAAATTTCAATGTAGCAAAACTAACAAAAAATGAAGAAGAAAAAATTAATTAATTTACCACACATTAACAATAACCATAAAATAATATAAAAATATTGATACTATATTGATACTATATTGATACAAATTATTACTTACCGATCGGTGAAATATCGAAGTAATTGAACGAGTAACGTGACTAATAAAAATGTAATGGCGCTGAGTGCTCCAATGGCAATACTAAACATTTTTATTTGATGATAAGTAATTGGATCCATCTTGAGATAAAGATAGGTGGTTAAATTAGCAATTGGATTTACTGCAAAACATTTGTAACGACCAACATCCTGTCTGAGAAGATTTGTAATAAGTAAAGATCCATTATCGAGAAGTTGAATTCTCCCATTATTGCCGATATTCATTAAATTATTGTTGTGATCTGATGGATGATGGTGAAATGCATCGGGAAAGGCTGGCTCTGGATTCCAATGGAAAATTTCGAGATTTGGCGTGACCCATGTAAGTGATGGTGCTGGATTACCACTGAATTCACACTCCAACAACACACTGTGATGCAATCGATGGAGTGTAGTGGCTTTCGTCAAGTGAATGAGAAAAGGTGGTGTACAATTTAAGTGACGTACAGTTTGAAGTTTATTGATGGTAGAATTTTTATTGTCACATTTTAATCCATTTTCAAAGGCTGCTCTGTGAGCATTATTATCAGCCCATTTTATAAACCAAAACATTCTACAGTCACACGCCCACGGATTATTTTGAAGATGTAGATGTGAGAGATGATTGAGATGCGTTAAACTCGTTGGCAAAAATGTTAAATTATTATTGCGAAGATCTAGATAGCGTAACAACGTTAAATGATCTAGAGCTCTAGATTCAATTTCTTGAAGTGAACTATTTGTTATTTTTAATTCTTGTAAATTATTCAATCCTATTAAATCTTCATTTTTCAATACTTCTATTTGTACATTATCCAATGATAATGTTATTAAATTTGATAATGGTCGCCATATATTTTTTGGTAAATAACATATATATGTACGTCCGATGTCAAGATGAGTGAGATTGGATAGTCCATAAAATGCAATACTTGTTAAATTTAAAATGGGATTTCCTCCAATATTTAAATATTTCAAAGCATTCAATTCACCAAATATACTACGTAGAATGCTATTAATTTTATTATCAGCTATTTCAAGAATTTGTAGCTTGCCAAGTCCCGAAAAGACACGAATAGGCAAATTATTTAGATGATTTGAGGAGAGCTTGAGCTGTTGAAGATTTCGATTTGGTTTAAATGTGAAATCTGTGAGTGATTTAAGATAATTATTGGAAAGATCGAGGTATGTGAGAGATTTTAATGAAATAAAGGCCTGATGTGACAGTAAATCAAGATGATTATTAGTCACAATAAGTACCTCAAGTGATGTTAGACCATTGAAAATTGCACTTGGCAAAGTTTTTAATTTATTTCTACTGAGATTGAGGTATTTCAATTGAATTAATGGCGTCAAAACACCACCCGGTAATTCATCCAATACATTGTCACTTAAATCAAGATAATTTATATTTGATTTATTGACAAATATACGAGAATCAAGTTGTTTTATTTTGCTTGATGTCCATACAAGTTTTTCCAACTTTATACATGATTCTAATGCTGTTATTGGCAATGTTGGTGCACTCACGTTTGACAACACAACAATTTTTGCCCCAGATGGTATTTCGAGGTCGAGAAAGCTCCGCCCCTTGCATTGAAAAGTTCCATTGTTACATTGGCAACCTTCAGCGCACTCGATTATTGAATGATCCCTATTTAACGATGTGGCTGAGACTAATTTTCCAATGCTCAAAATTATTGTTATCCCCAGCAAACTTGCCAGTAGACAATATCGCATAATATCAACGGCTACAACTCTCATTCCTGATAATTCCAATAACAACGTGTATATTTTTCATTTGAACATGAACAATTTTCCATTTCCCAATTGTAACGATAATTTCTTCTACAGCAATACCAACTTTTTTTTTCTTTCTTTCTTTCTTTCACCTAAAATTTTTTTTTTTTCCAATACTCAAATATTTTTCCACATTATACGATATTTATCATTAAAAATTATTTTATTTTTTTAAACAAATCCAACACAATTATTAACCATTGGCAAAATATCTACACACTTTCATCATCAATCTACCAGTTTCAATATTTCCCCACGTCACTGTCATATTATTATTGTTGTTACTATTATTATTATAATAATAACAATTATTATTATTATTACTATTACTCTTACTCTTACTACTACTACTACTACTACTACTGTATTTTATATTTTGCCATCAGATTTTTTTTTTGTTTTTGTTTTTTTATCTTGTTATCTTGATTATTTATTATTATCTTTAGATTTCAACTTGCTCTTTTTGTTTTTATCAGTTATGTTTATTATTGTTTTTTTTTTTTAATTTAATTTTTTTTGTTTTTTGAGCTCGATTGTGTAAACTAATAATATCGTTTTGAAACACTAAAAAAAAAAAATAATTCTCTCACACATTGATTTAGTTCACCTTTCATGAATTATATAAATCATATTTATTTAAATTATTATATTATATTGATGTGAGCCATCCACCGCACTATTCAGACAAAACTTAACTGACGAATGCTGACGAATCGTCTTTGAAAGTTCCTCGTGGCGACCAGTGGCAGTCATACAACTATGTCGATATGGCAACAACGCCGGTGCTGAATAAATATATTTGTATGTAAGTGAATATATGGCAACGTTGCATTATCCGAATCGGACTCGAGTGGTTGTACTCTTTCGCGTTGGTAGAAAGCTTACACAGTTACCAATACACACTTACTTACTTACACACACACATACACACTTTTTCTCTGAATAAGAGGGTATAAAGAGGAATCGACCGAAGAAAAGAGGAGAACCCACGCGTTAATTTCAGGAGGCCAAATTCTCCGCCATCATTCTCTCCCACTCTTTTTTTTTTTTCACATACACATACACATACAAATGCATTCGTTCATTTTACTTACTTCAAATGATAATATTTTTCATACGTATATAATATTATACAAATTATTTTTTTTTTTTTTTTTTTTTTTTCACATTCTATATTTAATGTTGAGAGTTTAGCCAAGTAGACAATATTTTAATATATGTGCAGAATTATATTGCAATGATAATGTCCCTCTGATATTTCTTCCCCTCTCGGTGTAATGAAACGTGTACATTTAATAGATTTACATTAATTTTGTAAATAACTTTGAATAATTTTCGTAATATTTCATATTACTATTATTACAATTTGAGTTTTAAAAAAAAAAAACGACAGTTGAGTGACTATACAATCAAGGAAATGATAAAAAGAGGGGAGATTACATATTTTTTTTTCTCTCTCTTGTTTGATTGTACCCATTTGATATATTTATGTACATATATATTAGTGGTATTGAGCAGTTGAGTGGAATGAAATAGAAAAAATACAATGAAATAAGTTAGAAAGAAAGGAAACGTGTATTGGTATGGTGATTACTTGAAATCAGCTGAGCTTGATGCCACAATGCCACGTTGCCATACGAGAAATTCTAACCGTGAGACTGATCAATATCATCTAATCTGGCAACACCGCGTAAGAACAAATAAAAAGGTTTCATGGCTCCCAAACCATCATCCCTCTTTTCGTATATAAACTTAGCACACTACATATGAAAATAAAAATAAAAAAACTCTTCAATATTTTTTAATTTTTTAATTTTTGTTTCTACATATGTTTCAATAAAATTCTCATCTAGATCATTTTTCGTTCAATAACTATTCACATTATTTTTATCAATTCGTGGAAAATAGATTTCAAAATTTATTGAAGAAAAAAAAAAAAAAAAAAACTAATATTTTAATATACAAATAAATTTTAATTATAACATCTTATTATATTTTTTCTCTGAATATAAATTTTATTTCATTGTATCGTAGAATTCAGTATTGATTGAAAAGATAGGAATTTGTCGAAAAGACAAAAAAAAAAATGGCGGAATAATACAGTTAATTTAATTGTTGAACAATGAAAAATGACAAAGAATAAGAAATTGTGGGGAAAAAAAAAAAAAAAAATTATTATCCGACACTACGAATACCGTGTGATATATGAGGATTGTATATATATTTATATACACGCATATGCGGTGAAGTAGTGCATGGTAAAAGTTGACATGAAACGTATCCGCAGTGTACACTTGATACGTTTCATATTATTCTGTTTTATCGCCATTACGTAGTTGTGGTGATGTGGCAACATGGCGTTCATTGCCACCCAACATATATTGCCAACCGTAAACTATCATTGTAAATACAATTAACACTTCTATTATTATTATTACTAATAATGTTTCTATTTCTATTTCCACTTGAAAAATATTCAATGTTTTTGCTCATTATTTAAATAATATTTTGACAATATTTGTCTAGTTGTATGTGAAAACAAGCGAGCAACGGATTAAAATAGTAGGAAAAAAGTATTTAGCAGCAAAATGAAAAAATATTGAATTTATAAGGATATGAATCAATTTCAAATTAATGCATGAAAATATGCCAAATAAATTTATAATGAATTATTAATAATGAAGAATTAATAATATTAAATAAATAATTGATAATAATAAACCATATAAAAAAAATATCATTACACGAATATGACGTGACAATCACACAAATAAATGGCAATGGAAATTTCGTCACTGCGACATCTAGAGTCACATTTTTTAACAAATAATTTATCCAGATTCTATGAAAATGGACGTTGCACAATACCGATGGAGACAAATCAATGGCGGCAATTGCAAATGCTTACATTGATATATCGATAATATCTTCAAATATATTCAAAGAATTCTTCTAGCGATTAATAAAAATTTGTAATTTTTGTTTTAGTGTGAGGACTTTGTTGAGGCTGGAGCTAAACAAGGTGAAACACCTTCTGATGTTGTTCTTGCTGCTGATATAACATTTTCATGTGTCGCTGATCCACAAGCTGCAAAAGATGTATAAATTCATATTTATTTGCTTATCATATAAATAATTTTTATTTTAAATTGAAATATATTTAATATTTAGATGGTGTTTGGAAATTGTGGAGTGCTAATGGAGATAACACCGAGCAAAAGTTATGTTGAAATGACTGGAATCGATGCTGAAACATCACAAGATATTTCAGAAGCAATAAATGCAAAGGGTGGACGATATTTGGAGGCACAAGTTCAAGGTAGTAAGACTCACGCTCAAGAAGGAACATTGGTTATTCTTGCAGCAGGTGATAGATCATTATTTGATGATTGCGAGTCATGTTTTCGGGCAATGGGCAAGAATAGTTTTTATCTTGGTGAAGTTGGTAATGCCTCCAAAATGAATTTGGTACTTCAATTAATGGCTGGAGTTACATTAGCCGGACTTGCAGAGAGTATGGCCCTCGCAGATCGGGCAGGACTCCAACAAAAAGATGTACTCGAAGTTCTTGAGCTTACTTCACTAGCATGTCCAGCTATTTTAGATAAAGGCAGAGGTAAGTGTCAATAATGATATTTGATAATTATTTAAAATTATATTAAAATTAATTTGAATAATAATTTCAACTATTTGAAAATAGCAATTGTCGAGGGTGGCTTTCAGACTCAGTTACCACTCCAACATATGCAAAAAGATCTACGGCTCTCTCTTGGTATGAGCGATCAATTGGAGCAACCATTGCCACTTGCTGCAGCAGCGAATGAAGTTTATAAACACGCTAAACGTCTTGGTTACGGTGAACACGATGCATCTGCCGTTTATATTAGAGCTAGGTTCTAACTACATCGCAATTTATCACGCATTTTATAATGCTATATTTATTGCAATATCTAACGTTGTTCCCATTATCGCAAAGGAAAAGAAAAATGTTTGTTTATTTGACGAGTTGGATGATAGTATAAATGTGGAAGGATTAATTAATGTCTTATTGACCAAAGTAACCAATTATAATTGATTTGACAAAATCAATGCAAATTAATTTAATTAATGAATTTGATAAATTTTTGGTAAATTTGAATAAAGGAATGACGCAGCAGCACTAGCGAAAATGCGCAATGGCTATTTGTCAACTTTATCCATCCTATCAGGAATTTGTTTAATCATAATTCTTTTGATAGAGTGTATTATCCGTTCACCATATATTATCATTGCAAATAATGGAGCAATTGTGATTGTGAATAAATAATTCATCAATGAAATTTCCATTCACAATTCAAGCTTAATTTCTTCTCAATCATATATAAAACATACCATGTTGTATTTTGTATGCCGTATGCACGCTATAACATCTGGCATTGGTGACCCGCAATAGTTTGTTGCTAAAATTCTGTCAACTATTGAAACAATATATATATATATATATATATATATATATATATATATAATAAATAAATAAATAAATAAATTATATACATCTTGAAATAATATTTGCATCAAACTATTTACATACGTACATCATGTGTTGAATTGTGCCTTAGAATGACAGTCGATAAAAAAAATTATTCATGTTAATATAATAATGAATCTTGAAAAATTTGGACTTTTAAAATATAATTTGTTTTTAATTTGTATGACATTATTGATTACATTTTCATAACAAATACAACATGAATATTTATCATCATCGCTATTTTATAATCATTAATGTAACTTACATTTAATGTTAATATCATAAGTGTTTTCATTTAATCGCGCGAGGCGATAGCAACGGATAATTCCAACCTTATAGTTATGGCATGAAAAATTTTTAATGCAATGATAACAATGGTGTATCGTGACGCAAGATCAATTTCAAATGGTACAAGGTAACGATTCATATACAATATGCATTCATAAAAAAAATATCAATGCAGAAATGATTTTATGAAAGGGATGATGTAGAAATAGCTGCAAAAATAGAACCAATATATATATTTTTTTTCTTTTTTTCATATACATACAACATTTATCCATCTATATTACTATTATAAATATTATTATTCCTTTTTTTTTTTTTTTTTTCAAATAGCATAATGTACATTTAAAAAATTAAAATGTTTAATAGTATACTTGATACTTTCATCATCGTAATGAGGTAGTGGGTATCATCATTAGAAGGGGGATGAAGATTGGAACAAGAAAGCAAACAGGAAAATAAGAACAAAAAAAAAGCGAATGGGATAGTATGAAGGAGAAGAAGAAAAATTGCCAGGAACAAATATGATTATATATCGATGATTTTTCAGAAAAAAATTATCATTATTATCATTATTATTATTATTATTATTATTATTATTATTATTATTATAGGGAAAAAAAAATTATAAAAAGCCAATTGGCTTTCTAAATTTCAATACACTACATTATTATTAAATCCAATCGTTTATATATTTTCATTGTATCTTTTCATCTATCGATTGGTTGTGATTTATAATTTTTGGCTATTGTAATTAGTTTTATATAATTTTACAATATGTATATTTCAGAATATTCGTACCTATACCTTTTATCTTAATTGTGAATGGGTTGATGATTGATCGTAAACAAGTTGCTTTGAGAGATAATTTGATAAACATTGTTAAATATTCATAATTATTAATGGTGATTATCTATAGAGAATCATAATAATTTCATAATATAAATACACGGAAAAATTGAATTTTTTTTTTTGTTTTCTTTTTATTTTGCAAATAATATTGTTGTCATACTTACGAAAAAAAAAAAAAAAAAAACGTTAAAACGTATAAAGATCAATTGGGCGAAAATTCACATGAAATAATTTGTTCCTACAATAATATATTATCACTATAATTTTTACAGACAATGGATTTTTAAAATGTTTCAAATTTTGCGATGTATTGCAATCTGCGTATAAAATAATAAATAGATATTTTTAAATGACTTGTCGGGCTGTAAAATTATACAAATGCAGAATAAACAAAATAATATAAACAGACATTAATTATAAATGTGCGTTAATTTTGCGAAATGAGGCGATATATGAAGATAAAAAAAAAAAAATTATTAAAAAAAAAAATGGAAAAAGATGGTGTATATGAAAAATACAAGTCACAGTGGTGCATTTACGAGATGTGAGTTATATGTTTTATCATGAAATACACTGATTTTTCAATAAATATATATTGTTTCAATTATTAAATAGTAATAAATGATTTTGTTCTAAATAAAAATAAAAATTCCAATAAACATTACTACGTATATATTTGTTAATTGTAAGTTATATAGTCTGTCGTTTCATTATTATCATATGAATTGATATAACCTACTGCTGTTTCATTCTAAATAATACATAAATAATAGAGGACGTGAAATTAATTATAACACAATTCATCGGAATGGTGAAGAAAAAAGAAAAAAAAAAAAAAAAACGAATGTGATTATAATTGTCACGAATAATATAAAAATCTTGGTGGAAATTTAAATTAAATAAAATGAATGATAATATCACTAACGCAATGATTAACTAATGAATTTTAATTCAACATATCTATATAATTTATGGGCTTTCACGTACTTATATATATATATATATAAAAACTCAATCAGAATTTTTATTCGATCAGTGATGAAAAAAAATATTTTATATTTTTAAATATTGAGAACTGGTTATGAAGCAATTGTTACAATGAAATTGTTACAAAAGCATTGGAATACATTGAATAATATTATTTAATATTGAATAGATAACAACAGTCATTTTGTATACGTCATAATATGTGAGTGTATTTGATGTGCATAGCCAAGACAGACCGATTTCAGACTGTTTTCTTAATATAAAGTAGAACAGCTTACGGTACCATTAATTTTCAATCGTCGTGATCACAAATACTTCTGTAGGTCACTGCGTACTTATTATTTATATACATCGCATTATTATATGTAGTATTTGTACATCATTTCACTTGTTTCTTTTTTTGTTAAAATGACGGGAAATACACACTTGATAATAATTACTGGTTAGTTTAATTAATGGAAAGTGGTGTGTCTGAGGATATATATTCATATTATCCACATATGGTGGTGTATATATAATATTGGAATATGAGAGGAAAATCATTGACATGGTGGTATATTATTCACACTATTCACATACACATACAATATCATGTGTATTCAATCAATCACCATCCCTCTTTCATCTTCAATGTATCCCCAAATAAAATTCATCTTATTTGTTTTATTTTATATTCTACTCAAATAATGAAAATTTAATTGGAATTCAGTGAATTTTAATTCATTTTTTTTTCCATCTATATCACAAATATTACGGATATTTTACCGATATAAAAAAGAAAAGGACATGAAAAATATTTATAAATTATATTGTATCAACATTTTAATGAAGATATAAATGTATATATAACGAGAGTGAATTTATATATTATATCCACCGTTATAGAAAAAAAAAAAAAATTAGTAAATGATTAAAAATGAAATTTTTCATATCAATTAAAAGTAAAAAAAAAAAAAAAAAAAAAAAGTAGAAATTTTTGATTGCAAAATAGATACATATATATTGATATATAATCTACAAGAGTGTTATATTTACCGCGTGCACGTTACAGATATATATATATATATATATATATATATATAGTGAGTGGGCCAACAACTTCATATAATTGCAAAGTTGTTCTATGGCTGTAATAATGCGCGGGTATAAGAGGGGAAAAGTCGGTAGAATAATATGAGAAGCAATGGAGAGAACGGTGATCGGTGACGCACGGCAACACACATACATACACACGCACATACGCATATATACGTATATACAGGATGTGTACCCAGTAGTAATACAAGTTTGTTGCAGACCAAAGCAGAATAGTGGGGAAAGGGGAGAGAAGGACGAGTGCCACGAGCCGCCATGTTTGAGGCAACGATCGCACGTGTTTCACGAGTCGAGTTCGCTGTCAGTCGACGTAGTGTGAGGTGTCGGTTGGTGTTGGTAGCGCGATGTGCTTGAATTTTAATCTGGTAATGATGTCGTTAGGTGGAGGTGCCGACGCAACAACATCTGCATTCTCGTCATTTTGCCATATGCGTGGGTTTTAAAATAATATTAATGGGTTCTCGATACTATTTTTCACCGGGAAATAAATTGATCAGCTGTTTGGATTGTGACAATTAATTCCATACGTGTACACAATACATATGTATAACTATATATATAAACGTGTGTGTGTGTACATATATATGTGTGTATTTATATATATATTGTTTATCACATAAATATTGTTTGAATTACGTCAATTTTTTTTATTCTTTTGTTTTTTTTTTATTTTTTTTTTCTCTTAATTTTTTTGAAATATAAAGGTATTTTAAAGAATTATTACGGTTGTTGCACTGATTAATGATATTGTATAGAAAAAAGACAAAAAAAAAAAAAAAAAAAAAAATACTAGACAATAATAAATAAATAAATGGATACTGTGATTGAAATGTGATAGACAAATAAGGGGATACAGATGGGGAGAAAAAAGTGATACAGTGTTTGTATAATATGTATGTAGAAGGAGAAAGAGAAAAAGAGATTAGGAGCAAGACTAAGTAAGAGTGAGTTGATTGAGTGAGTGAAAAATAAAGGAAGAGAGAGCAGGCCAAAGTGAGAGAGATCCGTGTGAGTGTCGTGCGACAGAGTGATGCAGTATTGTACTACGAATGCCAAGTGCCCTGTGCCAATTGTTTGGATTACTTGAAGAGATAAGTATGTCCTCATCCGGAGGTTATTATGACGACAGAAATCCGCTGCTCAAAGGTACCTTATCAAGGTTAGTATATATTTATGTATCACTTCCTTTTTATTATTTATTTATTTATTTATTTATTTATCTATTTATTTATTATTTTCTTATTATTTTTTTTTTTTTTTCCTTTTATTTCTACTCGATTTTCTTTGTATATACATACATATATATATATATATTTCTTTATCATTAAGAATAATTTATTATATATAAGTGTATAGTTAGTATATATTTATGTTATGTATATTATCACTTGAGTACTCACGTATAGCGAGTGAGGTCGCTCAGTCACTAGGCCAGTATGTCGACATAGTCGACATTGTCGAATAGTCAAATAATCGAATGATCGAATGGGTCGTATGGTTGAATTACCAAATTCTTCCGTACAAATATTTTATTTTACGACACAAACATCTCTAATCCTATTATGACGCATTTTTTAAATTATATTTTGACTAATTATTGCCTATCCAAACAGTGATAGGACGTTCATCGATAATGGTATTTATTTATCAATTATATACACATTTTTTTTCCCCATCTTTTTTTGTTATTTTTTTTTTTGTTTTCACAAGTGAATTTATATGATCGTATGATTTACGGTCGAGAAATTTCTTGAATTCATTCAGGTATTTTTCCCTAAATTTATTACCGTAAATACACACACACACATATATATATATATATATAATAATTATGTATGTACTGAATCAAGGTCATAAAATTTTATTATATTTTCAAAAATTCTACGTACAACATTGGACTTGATATTCAGATATTCATGTGCGTTGATAATAATATTGTGTGATAATTGATGAATATAATTCGACAATGAATAAATCATTGTAAAGATTAAGGAAAGAAAAGAACAAAACAAAACAAAAAAAAAAAATGAAATTATTTCACTTGATAGATATATAAAATTCAGATATACATAAATATTTGTTTAAGTATCTTAAAATGAATGCCAACGTGTATGTGTCCCTAGCCAACACTTTCACCAAAGAATTTCTAAATCGTGCCATGACTTCTTGGGTATCGTCCACAATAATGTCTCGATGGCAGATACATCACTGCATGACGTCTTCTTTACTGCTACTATTACTAATTGCACAAAAGTATTGAGCTTTGTGTAGAATAACAACAACAACAACAACAAACAAAAAGAAAAAAAGAAAAGAAGAAAAAGATGTATTCATAGATGATTATAAGTGAAAAACATTTATAAAACAAAAAAACAATTATTATTCATTTAAATTATTATACGTTGCTGTATTGAGACAGTAATTGTATATGAACAATTGTGGTGTTGGGATTTTTAAGAAAAAATAGATAAAGGTAAAATTTTATTTGTCAGATAATTTGATATATATTTCGAGTGAAATGATATCAGGTGATATAAAATGGTATAATACACAATTGTAGACACGTGCGACGCAACGATTTGTTTATGTTGAGTTACTGGCAACGAGTGAAAGTTGGTCCGAATGATAGTTATATATATAACGTGAAATTCAGTTAACAGTAACAAATATATAAGAAAATACTATTTATTATTTTTTTTAAGTATTTGAAAATTTTATTATTTCAAATATATATTTTTTTTTCCATTAATTATTTTTATATTTAGTTAGATATTTATGTATAGGTTATGCATGTACAAGTTGGATACATACATTTTTTTTTTCTTATGAGTTTTTTCATTATATATATTTTTAATGTATAAATAAATATATTTAGGCGAATGAGAGATCTCAAATACTTTCTGTTGCACACACACACACACGCGCGCGCGCGTTGTGTGTGTTTTGTGTGGTGTAAATTGGTGAATTTTTCGTGGGATGGATAAGCGATTGGTTTATCGTGAGTGAGATGAAGGAGATGAAGGAGATGACCCCGGGGATACGTGGCATTCTGCCTCCACATGAGTATGTGGGTCGAGAAATGTCGCGTATGCTAAATATATCCGCGACGCGTGCAATGCCCCAATCTACTCTAGTTGTCCCTTTTATTTTCATCCATTAATTTTATTATAATTTGTAATCACTTGTCACTAATTTAATTCATTATATTTTTATAATTTTCTATTTATCAACGGATTGACAAATATCGTTGGTATAATTCGTCAATGAGTAAAAAAAAATTTTATGAAGAAGAAAAAGAAGAAGGAGAAAAAAAGAAAAAAATTGTACAAAATATATTTTTTTATTCTAATAATTTGCATTGTGTGCGTATGTACACATAAAAGATATTAAATAATTGAATGAAATGAAGAAATGATATTTTCATCATAACCCTAATGAGTAAGAGGATAATTTAATGGACATAGGGTGCGACTATTTTAATATATTTCATATTCTATCTCATAGTGTGACGTATGTATTTTGTTAAAATGTATTTTTCTGAAATTATATATATATATATATATATGTATATACACTTACATACGTGTGTGTTACGAATGATAAAAGCAAAGTAAAGTAATTGTGATATTAAATAATTTAAAAATATATCAAAATAAATGATATTTTTCGATCGATAAAATAGGTGAAAATGTATGAGACGTATATACAAAATATATCCGCCAGATGTCACAATAATGACTGGTAAATTTCATATAGAATTCCATATATCTTTATATAGTGTATATAATCTATTATTATTCCCCTTCTCTTTTGTTAGTTCACTTGTCTCGGCGCTGGTTACAGCACGAACATTGCAATATGGCTTCCGCCATCACGACTAAGTGAGAGTAGTTAAAGTGTTAAAGTGTCAATTCTCGATAATGTCTTAGATATTTATATTTTTACGTGTCCATCTTTTATTACATGTAATACCACAAGTTCATTAATATTAATCGTGGTTTATGAATTTTTACACATAACGTTAAATATAAAAGAAATAAATCAATTTCAAATACAATATCTACGAGATACATTATAAGATTTGCCAACAGAGTCCACGAGAAAATTTCGTCGCGATGGTCGCAACAGTAAATGTCTCGTTTTAATCATTGTTTAATTCATTTTGTTGGTACAATTTATAATTGACGTATGTAAAATCATATATAATTCATCATTAATTCATTGTGTCTAAATTGTTTTTACAATTAGTTGTCAGTGTATTGTGTGATATACACGTATATATACACATTTACATGGCAATGGCTGTCTCATCTCAACGATATTTTACTTGAAAATTTTTTATGATATAAACAGTACAAAATATCAATTGTATCGTTGAGATATTTTCTCTTTTTTTCAATCGACATTTGATGATTTCGCTTATTACGTGTGGTAGTATCAAAAAAGTGTGAAAATCAAGGAGAAAAATACGAAGAAAAAAAATAAAGAAGGAGAAAGAGATAGAGAAAAAATATATATATAATAATAATAATAAAAGTAGGAGTAGAAGTAGAAGTAGGAGCAGAAGAGTGAGAAAAAGACGAAAAGAAGAAAGAGATAGAGATAAAGACGGAGTAGGAGAAGGAATTGTACGTTTAGAGACAGTAGTAGAGCGGGTAAAGTTGTTGAAACTCTCCCCGCCTTTTACACCCTCCCCTTCCTGCACGACCGTTCTCTTTTCTCTCTGTACAGTCACGTAGCGCGTGTACGACCTGAGGAGCACCTCCATATACGAATGTGCGCGTGTGTGAGTTGCGACTCTATTATCTCTCTCTCTCTCTCTCTCTCTCTCTCTCTCTTCCTGCGTCTGTTGCGCGTTTGTATATGTGAGACAACTATTGGGGGAGAAAAAAATATACCTTAGATAAATCCTTGAGTTACTTTAAACAACGTGCATATTGAAAAGCGGAAAATAATAAATAATAATATCAATAACAACAACAAAATACATTAATACAATGAATAATATAAAATAGAGAAGAGGATAGAATAAAAAAATAATGAGATGGAATGAAGTACAATCTATAACAGAGATTAAATATAATATGATGATGTATAAAAATAGAATTGGAGTATTTTGTTGTTGATAATTATTTAAAAATTAACAAATAAATAAGTAAAAACAAAATAATAATAATAATAATAATAAAAATAAAAGAGAGAAGCAGCTGTCAAGTTATTGTTGTGTATTTTATGTGGGTGCGTGGTACGTGTCAAAAAGAGAGACAGGAACATGGTGAACGGTATGGTTGAGTGAGCGAGTGTGTTGCGACGTTGCCAAAGCGGCGCCCTTCTTCTTCTTCTTCTTCTTCTTCTTCTTCTTCTTCTTCTTCTTCTTCTTTTTCTTCTTTTTCTTCTTTTTCTTCTTCTTCTTTTCAGTTACTCTAGATTGTGTGTTGATGAGAAAGATCGAAATAGCGAATATTACTTGGAGTAACAAGAGAAAAGCGTTTCAATTATAATCAAGAAATGATTGCAAGACATTTTTTATGATACATTAAAATTTTAAAATACAAGTGATCAATTATTACTTTTTTTTTTCTTCTTCTTCTTCTTCTTCTTCAAAACTTATGTCAAATTATTTTGCAATAAGAAAGAAAAAAAAAACAAATAAACAAATAAACAAAATACAAATATGTAGATTAATTTTTAACCGGATTTTTTCGCTATAAAATTATTGTCATTTCACTTATGACAATTATATAAATATAATAAAATGATAGGAAGAATAATAATAAATAATGCAAAATTTTCACTGGTTAATTACCAATGGGACAGTGTGTTTCAAATTAAGCGAGAGTGATGTTTAAATTTTCAAAATAACGAATACAAAAAATAAAGAGAAATTAAGTGTGAAAAAAAAAAGGAAATAAAACGAATAAAATTGAAATATTGAGGTGTTGCACTACCGATAGAGGGATACTTGATGCCATGAGTGTCGCGATAGTGAATAACACGTGACACATTTAACATCAAATACGAGATATAATAATCTCAAACACCATGAAGAAGCCGCGGTGAGTTTTATTCTATTTCATTATCGCTATTTCATTTAAATACGCATATGTTTATACATTTTAATTTTTATACTCATCCATATACATAAATTGCGTGTTTGTATGTGTGTGTGTGTTCATTTATTTGTTTATTCATTTGATGTATATACATATATTATATATTCGACATTTTATTACAATGAAAAATGATGAAATTCAATGAGCGTCAGTAGAATCGTGAAAAACAAATTCTGAAAATAACCCTTGACAGGTGGTGATGATTGTGGTATCGTAGTATGAGGAATATATTCAATTATTCATCTAATATTTCAAATTTTACTGTATTTCATAATACATATCATCATCAACAATTACTTTATATTATTTTCATTTGTTTTTATGTATATATCTATTTATTTATTTTGTTTATCTTGCAATTTTAAATACTGTGAAATCAATTTCTATGAAATTATCCATATATTACATCATATTTCTTATTATTTTATTATTATTTATATATATATAGGAAATATGATATGATATGATTTGTCCGCCCATATTGTATAAAAATAAATTATATTTAGTTTTTTTTTTTTTTTTACCAAGTATTTCACGCATCATTATCATTATGTAGTATTGAAAAAACCAAAATTTTTCACATATATATATGATGTGTGTATATAGATAATGTAATTTGTTGTTTAGTAATGTTAAGATAAAATATGAATATAAATATTAGTTTGTGATATATAACAACTGCTGTATTTGACCATTAGACTTGACACGCGTGTTTTTTTTTTTTTTTTTTTTTTTTTTTTCACACATGTGAACATGAGATGGGATAAATAGTATCTATATAATTGTATACATTGCCCAAGGAGGTTATAATACGCGTTGTAAATATATATACATGTGTAGGCATCATTTTACAGTCAATACAAATTGTTGACTATATTATTATTGTTATAGAATATATTACATAGGATTGATAGAAAATTTCTTGTTGTTAATACTCATCACAGATGAAATTAATCATTTATATCTCTATCATCAGCTTTTATCTGTTTTGTTTACAATTATACATATCATGTTTTTTTGGTTATAAAACAAAATAAAAATGATATTATTTTTAGATTGAAAATTCTGTAAATAAGGAGAAAATATATATATATATATATATATGATCAAAATTATATGGGTATAGTTGAAAATTTATGAATACATTTATAAACATCAAATTAACTTTGTATTATATAGATTATTTTATTTATTTATTTATTTATTTATTTATTTTTTTTTTTTTTCATCATTGTACTATTATTCATGACGTGTTGAGATGTGCGCAGAGATATAGTTTTGCATGTTAATGAAAAAATAAAGTTTATCGGTAACGAAGGACTCCTAGATTGCAACCCGCTGCTTTGCCGACACATAATTGCTCTGTTTCTCTTCTATTCACTCAATGTTTTGTCCCGAATAATTTTAGTTATACAGTAGGTGTGTGAGTATATATCTACTGATACAATTGGCATTGTGATCAAGGTCAAGAGGCTTGACACATTTTTTTCTTTTTCTGTAATTCTTTTATAGTATATAAATATATAATTGTGATAAGTGTGTCATAATTTGTAATAGTTGAAATCACAATTTTTGATTGTTTTTTTATATATATATATATTGATAGACCGATAAATTATATATGAGAGTCAGTTTTTTTATACATTTATAGTCTTGTAATTAAAAATGATGTCGCAATTTGTCTATATATTTTTTATCCAAGAAAAAACTCGAAACAAAGAAAAATTTATTATATTTTTACTTCAATTTATTATTATTATTTTTTTTCCCCTTCATTGACGACTAAGTTATAGATATACATAAAATACGTATATGTAAATATAAAATTTTGATTATATAAAATGGTCGTGTTTATCAATTTTTTAAATAATATTTTGTATTAATTTTTGTTTGCAATTCAATTATGTATGATATTGTGTTTTACACGAGATTTCTCGATATTTCGCGCACAAGGTGGCGTCACGATCGTTCGGCCATTTTGACAATGTCTCCCACTTAGAGTTCATTTCCCTCCTCACCCTTCTTTTCCTCGCGACATTGCGACGTTCTTTATCTCTCTTTGTCTTTTCATCTCACTATACACCATATGTACATGTGTACAAATGATGTTGTACCAATACAAACTTTCGTCTTATTCTTCACTACGATTATTTTTTTCTCCAGTTGCCATTCGTTTTTTAAAATTATTATTATTATTATTATTATTATATACTCCCTATTATGAGTCGGATCTGTGTGATATTAATATACAAATATAACTGAGTTGCGAATCATCATCATCTGTACTGTAATTGTTAGTTACGTCTTCACAAAATATATCAGAACTATAGCAATCGTATTATTATTATTTCAAATTGATTTTATTAATAATTATTTTGAAAATTTATATTTGAATGTGAAAAATTATATTGAATAAAATTAATTGGATATATTTGATATGTAAATGAGTATAAAATGATATGATATTCTACAGATTGTCTGTCAGTAATATTAAATGTGAGATAGTTGAGAAGTGAAAAAAGATGCTTGAAACGCGCGCGCACACACTATTTGAACCTCGACGATCAATCGGTGTGCGTGTGTATATTTTGAGTGGTGGCGGGTTTACTACGTATTTTTGTGTATATATACATATATATATATTTTTTTTATTCTCTCAATCTTCGTCGTAATTCTGACCAAGTGCGACGCAAAGGTGACCTTTAGAGTACGCGCAATTGCATTAATGTCGACAATGATATACGTATAAAAATTATTATTCTTATATTGATGATTTACCTTTGTTTATTCCTGATTATCATTCAGTGTTATTATCTTAATACTCTGAAGTGATGTTGAAATATAACTAATGTATGTTAAGTCATATAAAGTGGCATTGAAGTGGGTAGTGGATGAGTTTAGACCTGTAATCACGGGATAATTCATAAAATTTATCAATTTTTAATGTATACAAGTGTTTAAAAATTAATGTTACATTGTATCTTACATATAAACAATAAGTAATGATATGGAAATTTTGTTAATATCCTCATGTTGGGTCAATTAAAAATCAAAATTGACTATGAGAAAATGTTATCGCTGCCACCACCACCGACGTCGTCGTCGTCGTCGTCGCCACATCCACGTCTCTTTATTCTCTATCTTGACCATTTTTATACGCATGAAAAGTGTTGATGTTATATTTTTATTGTAGTAGTAGTAGTAGTAGTAGTAGTGATGAAGAGCAAAGTGGGGTAATATTATTATTGATGATGATACTGAAAAATACAACGCATAAATTGTATTTAGATAGGATATATGAATAAAATCTATTTATCGTTGCTCCATCAATACACTCGGTGAGTTTATAAATATCATATATCACTGTACATTCATCATGAATAAATTATCCACAAAATTTCTAATATATATAACAAAAAAAAAAAGAAAAAAAGGAAAGAAATAGAAATAGAGATAATTGATATTATTAATTTTACAATATTGTTGTATAAATGTGGCTAATACGTAAAAGAAAACAAATTATTTATTAAGAAATAATATGAACGTACATCATCATCATCATCAACATCATCACCATTATCATTATCATTATCATTATCATTATTGTTATTATAATTATAATTATAGTTATAATAATATTATAGTTATTGGTCACAGAGCTTTCTCTTTTTTTTTTTGTATATAATGATTCCCATTGTTGTATTGCTGCTGTTGCTGTTGCTGTTTATGTGCTATACCATTTCATCATACAATACATTACAACTATCCATTTATTTTCAATATTAATGAAAAATTTATTGTGTACATAGGTATGGTGACATTGCATGACCATAAGAAAAAGAAAAAATAAGAGAGAGAGAGAGATAGAATATTAACATGTAGTAATATCATAATGGAACAAATGTGTATATATACATAATATATTTTGTTATAGATGTATATAATGAAATATTATTGAGCTTTATAAATTACTTATCAGAATGATTTATCAATTATCATGGGGTTTTGTTATTTTTATTATTATATTTTTTAAATATATATTTATTTAATATTTATTTATATTTTATAATTATTTAATTATTTATTGATAGGCAATGACAGAGGATAAAATATAAATTATCTAAATATACACTTGAATAATTGTGAATAATTAAAATTGGTTTTATATTAATTTTAGATACGTTATATTATTTTTATTTATATTTATTATTCACGAGTATAGAAAACTAAAAATAATTTGTCTTGAATAGGTATATATATATATGTATATGTATATAACTACTGGAAAAAGTGTGTTAGTGTGCCAGCCAGTGTTGAGAGTAGATATAAGACTTGACGAGTATTACACATCATCAACAGTTTGTGGATAATCAATTATAAAGTTAATATAAAATAATGTACAATTGTCATTCGAAGTATATCATCAATACAATTAATATGAAAATTGAAAAAAAAAAAATAATAATAACAAAAACATGAAATATGCGTATTTTTGTTTCGTTTCGTTTTTTTTTGTTTAAATTTATGAATTTTTCCTTTTCCGGGTTGTTTGTCTGTTTGTTTATGCTTAAATCGTGATGTGAGTCACCAAGTTATTTCGAAAGCGAATATATATTGTTAAATTGACTTGTTAATTATTATTTTATTTATTAATTTTTTTTTTTACTTTTTCACTTCATAATTTCTCATATTCAAATATAAATTTTATTGTGTTTTTTGTTTTTCTTTCTTGATCGCAATGAAAAATAAAAACGAAACAATACAATGTAAATATTACTATAATATTATGTTATTGTGTTGTTTTTTTCTATATATAGTGTGGACCGGGACCGACTGCGGGAGCGTGAGCGGCAGGCGCGCGCGGCCATGTCGGTCCAGGCCGAACAAGCAACAGCGGGTGGTGGTCCGGAAGCCTGCCATACTCATCACAATCATAACAATCATGGCAATTCTCATGTATCTGCAGCGGCATCACTTTTTCGCGCTCCTGTCCGAGTAAGTATATTAAAAATAATAATTATTATTATTATCCTTTGATATCCTTGATTTAGTGAAATGATTGATTTATCTAATTTCAATGTTTTCTTCTTCCATATCCCTTCTCCAGTTCTCTTATTATTTCTAATTCATATTTTATCGTTATTTTTATTTTTATTATTTTTTTTTTTCGTTTTTTTTCGTTTTTTTTCGTTTTCGTTTTTTTCGTTTTTGTTTTTTTGTTTTGTTTTGGTGTTAGGCCTCGACAAAAATTGTGGGACAGATGCTAAAGGTTAAATTACAACAACATATGTATAGATTAAGATGTTTGGTTATTATTATTCACAAGATATTTTGCTTATTTTTTTGTTTTTTTTTTTTTGTTTCGGTTTTGGTTTAATTATATATAAACAGACAGACAAGCGATATATTGAAATAAAATTTTATGTACACACGAATTTATGCGAATTTTGGCAACAGGTGTCAAGGTCATTCAACGTGAAATATTCCATGATTCTTCAATACTTTCTTTATTATTATGCAACAAAAAAAAAAAAGAAAAATTAATGCTAGTTATGGACAATATGCATTTATCGGTGAATTCTTGTGTATAATGTGCGTGTAAAAGTTGAACAAAAAAAATATGTTGTTGTAATTTTAGTTATGGCAAAGAATATACGTATAAAGATTTTTTTGTTTGTTTGTTTTTTTTTGTTCAATGTAAAAGTGTAAATACAGTTGGATAGTTTAATAGGGATTAAGTATAGGAGAGAGTGCGAGCTCGTGCGCAATTTGACGTGAAGGTGAGGTTAGGCGAGGTCGTGACGAACGTGAAAACCCTGACCTGGTCATTTGTTTGTCTCTCCCTTTCGCGCCCACTCTATATCATTGTCCTTGCCGCATATACTATATCACACTTATATAGACCCAGTACATTAACTTACCTATATCTAGATTCTAGAGATTTACTATTACACACATCAATAGACCCTACACAGTTTTATTTATCAAATTATTAATCAATTTATAATATTGTGTTCAAGATTCATGCAATCATGTAAATAATCCTTGAATAAAATAAAATAAAATAAAAGAATAGAAAAGAAAAGAAAAGAAAAAAAAATCAAATTGAATGCAATTATCTTTTGTATAATTATATATAATTATATTGAAATAAAATTGATAATTCATGTGAAAATTAATAAATAATAATTGTTTAATTATAACAGGTTAATCCTGATGCACATGATCGTACGACACAACAAATTCAATCAAAGCTTGGAAATTATTCGTTGGTAAAGCATTTATTGGATGAACCAAAGAGATTAATTGGAATTGAAGGAGTCCCCGCTAGTCCTGCACCATCGTCCGGATCATCTGCGAGGTCATCATCATCATCGTCATCATCGTCATCATCATCGTCGTCATCATCATCATCATCATCTTCATCATCATCGTCATCTGGCGCAAATACATGTCGAAGTTCGCCATCAACGCAAGAATTCAAAAAGCCTGGTTGTAGTGGTCCACGTTCGTCAACCACGTCATCAAGTCATGGTTCACATAGAGGCGGTTTTGTTAAACCCGCGGACGGTAAACCTCCATATGGTGGCCGTGGTGGATATCCAGGTCAACCTGTCAAACACGGTGGCAATAGTAATGACCACAGAAGTCATGGTATTTTACCTGCAAAAGGTCCACCATCGTCCATCACTCCAAATGTTAATACTACTACTACTACCACTACTACTACTATTACTACTATTACTACTACTACTACTACCGGAAACAATGGTGGATCGAATTCTTCCGGAAATTGTCCTCCTCTCCCTATGAGTAACACTAACTCTGGTAGAATACACGTGGCAGCTTCCAGACTTTCTAGATTACCCCTTGACAATGTGAGTATTTTTTGTTTTATCATTTTCATTTTTTTTTTTTTTTTTCATGATAATTAATATAAAAAAAAAATAATTACTAGAAATATATTAAATATAAATATATATATATATGTATGAATAATTTTAGGGAATGAGGCATGGGTCCAATGAAGGCACCGCAGACTTGGAAAATATTCTCAAGGTAGATAAATGTGAAAATATAATATAGAACATACGCGTATATTGATCGTCTAAAAGCGACCACTGACACAACCGTATGAGTCACACTTGCCGCGTCTATATTTATATATATAGTTTTCATTTTGTTTGGGCGATGGTTATGTGCATTGGATATAATGGCGAGTTGGCAACAACATCGAATGCCCGATCCATTACTGTGATTCATTGTGTCGCGCTCTGTCTTTCATTACACATAATTCACTCTCAGTTTCATTACATATCTCAATTCTCAATCTTATTTATTCTCTTTCATTATCATTGGACATATCTCAATTACTACAGATTGTTCAAAATAAAATATCATCTCAATACAATATATATATATATATATATATATTGTGGAAAATATTTTCAAATTACACTACATATGATTTATCTACTATTTATTTATTTATGTTTTTTTTTGTTGTGGGTTGATTTATAATACCAATGAGTAATTAATACGATTATTTGTTAATGATAAGTAAGGATAGTTGGAAAATGAGGAAGAATCTTAGAGTACGATAGAGGGATAAAGAATAGACGAGCGGATGCACGAGGACTATGTAGTGTCTGTAAACGCACACTTGGCCAAGCATGGCATGAATAATTCTCACGACTGCCCGTGGGAAAATACTGTTTTTGCCGGTAGACATCGCAAATGATACTGTTAATTGTGCTCTACTATTTCATTACCTGACAATTCTCATCAATTTTTATAAAATATATATATATATAAGTATTTGAAAATATAAATATGTATATTAATATTATTTTATATTATAAAGTAATAAAGCGGTCGTGTGTAACATTTTTTCATTTTTTTATTAGACGTATTTTTATTTTACGTGAGCCGAAGGGTCTACTTTCGCTCAACTCATTATCACAAAATCATGTGATTATAATTTATAATTATATATACCGACATGGTTATGACAATTATAGAAATCATCATCAACCAAAAAAACAAAAAAAAAAACAAAAAAAAACAAAAACCGTAAATAATTATGTGATGGAAAGTAAAGAGAAAAACACAATTGATTCAATCTATATCGTTCAAAGTATATTGTATGTTGTTTTTGTTGTTGTTGTTGTTGTTGTTGTTGTGTTGTTGCCATAACGGGTTTTTTTATTCGTTCACGTGCTTGATATAATTACCTATCACGTACATTAACATATGAACATGTACAAACTGTATAATATGATTGTCACTTGTGGCTATTTTATTGAAACACGTGGAGTGGATGGTGTCTAGTTGTTGCTTCACAACTGTCTCACTATTACTTGTTTTTTTGTTTATCTAAAATGATATTTATATCTATAATGTAATGAACCATTAGGAATTTACAAGATACCATCTCACTATTATTACTTTCAATTGATTGTCCATGTTATTTCTATTTATATATAAGTATATATAATATATTTATGATGGAAAAATATAATTATATATTTTTACAATTGCAGGAAATGACGATGCCGCCCACTCCACTCACTGCAATTGCACAGACACCAAGAAAAGAACTTGAATCCAAGTTCACATTCAACCCCGTACTATCAAAGGTATACAATACTATTATAATTGTTAAATATATGAATGTAGAGTAGGAAATGTATTTTAATTGTGAAAAATTATTCACGATCATTGACATTCTGAGACAGTTGGCTGCAACTCAACAAATTTATTTGCATGGTCACACAAATAGGATAATAAGAAAAATTAACAATTATTCAATTATATAAATACTTTTTTTTTTTTTTTTTTTTTTTTTCGAGAAAATTTTCAGTGATCATTTGATTTATTCAATTTATTGCATTGATTTTATATATTAATTTACAGAGAATATTACCATATGCATAATATTTATTCTTAAAAAAATTGTATTATTCTTATTATTTATAAATATTTTATTATTATTTATTTATTTTTTTTTTTTTTTGTTGTAGTTGACAGAGGTATCATTGACAACACCTTCCAAACAATCACGTAAGTACAAAATTTGTTTTTTTTTTTTCTTTTTTTTCTTTTCTTCTATATTTTATCATAAATGCAATCTAATGAATGAAATATATTCATTCATTATGTATCAATTGATATATAAAATTTTTTAACTGAAATAAAGTTGGTATGCGATTATATTTTGTGTGAGTTAAACAAAAAGAAAAATTGTATAAAATAAATGTGTGTATTGATTTGAAATGAATCATTGATCTGTAGAAAAATAATGAGTATTGAAAAGGGGGTTGTTTACATTTCATAAAGTTAATAGTCACAGAGAAGGGGGGGGGGGGGGGGGAAGGTGGAATCTTTTAATTGTCTATTTGAAACAATGAAATATTGAAGATCGATTGCAGTGGCAAACAAAGTCAAGTATATATAGATGTGGAAGAAAAAAAAAAACAAAAAAAAAATAGATAAATAAAAGAATTATCGGATATATTGAAAAGCAAATAGTAAAAGAAAAAATAACATGATAATAGGGAAAACACGTGTTTTTATTTTTGATCTATTTTTATGATTATCATTTAGGATAGAAACCATAGGATTTATTTTGAATTAAATAACTAATTATACATTAAATTAAAATATTATATATGATATTATAAGTATATAAAATCATGTATGAATTATAATTTGATTGTTTGTATTATTTAAAATCAGTTTATTATATGTAATATGTTTAATACAATTTTTTTTTTGTTTACGAGAATTTTTTAGCGATTATGTAATATATATATATTTTTTTTTTCAAAAGCAGTAATAGATTTATTTATCGATTGATAAAACTATAGTGAAGACATTACGGGAATGACAGTGAGACGTAAATTTTGCGTTTTAAGTTTATTGTCCACGCCACTGTAATAATTGTTGCTTAGGATAAGACTAAATCGTGATAAAAATTTCATAAAAGCACTTCATATGTGTGACGCTTGATAAAAACCTTATCTGAAAAGTAAATATTTCATATCTTTGTTGATATTTTTTTTTTTTTTAATTGATTTACCAAGTATATACAGTTTTTATCATTATTTCATTTTATTTTTCTGTTTTTTTGTATTGAGAAGTAAAAAATTAATGATTTTAAGTTCAATAATTCTAATCAAAAATCCAAAACAAAAAAAATAAAATAATTTATCGACAATTTAGTTTGATTTATTTATTACATATATATATATATTTTTTCAGTATAAAATTCAATTTTTAACAAAATTTTTGGATTTTTTATAAATATTGTATATTTTTTTTTACTAAAAATTCTCAACAGATTCATAAATGATGAAAAGAAAAAAAAATTATATATATTCAAATTCTTCAGATTTGAATATTATTAACATTAAATATTTTTACAATCATAAAAAATAGACACTTGTGTGTGATTTTATAATATTGTATTGTTCAATTTATCTTGATTCTATACTGTGCCAATGGTGTAGCCATATCGTTACACGTATTGTCGCAGATGTATAAGTAAAAAAAAATATATATATATATTTAACAAAGGCGAACAGGTGAAAGAAGCGGTTGATATATGCGCCAGCCGTTGAATATCTTGTCAAACACACCGGGCCAAACTTCTTCCATTGCGCCGTATTCATCACCGTGTGCTCTAAGAAAATCTACAGGATTGATATTTTGCTTCATAATATATTGGACATGTGTTTATACTTCGAACAACAAAATGCCATGCAAAATTATTTAAAGAAAAAAAAGAAAGAAAGAAAGAAACTTGCATTTCTCCCCAACGTATTTTCTATTCTCGGACACCTGTTGCAATATAATATAAATCAATAATTGTAATGGAAAAAATTATTTTTTCATTGGATTATGGATAATTTTTTTAATTGATGATTTCAATTATTTACCATTACAAAAAAAATATATTAATTGAAATATTTATTGTGATATAATTTAGTGTTGAACATTGCAAATGGTATATTTATTTAATTAATTACTTTTTAAATATAACTGATTGATTGACAACATTGAAATAATAATAATACAAGTAAATTCAAAGTAAATAGTAGTTGTAGTAGTAGTAGTTTAAATTAAGATCACTCATTCATTGCAAATACATAATATTATATTTTCTCCTATTGTCAAAAGTTTGTATTCAAATAGTCAAAGGTAAAAAAAGGAAAAAGTTAAAGATTAAATAATTTGATTATTAGTATTGAAAGATTAAGAGACACATAATAAAACGAATATGCGTTGAAGTGGTAAAAACGGTGAAATGGTGAAACGAAAAATGAGGCTCCAACGTACGTTTGTACGCAGGTGATGCCTTGGGCCATAGTCGAGTTTGTTCGGGTTTCTTCGCTCGTTTGCTCGTTTACTTGTCCCCCCGTACATCCCCTGTATACACCCAGAAAAAGTCCTCCCCTCTTTTCAACGAGTAGTGAACACTGGCGTCAATGTACTACTACTATACACGATATACGATACACAATATATCCACACGTATGTTCATATATATATATATACAATATACATGTACACATGCACATGTGTATGCAATAGAACGGACAACGGCAAACGATGGGGTTCTTTCTTGTGAGCTGCATGCTCGTCTCTAAACAGTACAGTCTACGTTATATGTTCTCAGTTGGCAAAGAGCAACCGAGTAAAGCGTATTCATTATATATTTTTTTATTATTATATACCACCAAAGTATGATTTATCATTATTATCACAACTCAATTTTACTTTTATTTTCATATTCATTTTTTTTTATCGAGTTTTTTTTTTTTTTTTTTTTTTTTTTTAGTGCATTCAATTAATTACTACATTTATTTGTGTAAATAAAATATTGTATGAACACACATAAGTCAAAAATATCGCAGTAATAAATATATTTTATTCTATACACATAAAATTTTTCTTTGTACACTCACACACACACGCATATATACACTTATATGTATATATCTCCCGCCAATACAAATAAAATACTGAAAAGAAAAAATTGCGAGGATGTAATATCAAAGTGTTGGTGGAAAGTAGTGGTGAAGAGAGGGGTGGGGATGGGTGATGGTAAAAGAGAGGGGAAAATACACGAGTATAAATTTTAATATCTGTAGTTAATATTGTTTTTTTTTATTATAATGAATATAAAAGATCCAGTGATATTGTGGATTTTAATAAATATTCACACAAAGTTTTTTGAGGTGCTTCGAAATATTGTGAGAGCAGCTAATATTTCCTAGTGTCAGGTGTGAATGGAATATATATATATATATATAATTTTTTACCTTGAAATAATTATTACGTGAGTGATTGTTATTATATTTAATATTTCATTTAATTATTGTGTATTAATTTATATGATAATAATAAGAATAATAATATTTTTTTTTTTTTTTTCTGTTATACTGTAAACTATCAATTATTTCATTGAGTTTATGTATGTATATGTATATTTTTATTATTTTATATTAATTGTATTAAAACAATTTCCGATAATTACAAAATCATATGAATATGTGATAATTGTGACGTAACGGTTTTTTCTTTCTCTCTTTCTTTTTCTCTTTTTTTTCGTTTCTTTTTGTTTAAATTGTAACGCGATCGTACGTAGCAATTTAGATGTCTTTAGTACATAAAAAGTTGGCCCACCCTATATTACATATTAACATATCACACAGAGACTCTTTTGTTATATAAAAATATATACCCGTGTATGTACAGCTTTGTACCTTTATCCCCCTCTCTCCATCTTTTTTTTTTTTTTTTTTTTTTTTTCCTCTTCTCTCTTTTATAACATATTCAGCTGTAAATATTTTACCTTTTTCAAGTAAAAATATTAATACATATCATTTTGGAGTATTTATTAATATGATAGATGATAATTGTCGCTATTTTGTTTTGTTTTTTTTTTGTTTTTCGTTTATTTATTTATTTATTTTCATTATCTTTTGTGTATATTCATTGTTATTACATGTGACACATTATTTTATGTATAAATTAGTCACTCGCATTACACTGATTATTTCTATTGTTTGTGTTACAGAACGTGAGAGACACGGAACTAACAGATTGTCTGCGTGAGTATATTTATATTTGTAGCTTACATTGTAGTCACTCGTTATTTTTGTCATGACATTTGAGAAAATCATATGATTATCATCCAATTGTATCAATTTATTTTTAATTGTTATCATTTATTCGTTTGTTTTTGTTTTTGTTTTTTTGTTTTTTTGTTTTTTTGTTTTTTTAAATCAATGAAATAAATACTAATTATAAAATTTTCTTTTTTGCCCTTGATAATTTTTTATTTATTTTTTTTTCATTTTGTTTTGTTTTATTTTGTTGATTAATTATACAATACCCCAAATCTGAAATCTCATTGTAAAATTTCAATGAAACTTATTACTCTCCAAGTAATAATGATATTATTTGTAATTTTTATGTGACAATGTGAATAAATTCGTGGAGTACAGTCAAGTAGTGAATAGTCGAATGTAACATAGATGGGGTAGCATTGCGCGAGTGAGGTCGATGTCCGCTGCTGCCGTCTCACAGTATCTTCACAATATGTATACACATTGTCTTGTACAGCAACATTACTGCATACGTCGTTATATATTTTCTCTCAATCTCTACCGCGTAATTTCTAAAGCAGGACATTATATATATGCTCTTCATTTATATGTTTCTTTTAATTTTTTTTTTTTTTTTTCTCTTTTATTTGTATTTTATATTTCTACATTTAATAAATTTTTTGTTTTATTTAATAACATCCATAAATTGTATTTATTATTACAGAGATTTAGAACGTGATTTGAGTCTTTCGGAAGATAGTGATGATGATGGTGGTAGTGGTGGTGGTGGTGGAGGTGGTGCCAAAGTGAGTATAAAATTATCATTGAAATAAAATATCATTATTATATTTAAATAAAATTATAAAATTGCAGATTTCAACTACAAAATTACCAAAAAATCAAAATAGAAGTCCAGACTTGACAGTCGAGTAAGTTGATAAATTTAATTTTAATTAAATTTTTTTTTTGTTTTTTTTTTGAATTTGTCCATTTGAAAAAAATTTGATAATATGAATATAATATTTTATTCTAGCCTCTCGACACCATTGATACCAGCCATGACACCAGCGCCCCCACCTCTTGCACCAATGTCACCCATGGGAATGTCGCCTCTGGGTCCATTGTCGTCACCAAATCCACCAAAACAAATATCACCAGCACGATCTGGGTCAATTTTACCTGTAGGTTCGCCGCGAAAATATATAACATCTCCGGTCATGTCGATAAGGCCCCCAAGTCCACCAGGACAGGCACCACAAAGCTCAGCAAGCGCTAGCTCAAGTTCAGACTCAGGATCAGATTCAGGTTCAGATAGCAGTGATGACTCTGAGGATGAAGGTGGTGGTGGTAGTGGTAGTGGTAGTGGTAGCGGTAGCGGTGGCGGTGGCGATGGTGCTGATGGTGGTGGTGGTGGTAGTAATGGCAGTAATGGCAGTAATGGCAGTAATGGTCGCACCAATGAATTACATTTATCTGGTAAAGGCCCGTCTACACCCCCTTCAGTTTCGCCAAATGCTCTTGCAGAGGAGCCAGAACTCCCTCCTCCCGCTGAAGAATCAACAAAGACTAGATGGAATCTCGGGAGCTTTTTTAGGAAAACCCCAATGCAGACAGGCAGTGATCAAGCATTAGAAAGTAAATCATGTCAGGTAAATATTATGATCTTTATCATTTAATCTTGATAATTAAAATACATTTCATGTAAAATTATTTTATTTGATATTAAAAGTTTATAAAGAAAATTAATTCTATGTATTTATTCATTTCAGGATGGAGTAACGCGATGCAACAGTTCTCCAGATGTGACATCACTTGACAAACGAACACGAAGACCAGACGCAACGCACAGCAATAAAGATTGGCAATTCGACGACGTATTGAAGAAAAATCGAAATACAACAAAATTAACTCATTTAAGTGATAGTGAACAAAATTCCGATTGTGAAAAAAAGGAAAAATCAATTGAAGAAATAAAATCACAAGGACAAGACAAACCAAAGCCACCAGACGTTCGAAAACGTGGTCGACCTCGAAAAACTGTAAAAGAATCGATAAAAAGTCCACGTAATCATAGAATATCACCAGAAATACCAAAAACATCATCTGCAAAACGAAGTAATAGGCCACGCAGTAGTGGTAGCCCCAAAAAAAAAGTGTCATCGATATCTAGGTTATCAATGATGGGTAATAGTGATGAGGAAACGAGTGATGTGAGATTACATGAAAGATCAAGTGATTCAGATGAATTTGAATCATCATCGAGGATTTCACAAGCATCAATAATGGCAGTTGAAAAACGACGATCACGTTTGAGTATTTCTTCGAGTGATGATGAAAGAACAATAACCAAACAGCACATTGATGATCGTCATACTTCAGAGGATGATGCATTGTGGCGAAAAGCAGCACCAAAACGCAATAAATTAACCGACTCACCTGTGAAAAAACTTGAGAAAAAGAAAAGTCCGACAAAAGTGAAACCCCGACTTTCTCAATCACGAGTTACAAATATATCAGGCTGTGTCTCAGATTCCGATAGTGAATCGGAAATAACATTACGAAATAATCGAATACAGGTAGCTCGGGTACAACCGAGACCACGTGCGCCCTTAACGAGAGCTACATCCCCTGATAATTCCGATAGTGACAATAGCCCAACGCCAAAGCTTCAGGAAGAAGACGCTGGAAACGTACAAGATAAGAAAAAGAGTGATACCCTAAGAAAATTGTTTTCCAGTGCAAAAGGAGGTGCTAAAGGTGGTGGAAAGGGTGGTAAAGGTGGTAAAGGTGGTAAGGGTGGTGGTAAATGTGGAATTTATGTTGAGGAGTATACAAGTGGTACGGTGAATACACCTACTGGTGGTGAAAGTCCATATAAGAGACCACCATCATCACAATCTTCAATTATCCCAAGTATACCATCACTCACATACATCAATGGTTTACCAAGTCTTATGTGTAGAATTGAACTCAATAGAGTTCAACATGTAGCACAATTATCTAGAGGTCAAGAATTAAGACAGCGAACAGAATTGTCAGATACAAGGCCAGCTTCGAGGCAATCTAATGTAAAAATTAAACCGGAACGACCATCTACGCCGGAACGAACATCTACACCGGAAGACGGTGAAATAGTAGATCAATCTTCAATTTGTCAACCACCCCTGTCTACTGAATATAGAACCCAATATAGTGATACTCAACATCATCAAGCTGCTCCAATTCATATTGACCAAGTTAATCAGATTATGTGTACAAAGAATAAACAATCAGATACTAATAAGAGTGAACGTATACAAGCAACATCTGTTGATGTAACTGTGAAAAATCGCACTGTGTCTGGTGATAGTGGAACAACAATAAGTGGAAATAATACAAATTCAGGTTTAATTATTGCGAGTGGTAATATTATTGATAATGCACTGAAACGTAAACGTAATCCTAGCTGCAGTTCGTTATCCAGTCTAAGCGTTTGTTCGATAGATTCCAAAGTTAAGTCTACTAATGAACACAAAGAAAAGAAAAAACGAAAGAGAAAACATACTGATAAAGATTCAAATACCTCGAGGACCTCTAACCGATATAAAAATGATGTACAACCGACAAATCACGAGAGGGAAGATAAATCAGATAGTAATTTGTTGCCACCTCCTGCAGTGCCACTCCAACGCGTCTTTTATTCTTATTTCAATCATCAAAATCAAGTTTTAGACGATCAAGATAGGTAAATTTGTAATTTTTTAAATAATTTAATAGTTTATTATTTTATTTTATCATTAATAATAATAATAATACATAATTAATTATCTCAATGGGAAATATTTAGGGACCAAAATCAGCACTTGACTGAAGCAAAACGATTGAAGCACAGCGCTGATGAAGAATGCGAATTGACAGCACAAGGTATGTTGTACTTGGAGGCGGCATTGTACTTTTTACTGACGGGTCACGCAATGGAGTCTGATCCAGTAACCGAGAGAGCTTCATTCACGATGTACAAAGACACACTCAGTCTCATAAAGTAAGCAATAATAATAATATTAAAAGCCAATAAAACAATGAATAAATGAATTAAAATAAAACAATTGGTAAATTTTCAAATGAAAATATATATTTTCATTTTTTTTTTTTTTTAATTTTTAGATACATTTCTTCAAAATTTAAAAGCCAACAGAATAATTCACCAGAGAGTAGTATCCATAATAAATTGGCGATCTTGAGGTAAATATCATCATTTCAAGTTTGTGAATATTCTGATATATGTAATACTGCTACTATTTTTATCCCGTTTAATATTAATTCAATTTTTTTTATTACAGTTTATGGTGCCAGTCGTTAATTTATTTGAAATTATTCAAAATGCGCAAACATGAAGCACATGAATATCAAAAAATACTTGCAGATTATCATCAAAAGGTGAGTACTCATTTATAATTCAAAATAATTGATTGAGAACAAAAAATTACGTTTATTTTGTTCATCTATATATATATGTGTGTGTTTATTCATTAATTATAGCCCGCACAACCGACGCTTGTGCAAACTGAGGGACAGGGAACACCGTTATTATCACCAACACCATCGCCGGCAGGTTCGGTAGGTTCGGTTGGTAGTCAAAGTTCCGGATATAGCAGTGGTGAATTAGCAAATCGTGGTTTAGTCTCGGGACAACCATCTGCGGCAACATATGTTAGTGTTCCACTTGGTATCCACACAGCAATGCAGAAACAAAATCATCATTTTTCATTATTAATGAATTGTCATGAATTATGGGACCAGGCAACTGCATTAGTGACAGACAAACATCGGGGTATATTATACATATTATATATTCATTCATTCATTTATTCATTTTATATTAGTATTATATTATAAAAAATTTATAATAATAATAATAATAATAATAATAATTTTTTTTTTATTTTTATTTTTTCAGACTTTTTTATTGAATTGGATGAAAAATTTGGGCCGTTGACATTGAAAAGTTCATTGCATGACTTGGTGCGTTATGTTGAAGCTGGAATAAAAAAATTGCGTGCCCTCTGACCCCAGTGGCATAGTCCCAGGCCGCCCACACCCAACTACATAACGGCGCTTCCGCATAATATGGCAACGTATCCAACAGTGTTTACGTAGCCGTCGTGAGAATTAACTCGCTACAATGGGCAATAATTAATTCGATTCCATGGGTATATGATGGCTGATGAGTCGTAGGGCGCTAGGGATAGTCATAATATAATGGTCAAATGGAAATATTACAACAAATATTGGGCGTAACGTATCAGAGTGTTAATGCACTTTTTGATGATTTACACAATCATCTGTAAATAATTGTTTTGATTTAATTTCACATCATCATTTATTTTTCACCATATACATGGTGTGGCATATGATAAATATAATATATTTGGTCACTTTAATTACATTCGAATATAACACTGTGTGCCAACCAACAAAGTATAGAAATCAATTGAAATTGTTATTGCGATGATAATAATGTTTTTGTCAATACATACAAATGATGATGATGATGATGAAATAAATGGTGCTCCCTCTGATATAACGTTAAGAGGGTATTTTAGCTCTCTGGTGATTATCAATTACAAATGGAAACGAAAAAAATAATATAATTTATTCAGGAAATCATTGTTTGCGATAATAAAATGGTATATATATATATATATATATATGAATTTGGATAGGAGCTCATTTCTAAGCACAAAGGTGACATAAGAGCCTAATAAAAGTGTTTGTGCACCACCATAACAACAAGTCATTTTATAAATAATCATAAATTGTTCTTAATCTGCAACATAAAAGAGCAAAAATCGATTCATATTCTTTACATTATTTAATATGAGAGTATTTAAATGCCCTACTAGTTGAGATAAAAGCAATTTAACAATGATAATCGAAAAAAAAAAAAAAAAAAAAAAAAAATCAAGAAGTAGATTTTAAATGTGACTGAGAGAGAGAGAGAAAGAGAAAGAGAGAGAATGTTGAGATACAACAAGAAAAGAAAAATTTAACAAATAAATAAAAACCAAGGAGTAAGTTGCTCATATGTATATTTTTGTAAATAGATATTGTGAGTGTCGCCGCCTTGAGGAGAGAATATTTTTATCCTTACGTATAAAATAATACGTATGGGAAAAATTTACTCGTCCGCCCCATTTTTGCTACCACATCTTATCAAAGATATTCCAGATTATTTCTGGTACATTCATAACAGTCCACTAAATATTTTTTAATTGATAAATTCTCTCAGTCATGCATCCGAATTTTCGGTATTTTTTTTTTTCTTTTCTTCTAATTCATCGCTTAAATATTAAATGAATATTATATTCTTGTTGCATTTAGACAACAATAATTTTACAAATTTTCAATATGACCCTCCATTATACTATTTTTGTGGTCAAATTATTATTATTATTATTATTATTATTATTATTATTATTTATGGGAATGGTAAATATTCGATATTTTCAAAAATACAATTATAAGAAAAAAAAAAATAGTATATGTAAATATTATATCACCACAGCGATTATTAAGCTCATGGAATCTAGCGTTCATTATTTCATTATTTTTAAAGTGGAATAAATGCCATGCCTAAGAAAATTATTATACATAAAATCGCTCAAAAATATTTGGGATCATATTTTGAAAATCAAATAAATTATTTATGACTCATTGTTTATGATTAATAAATAATGATTTTGAGAAAAATAGTAAAAGAATTTTACAAGGCACTGGCTGAGAGAATTAAAAAAGAGAAAACACGAAAAAAAAAAAAAAAAAAGTATCAAAAGTATCAAAAGTATTGGAAAAATTTACACGTTATATGTGAATTGAGATAGTTTTTCGGATTTTTTTTTTTTTTTTTTTTGGTTTATTACTGCTATTTATTTTTCTCAATAATTTCCTCTTTAATGATATAATGAATGAAATATATTTACATCATTGTCACATACAGATACAACTATACACATACAAACAAACAAGCAAGCATACATACATACATGCCACATATACATGTACATACTCAAAAATGCATGGTGTATAAAATAGATATTGATATGGTTGGAAATTATTTTATTTTATTGTATTTTTTTTTTTTTTTTTTCTTTGTTTCTATGCGTTTTGGCATCGTATATGTTTATATTCATAATAATTTGAATATGGTGCTCAAATTATTTAATTAATTTTTTTTCTTTTCTCTTCTTAAAACTGAAAACAGTCACTTTAGTAGACTATGGGTAAAATCGAATGAAGCCATGTTGAGTTTATTCTATCATTGTAGTGATACAATTATTTTCAAAGTGTATCGTTTTTATGGGCGAAAATCACAATACTAGTAAGTGACAATGCCAATTAATGAAAATTTTTTATGCAATTATATTTTTGCATAATTATAAAAAAAATTTAAATTTTTATCATAATTTTGTTTTTTTTGTTTTTTTTTTTATCAGTCTTCAATCACACATTAAATGTGGCACACATAAATTAAAAGGATGGTTTTTGTTATTTAACATTACTTTATAAGAAATAAAGAAAGAAAAAATGTTGAATGTTCCTTGATGAGAAGAAGTGCACGCAACTTGTAGGAATTATGTAGAAAGGGAAAGGGACATATGGACGAATTGGTACATATATACGTAGATAATTGGGTGATAGCAATAATATTAAGGTCAGTTGTCAAAAAAGAAAAAAAAAACCAAGTGTAAGTCATTATGATACTGGCAAATGTGGGGATAATGATGAGGATAAGTTATAGAATGAAAGACAACCGCACCAAGGAGAGACCAAACTCGTTAATTGAGAAATATTTACCTAATTGCTTTTTATTTATTTCATTATAATTAATTAATTTTACCATCTAATATTATTAATTAATAATATATTTATTAGTGTGGAGGCTGAATAAGCGGCTGAGCCATCAATTCAATGCCGTAAATATTTGAAATTCATTAAAAATTGTTACTTAACTTATATATGATTCGAGTTGAAACAAAGACGAATAAAATCATTAAATAGAAACACCAATAGACCACTGTTTTAACGCATGTGATAGTTGAAATTAATAATAAAATAATTGGAATTTCACATTGTAAATTGAATTATCGAAATACATAAGTAAGAGAGTAACAAAAAAAAGAAGAGAGGAAAAGAAAAAAAAATAAATAAACATATTTAATGTATTTGAGTGAAGATGTGTTTGAAATTGAGAACAATTGTATTGTGAATGAAATATAAAATGATTGGCAGAGTTGTGACAATGTAATGTCATCACACTCACAAAAAGGATTTTAGATAATTGTTTAAGTTATTTTTTTGAATTCTTGTTAATTTATTTTTCATTTGGGGGAACAAAAAAAGAAAAAAAAAATTTCACGGAATTTTATTATTTTTCTTTTATTATTACGATTTTTTATTAATTCTTTTTTTTTTGTTTTTTTTTTTCTTCTTTCAAATGTATCGTAATAATAATAATTGCTGTATAGCAAAATTTTCCCACGTAACCTTTTACATTTATTATATTATTAATGTACATGAATGATTTTTGTGCAACGGCAATGCGTATAAATAATACGATGTATCTGCATTCGGGAAATGATTTATTATAATATTTTGAACTATATTTTGATATGTGAAGATAAATAGAATTCATTATTTATAATGCTCGAAATAAAATTCACGAATTCTCATTCGTTTAAATATTTTAACACATTCAAAATTTTATGCAAATAATAATTGATGCCAGAGATTGTTCACAATTGCACTGCTTGTCAATCATAATGTGATTAAAGCAGAAAAATAATATTGTAACAAGTAAAACAAAAACAAAAAAAAAACTTTGTGACAATATGGAACATAAGTTTATATATAAATATAGATTGTGAATGGGGTTTTTTTTACCTATTTTATAGTAAATTCTGCTGAAACTGGTTAAGAAAAAAAAAGCCTTGAATGAAAATTGAAAAAAAAAAATATATATATATATATATATATATATATATAAATAAATAGACAATGTAAAATAATAAGAATATGAAAACGCCACTTGTAAATGCAACTGCAGTTAGAATTATTTTTGCGTTAATGGGGTTGGTTTATTATATATTTTTGTGTATTTTGCATAATACGCATATTTTTATTCTCTCCATAAATTTTATTTCTTTCTCTTTTTACATTAAGCGCCTTAGATTTATATTATGTCATTATTCGAATTACCATATATAATGACAATGATGATGATGTGTATATGGTATAAATTGTAAAAAAAAAGAAAAAAAAAAAGGTATTTACTATACAAATATCATATTCATTTTCCGTGGGATTAATGTCCACCAAATGAAAGATATTGTTTAATAAAAAATTAAATAAATAAATACAACACTGTGTAAAATAAATGATAATATAATAATACATTATATGCATGTGTGCAAATGCCCCTATCATCATATAATTATTATGATAAAAAAGAAAAAAAAAAAATTTTGTTCTACACGTACAACTTTTATAACAATTCAAAAATTTTAAATATCCGCGCGAAACACTCGCAGCGCCCCAATATTAGAACTAACAAACGTGATATGTATGATGAAACGTAATATAGTAAATGTATAACTGAATAGTAGTTGATGATTACAGTGAGATTTTGTGATAGATACTATACACAATCTGTATGTACACACTGAGAAAGTGAGAAAGAGTATGGAATGAAGAATATGGTGTTTCAGCGAGAATGAAAAAGAATCGGGATAGCCATTGTGGCAGTTGGGAGCGTTGGTACCGTTGGCACTTGTTGGGACTCGTTTATTCCATCGTAACACACGGTTTCATCTAGCTCATGTTATTTCATGATCATTTATTATTTTTACCATAGCATACATTTATATTCTTAATCATGTAGTCCCTTTTTTTTGTTTGTTTGTTTGTTTGTTTGTTTGTTTATATATATATATATATATCTTCCTTGTTTATTATCAATTCGAATTGGATCATTCACTTATCTTCCATAATTACATTTGATCATAATTATTAATTACTTTATTTATTTAATGTATAAATAATACAAATTTCCATCAACTTTGTGATTTTTATTCGGTAAAATGAGTGACGTGTAGTAAAGATATTCAAATATTTGTTGGTGATAAAGTTATACATGTACATACATTGTTGTGATTGTGATTGGTGTAAACAAAACAAAACAAAACAAAAAATATGTTATTGTTGTTTTTGATATTATTGTGTATCCAAACGGAATAATAATACATTGTATTGAGTAGTCGTGCACTATTACATTGACATTTACAGAAACGTGTAACTCTCTACATCACCACAACGATAATTGAGGTAAATTATAATATATGTCAATATACATATATTTTTTTGTTATCTTTTTAAAAATATCATCATCAAATATTATTTATCATGTAAATTGGACATTGTCATATCAGTTAATTGTATAAAGGTAGAAATGTTGTGTGTTTTGATTCGGTCATCAGCCTCACTCTCACGCTGACAACGATTATAAAAAAAAAAACAAAAAAAGTTGTGTAGCTCTGTACAGTTTATTTTAAATTTTTGTTCCAATATATTATTCACTCATTTGTAATACTAACTTGTTGCTCACACTTTCAACCCTATCTGTCCCTTTTTACTATTTTATATTTTTATTTTTAATTCATCTGATAAATATTTAATACTATCCAAATATTATTCAAAAATTCACTCAAACACTCACATTCACTGAATTAATTAATTTTTATTCCATTTAATAATTGTGATAATTAATTTATTTATTTTTATTGATTCAAAATATTATTTATTAGTATGATATTTAAAAAATAATTTATTCATCTGGTTGTGTATCGGTTTTTTTTTTCTTTTTTTTTTTGGTATTATGAAATTATTCTATAAAATTTATTTTTGTCTTTAAATATTATCCTATACACAAATAAAGTAAGAAAACAAAATAACAGTGTCATTGAACGAGATGATGATGATGATGATGATGATGATAATGGAAAACAGGATAAATAGAAGGAAAGAAGAATAAAAAGGGCATCATATAAGAAGGTGATTGCGGAGGTTGAAGGGGGTGAAAAAGTGTGAGAGAGATGAAATAGAGGGAATTTCATGGGATAGGGTGGGAGAGGGAGAGGAAGAGAGAGAGAGAAGCATCAGGTAATAGTATGCTAGCCAGTGTATGACCTTGAAAGTGCGAGTCAAACGAGCCCAGTTTATATCAGAGTGTTCTCAACCAGTTTCATCATTCACTCTTTCATTATTTTACGAATAATTTTTTCACGTCGTTATTTAATATTTCATTGGATAAATGTGTAGGTTGCACATAAAAATATTTAAAAAAACAAAAAAAAAAGGGGGGGGGGGGGGCAAGAGAAAAAAAAAAAGAAAATAGAAATGTAATGATGGCACAGGAATAATTCACTTTTTAAGACCATCACGGTAGTATGATTTTGATAAGTACATTGACCTACGTTTCAAATGATATAGTATACATATGATGATTATAAATAGGTGTTTCTTTTTTTAAATTGAATAACGAATGATTGCGATGCATATTGGATTTATGTATTGATATAAATTCAATAGTTTGTGATTGAATTTTGTACGATGCAAGTTAATTTGTCACAGATAAATCTAATACTTGAGATTTAAATATATACATTTATATATAGCGCTCACACATACATACACACATACGCATATATATATATCAATAAATAGGTAGAGAGTTAATAAGTTACGACATGCTCTGTTTATACTTTTTATAAAATAATATTTATCACTTTTTTTCTTTCTTTTTTTTATTTTTTTTTATTTTTTTGCAACTTATTGAATATATTTTATACTTGTAAAGTCAAATACATGAAAATACGGGAATTAAGTAGCAGTTTAAAGTCAATAAATTTGTAAATTAAGAACAAAGTGAGAGGAGGCAGGTGAAAAAAAAATAGAAAAAAATAATAATATAAATTTGTATTACATAGCGTTGTATACGAGGCACATGGTATAAATATTAGAAGTAAATATATATATATATATATATATATATGTGTGTGTGCTATGTGTGATATTGAAAGAAGCCATACTATGTATGTATGTATGTATGTGGCTTTCATTACCGTTGTAAGACTGCGAACTACTCTCAGGGCTAATGCGATGTTATATACGCGTTACGCAACAGTGCGCGTCATAGTTTTAGCTATACTTTTTTCTACACTCATCATCTTCTTTTTTTTTTTATATTTCTTTTTCTATGTATATATTATCATCACATTCGGTATTTCCATATTAGATTATGAAAAAAACGTCTTATCAAATTGAAAAAATGTGTAACAAGACAAAGACTCTTTTCAACTTTTTTTTTTATTTCTTAGGTTTTTATATTTTATTTTAATATTTCTTATTTTTTGAGTTTTTCATTTTGGAGTCATTAGTTTTATGTTTTTTTATTTTTTTATTTTCTCTTTTTTTTTCTTCATTTTCTCATTTTATTTGTCTTTCCATGTGTTCGTTTCCTTTATACTCGTTTTTTTATTTTCCAATTTTATAGGAAATTTTATGAAATAGGATGAGATAGGGTAATCAAGTAACTAATAAGTGTCTGTCGATAAATTTTATCAGACGTGTGATAATTAATTGGCAATCAAAAAGTTAAATGAACATTGAAGAGGTTCAGGAAGTAATATCATATTTACATTTCTTTTTTTAATCATTCGTAAATATCAATTTACTCAGTATTTTCATGTACAAACAAATTTTTTCACATATCCCAAAAATTTATAATTTTGGATTTATAATAATAATAATATAATAAATAAATAAATAAATTAGAATAATTGTAATATAAAAATTGTAGATATTTATATCGAATATAATTGAAGCGGAAAAGGAAACTCCTGCCCACGAATAAAGATACAAAAAATATTTTTTTATTCTTAGGCTTTTATTATTCACATCAATCACAATATATATCTACTACAGTGACAATAATTTATTTTCATCTGTGATAATTCATAATTAACTTGGACAATGATGTTTATTATTTATCTAACTATTTATCATTATTATTATTATTATTATTATTATTATTTATATTTTTTCATATAAATATTGTTATTTATTTTCATAAATTTTCATGATATTTGAGTAATTATAAATTGTAAAAATATTTTATGGATATTTTGATTTATTAATATTGTGTTTATTTTAAATTTCAGATTTTTTTGTTTTTTGTTTTTTTTCCGAATCATAACTCTGGTATACCAAATACAACTTTGATATATTCACTCATTAGACTATCGATACAGTGATAATTAAACCAGTGAGTAAGTATATGAATCATTTTGATAATATTTATAGATATGAGATGAGGTGTAGTGATGCACGATATAAAAATATTTTATGACAATTAGTTATTTTTCCATATTATTTGTACACATATATTTTTTATGGTATAAAAATGTATATAAATATTACCATTTGTGATAATTATAATGATATAATTTTGTTGGTTATTGCAGAAAAGAAAAATGTCGAATGCTGCGATTGGTCATGGCCATGGTAACGAACACAGTACAAGCCACAGTACAAACACTACCCACGGGGGTGGAAATACAATTGTTGGAGTTGGTGGTGCATTGAGTTTTATGGGCTGTGTAAGAGATGTGAGAGAAGCTTCACCACCACCACCACACGACGATCATCGTCATACACTTGTTATGGACGACTTTGATCTTCATTGTCCTGAAAATACAATACTTAAAAGTTTGTATACGTATTTTATACAATTACAATCAATTTAATTTATATGATAATGTAGATAATTAATTTATTATTGATATATTTATAATAGTGAATTTTAACGAGTGAAACAATTGGTACTCCACTTTATGCTATAGATAAATTAAATTATTGTATATTGTTGGATGACAAGACTTGTATAAATGGAGGCTAGTGGAGCATTGTCTTTAAAATGATCTGAATAACGCGTGCACAATTGACGTGCGGTAATTTTAAAACTTTCACCATTTTTTATCCATTAGCCATTCAAATGAGAATAATAATAATTTTATAATAATATTTTAATGAATTATTAAGTTTATACGTATTGAAATATTATTTTATGTCAGGATTAATTTGATGTATTATTATATATATATATATAAATTTTATTTTATATAATTTAAAAATATAATTGAATTGTATATATTTATATATTTATTGATTTAATTTGAATAATTAGAACCAAAGAAACGACGTTTTCATCCTTTGCGAGGACTCAGACGGATGTTTAGAAGAAAAAGTCGAAGTACAGCGGATACAAGTATCAACAGTCGTATGGGCGAACAAGACAGTGATCTCATGACAAACAATAGGGAGGAATTAACTGTTAGACATCCAGCGGGAAGTGCAGATGAAATTCGAAGCAAAAGCGCTAGTGAATTACTCACTGATGCATCTCAACGTCAGAGGTATTATATTTTTAATATTATAATTTTATTCACAATCCTTTATACGTATAAATATAATTAAATATGATAATATTCTTCGCGTATTTTTCTTAAATATATATTATTTCAGCACACAATGTAATCGTAGTATCCGTTGGCCAAAAAAATACCGATTGTCCTTGAAGAAATCGTTCAATCAGTAAATATTTTTTTTCTCTATAATCAAAATTATATATATATATATATACATTTTTTTTTTTCTAAATTCGCTTTCTATTCGTATACACAAATACTTTTAGACAATATGAATACGTTTGATATATCATATAATATTTGCTAGAAAATTTTATATATATATATAATCTTGATAAAATTCTAGTATTTATTCACAACTTGTCACGTGTAGCAGTCCCTGTATTAGATTATTCCATTGTAATATTCTTCATACTCTCATTTTATTCATCAACATTTATATTATTATATTTTTATTTATAAATAAATAAATTAATTAATAATTTTTATTAATAAATTTATATATTATTTCAGTGTATTTTTGAGACGTGGCAGAGCTGATGGATCAACAATTTCAAAGCGACGTGGTGCTTCAGGACAATTATCCGTGTCTCATGACAGTATTTTCCCAGGAGAAGTACCTCATGCTCGGCCACTCTCAGACTTAATTACGTGCACTGCACTCGAGGTATGTCCACTATAATAAATTTTAAATATCTAGGATATAGAATTTCACCAATATCATTTATATTAATTACTATTACTATTATTATTATTATTATTATTATTATTATTATTATTATTATTAAATTAAACGTTTAAATACGATGTCGTGAAATATTTCTCAAATTATTTTTCATTATACATATCATTCTCATCATTTATCATTTGTGTTACGAACCGTCAGCGTTCCAACCTAATACTTTTAGGAAAGTTTTAAAATATTTCTCATTATTATTACTTGATATATATATATCTTTTTTTCACTTTATCTTTACTGCTATTATTCATTTTATAACATTAATTTATTCATTTCATGTATGTAATTATAAAATTATCAGCAAAGTCAACAAGAAAATACAAGCGATGATTCTATACGGAATGATTATACTTCTGGAGGCTTTTACAATCATTTGATATTATTAGATGTAAGTATAACTTGATTTCTATTTGATTATCAAATAATAATTGAGAATATGGCGAAAAAAATATTGATAAATTAACATTTTTTTTTTTTTTTTTTTTTTTTCTACAGGTACTTGAGCAAATAAAGACTGCCATTGAGAACAGGCATCATACAACATCGACTGAATCCAATCATGTCTCACACGTGAGTATACAAACGAATATTATTCATCATTATTTTATTCTATGTCGATCATTTATATTCATATTTTTATATTATTATCAATATTATAGAAATAAATGTACGACGTAAAAATTAATTGATACATGAATATTTAATTGGGATAAAAATTATTTATATTAACATTATTTTGTGTGACTTTCGATTTTATAGTGAATAATTGTGTTGAATTATATATTGAATAAAAATAAAAATAAATATATTATTTATGATTACAGAATTTTTTAATTCATGATTGTAAACAAGACAAAAGCAAGGAGACAAACACGGATAAAAATAAAGTGGACAACGAACAAAGATGGACAGTGAGTTTATTAATTTTTGTCTTTGATGTGTTAATAGAAAATATTATTGTTATTTTTATTTTGTTTCATTCAAAATAACAATAAATATAGAAATAAGATTAATTTATTGGACAATGAAATGTATCATGAAAAAAAATTTAAATTATAATGTGTAAGTATAAAGAAAGAGTTTTTGCGTCTAAATGTGAAAAGAGAACGTTGATGAACGTTGATTGTGGGTAGCGTTAGGTGCCAGCATTGAAATGGAATAACCGTTACTTGGCCTGATGCCACAACTGTGCTTGTTGACTCCTCTGATGATTCAAGATTCACAAGTAAATTTTATATTCCCCCCTCCACCATACTATTTCTACATTTATATAGTTTCATATGTGTGTGTGTGTATGTGGGTGGGTGAGTACCGAGTTATATCGGTAACAAGACTCTCTACATTTAATGAAATGCTGAGTAAAATAAATTTAGGATTACACGAATATTTTTTTTCGTTTTATAATTGACAATAACCATATAGAAGATTGAAACTTTATTGACTGATGTGAATAGAGACGTATCAATTATTAATCAAATAAATATTGTCATGTATGAAAGTTCCTGCAGTTATTTATCGTTGCAAATTAAATCAATAAATTGTACTGTATCAGATGTCTAGATTTATGAACGTCGTGTATATTTCAATGATTTAAAATTGAGACCGACAAGAAGAGAAAGATCTGCTTATCCAATTATTCAATCAGCTCATATATTTACTTTATTAATATCCATAAATATTGATATTCATTATTTATTATTCAAATTTAATTAGTTTATGAATATTAAGTTTTATAAATTTATCATATAAAAAAGTATAAATGTATTATCACAATAGTTAGAAGTTTGAAATGCGAATAGACGATATAAAAATTTATATGTATTTAATATTTATAGGTAGATACACCCGTTATATACCTAAATATATAATAATGTAATGAACAAGGAGCAATTGCAACGGTTTACGTTTATTTTCCCACGGCACTTTCAGTATATATCCACATATACCGACAATAAAACAATAAAACAAATAAAAATTATAGCCACAGGGTAATTCTATTGAGTTTTATTTATATGTCGAGAGAGTGTCACAGGAGACACTTCTTGTGCGAGACCTTTATAATGTCCAAGTATGGAAGAGGTATGAATTTTTTTTTTTTTTTTTTTTTTTCTTTTGCTTAAACATAGTGTATGCACTTTGAACGAGATAAAATATATAAAGAAGGAAAGGACACTTGGAGAGAGGTGAATTAGAGTGAGCCATCATACGACATAAAACAGCTGGCAAACTGAAAAGACCGTTAGCGCTCTAGTATTCGCGTGTTCTAGCTCTCACTTGAGAATAGACCCCTTCAATCAACTCCCTCCCCATTTTCTTATTCTCTCACCTTATATACTCATTTATTTGTATATATATACATTACTTACACATTACCACTGTTTGCCTATGTCAAAAGTGATATCGTACTGAGTACAATACTTGCCGTGATAGTTTTGTCACAGTGTTCACCAGAGCGCTCACCAGTGTCTGTGATTGTGTCACAATTTTACTATCAAATAAATTTTCAAATATATTATATATATCGTTTATCTTTACAGTTTTATATAAAATATAGTAAATAATTTTATATATATATATATATATATATATATAAATGAATATTTATTTTTTATATTGTCTATATTATTATTAATTGTTATTTATATCTTGCTCTGTTGATGTTTGAGATAATATGAATTTTATGTAAGATAATTACACTACGTGTCCAGTCGCTCGATAATACTGTTGGAATATTCGTTGATATAATGATTATTTAAATGAAAATAATAAATAAATAAATAATAGGATATGATATTACTATTAATAACTACGTGATCTGTGAAAAATAAATAAGTGTACAGCGTTGCCACTTTCACTGATCGACCTGTGAGAATCTCTTCTATTATATGTTTTTGATTATGTACGTATATTGCAATTCAATTATATGTACCCTGTGTATTATTTCATGTCTATGAAGTACACTCTGTATGTATCCATATTTACTTTTACATTCATATTTTAAAACTTATTAATATAAATTAATTGTAAAATAATCCATTTTATGTTTTATATTACTTCATATACTACAATTAAACAAGTAAAACAAGAGAACAAAACTTATTTTTTCATATTATCAGCACATATGTATAATTATGTGGCTAAAAATGTAGACATGATGTTTTGATTTTTTTTTGTTTAAATTTTGTAACTTCATCTATTAATGTATATGAAATACTGTCAGATTTACGCTTGGCAACCGCGTTCATTTGCGTATCATATTCATTTTTATTGTTTGAAATGAAAAAAAAAAAAAAAAAAAAAAAAAAAAGAAGAAATGAAAAAATAATAATAAGAGTGAAAATATTGAAATAATACACCTGGGACAAGTGAGAGTAATATTTTGATTTTCATTTGTGACCATGTATGCATAAACAAATTGTCCACCAAACAATTTCCACCGTGTGTATAATTTTAATATAAAATATAAATATTCATGAGTAATCTATGATCAGGTTTCGAATATTATTTTATAATAATTATGATTATTATTTATTATGTCATTATAATAGATAAATTTTGTGTCATATTAGAAATATAAAAATACACAAATGAAATCGAAAGGAAAGAAAGTGGAGTGAAATTGAACATGCAAAATTACATAATTACATAATATAATTATTGAATATAAATTTTATTAAGACAAATATTTTTAGGATATAATATTGAATAACGAGAGTGACAATTTTAAATTATAATTATATTATATTATATTATTTCTCTAGTGTTCATTTAATAATCATACAGGAACAATTTGAAAATGGTATAAAATGTGTGATACAAAGTGAAAGTTTGTAAATATATATATATATATTTTTTTTTCCATTATTCATATAATCACAAAGAGTTAAAATTTGCATCAATCATCATGGTGATGTCACAAAGAGAAGCAAATATTTCAAAAAATATTCGTACAATTATTGAACAATTAAATCTAAATGCAGTGGAGAATCGGCGATTTATTGATCGCAATCGCGAACAAGTAAAAATTGACGTGATCAATACAGATCATCGTTTGTCAAAATCAAATATTAAAAATAATGAAATAAATGAAAATAATTGTTTGAAAATAAAGTATAAATCTCATATTGAAAATGATGTCAAAGGTCTGTCATCAAGTAAAATTATTATTGATATTTGGAGAAATAGTAATAGTCAAAAAATGGTGAAAAATATCGACAATACAAATTCAAATGTTGAAAATTGTGATGTTAACATTGAAAAACGAATTTGTGATAAAAAACAAATACAAAATCATGATTCTACATCGAGAATAGCAGTAATTCATCAAAGGATATCTCATCCACGACATACAGATAAAATGGAATTGAATAAAAGTATAAAGGTAAAAACGTTTGATTCATTTCAAATGTGACTAATAAAATATTCAACAAATTCAATTTGATTACATAAGACAATATCATCATGGATTATAACTATATTTTTTATCTCGCAAATAGACAATATCAATGAATATATTTATATTTTTTCAATATTAATTGTATTTCCTAGAATAACACTAAGCAAAAAAAAAAAAAAAAAAACAAACAATTTGTAACAAAAAAATGAATTTATGAAGTGTAGGGGATGGAGATTGTGAAATTTTTATGAATTAAAAATTATTTACGATGTTCTCAAAATATAATACTGATAATAAAATAAATATTTAATATTCAAAGAATACTATTGCGTAGTGTACACTCTAAAATTCATATTTTTGTTCAAAATATAAATAAAAATAAGAGAAACTCACGAGTGCACTGAAGCATTTATTGAGCGAATACGATGATGATTGTGATGTAACTTTAAGAATGGAGAAACTAACAAAAAAAAATATGTATGTATAGATGTTTATCAATCCGTGCTTTATAGCAGCATCGAGATAGTTATAAATGTATAATCACACGCGTTCATATATACATATATCTTTTATTTTTTCATAATTGTCTCTACGTTTACAATTTATGTAATTTAATCTAGAATTTTAATAATTTTTCAGATAGCACAAACATTGCAACAAGATGATGTAGATAAAGTGAGTGTACTATCAAAAGCAGACTTACGTAAGTATAAAAATTGATAAAATAAATTTGACACTGGTCACAAGTGATGAATTAAAATTCGAATAATCATGTATGTTTAATTTTATTATAGAATGTGAAGGTCCAAGTCTCAATCACACTGCAGCACATCATCGTATATCAGTACGTCCGAAAAATCGCCGACCACCTCGTCGTACCATCAATATAATTAATAATATATCATCATCAACAATCACAAGCATATCTGAGAATGCCGATATATTAGATAGTTTGGAACCGATTGCCAATACTGACACTAGTAATGAGTGTTTCAATCAAATCACAGAAATAAAAAATTCTCCAATGATCAATAAATCGGCACGTCAGCTTTCAAAATCATCAGATATTTTTCATGAACTTGAAACAAAATTGCCGAAAAAATCAGCGAGTATTGCTTCACTATCACCGGACAGTTTAGATTTGAGTACAAGAAAAATAATGATAGATAATAATTTAATAGAAAACAATTTTGACATGATATATGTGTGCAATAAATTGCCTGAACGAATATCAAAGAACTCGAGAGATAAATTGGACATAATAGAAACGACAAAAATGAAAAAATCATCACCAATTTTAATAAATAAATATGACAAAATGGATGAGAATAATATGGTTAATTCATTTTCAAAATCATCAGAAGCCTTTATCAATAAATTAGTTGAAGATAATGAAGTTACCTCGATACCGGAAAAAATTCCAAATTTTATATCAAAATCTACTGATGGTTTTGATAAACTTTTAGTACAATCAGAATCAAAGCCTATACTGAGGAGACTCGCTTCTAAATCTATCGATACTTTTGATAATATCAACGACCCACTGGATTTAATGTCCCGAGAAAAAAGGCATCACCATAAATTTAAACAGCACACAAATAAAACTCATAGTGTTTCAAAATCTTCTGATAGTTTAGAAACTACTAATACACCATTAATTAGTAATGATTCGATAGAGCAGAGGAGCAGTGATTTTGAATTTCATCCAAGACGAAATATTAAAGCCATGTCAATGTCTTCGGAAAATTTTGATATAATCGATAAGTCACAACGTTTAGAAAAGCGTAACAGCGTAACGGACGTTCATTTATCAAGTATTACACGACATTCAAAAATGATGAATCAACCAATATCAAAGTCTACTGAGAGTTTTGATACTATAATGAAGAATTTCGATGAGAAAAAATCCGAGTGTGTATCAAATGCAGTGAAACAATACTGGAGGATATCTCACAGGACAAATAATTCACAGAGTTCAGATAACCTGGACCTCGAAGGTAATGTGGAAACCCAAAAAATACTCAAACCGACGAAAAAAACACCCACTTGCAATGTCGTAGATAAATTAAGTGACAGCGATGATATTTATGATGATAGTGGCAAGAGTTTAATGTCAAGAATGAAATTATCTCGATTCCAAAAAACTTCGGACAATTCAGAAGTCACTAGTGTACATACACCTGATTCAAACAAACAAAATAATTTATTTGACAATACGAAAACTATCGATACTCTTGAAAATAATTTAGACAATAATGGAAAATATGAGGAGTTTAACAAAAACGTACGTAATTACATAAATGTCTAGAATAATTACTCATTTATTTATTTATTTATTTATGATTTTATTAATTAATATATCATTGTTTTAGGCTTCTAAATTAACGATAAATCAAAATGAATCAGATACTACTAATGCAAATAATGGAAACAATGAAAGTAATGGTGATAATGAAGAAAATACGACGTTACTTGTGTCTCCAGATAAATCTTTTTGGCGTCAAAAATCCGAATTGAAGGAAAATATCGATATTCATCAACTCTTGGCAATTACTATAGTAAGCCGGGTAACTGATAATAGCAATAATCCACCGGGGTCAGTGTCTTTTCCAAGAAAAAAACCTGCCTCATTACCTACTTCACCTATTGTCAAACAAGAAGACAATAAATTACTTTTTAATAATTTTCTTGTTAATAAAAATGATGAAGAACTTCAAAATATGCTTAATGGAAACATATCTGAAGTATCAACAGATACAAAGAGCTTTAAAGAAAAACTTATCATGTTTGAAAAACTTGGCAAATGAATACAATAGTCAATACCATTGTGATCATTAATTTTCTGAATTTTGCTATTACCTTTTAGTACATATATATATGTATATATATGTGCGCACGAGACTTTGGATACAACGCCAAGATATACATTTGTTTTATTAAATATATAATGAGTCGTTATATGGATTATATCCGTTAAAATTAAAAGATGCGCATTTATACATATGATAAAAATTTTTTAAATAATAATAGTAATCATAATCATAATCATAAGAAGAAATTCATCACTATTTATTATTATAAGAGATTGAATTTAAAAAAATTTTTTAATTCCCATGAAATATCAAATACATAAATTATGATGAAAACCATCACATTAGTGTAGTGAATCAATTCAAAATTAAATTGTGTATTTACTATTTAATTGCTTCATACTATTGTATCATAAATTTACAATTTCATAAATGAAAAATGTAGTGAAAAAATTGGGGGAAAAAAAAAAGAAAATTTGATTTAGGTGAAAAATCGAAAATATATTTAAAAAATTTTGTAGTTGTATATTGGTGGGTCAAATGTAAAATTAATATTATTTAATTTAAATATAGTGAGTATATGAACATGAATATGTATCTATTATGCATATGATAAAATCAGTGAAAATTAATGTAGGAAAACACAAAAATATGTATATACCTTCTCTCTTCTTTCTGAGCCAAAGATTAAAGGCTCGAACAAATTTTTTCCTACATATGATTTTTTATTGAAACATATGGAGAGTTATATGTTTACTCAATTGAAATGAGATAGTGTGTTGCTGTGACAATTGTCAAATAAGTGCCTTTTACTTAGGCCTAAAATAAATAGGCTGAATCAATTATACCGAATAATATTAAATTGATAAATTTTATATAAGCAGTTACCCATTAATAATCATTACAGAATATCTAAAAAGACGTTTAAAACATAATATATATATATATAAAGAGATAGTGTGACATTAGAATTATCAATGTTACATATATATCTATGATTGCAATGCTGAAAAAAAAAAAAAAAAAAACTTACATCTAATGAATTTTCATGCATGTAAATAAAGTTGCAATAGCAAATAATTTTGTAGTTTGTCAAACGATTATCTTTTTATTTTATATACCTGTACACTTATGTGCATGAAACGCTAGAAAATTGCAAAATATTCAACTTAGT